>BMAU01020691.1:0-600000 GCA_019973935.1 Trichonephila clavipes | reverse complement strand
AAATACACATGTACACTGATATAATATACTTATAAATGTATCAGTACTGCACAATGTATTTCAGAATTAATTTATCTATACTAAGTTAAGAAAAAGTTTAATAATTACCAGTGACTCTGGGCATGTCACAAAATCACATACAAAATTTAATACTTATCTTGATAATCTTTATGATTTAAAATTAAAATCGTACACGGTAGCTTTAGCATCAAAGTATATTATTACTGAACTCAGTGCATAGTTATTGTATGGAAGGGGGGGGCGTGATGAAAATTATCATTGAAAATTGGGTCGCAAGTATCGAAAGTTTGAGAAGCACTGCTGTAAACTATTTTTAAAACAACAATTTGCTTAAACTCTAAATCAGATTAAGTTTCTTAAATTTAACGAGTTGTTTGAAATAGATATCTCGTTTATATTGTTTGATATGTCACCTCAATAAAAATAGATCCAACTCTTAGCTAAATGGTTTTTTTTCCTCCCCGTTAAACAATTAAATTTATTTATTAAGGGTAGAAAAACAATTATACTTTTCATTTATTTTCCTGCTTTTCAAAAATTGCCTTATTACTTTTTAAGTATTTTCTTCGTTACACGATTTGTCACTATATAACGAAGATTTAAAAATCTATAATATAACAAACTTATTTTTTTAATGATATATAATACATAGTAGAATTCAAAAGTTCCCCGACTGAGTCTATAACTTAGAAAATATTACCAGTAAAGTTGCTGAAACACATCCTCCTTCGAAATAAGATCCATCAACTACAGCACACTTTTGCCATTGCTTGAAAAGTTCATCGGAACATTTCTGGAATCTATGTATAGCCATGTCCTTTAATTCAGCCTGCCATGCATTTTTAACTTCATCTGCAGATTGAAATTGACGAGCCTGCAAGTGACGTGCCAGCTCATGAACTATTCTGAATTTTCAGAGAGCGAAATCAGGGGAGGAGAAGTATGTGGCAAAAAAGTTGTTTTCATTTTCACCCCGTCGTTGTTTGAAGCATGTTCTTACGTACCGCCACAGAATACTTTTCAATGTTTTCAGAGGTGCGGGAAGTCTATGGACTCCCAGAGCAACCAACGTCTTTCACACTTTCCCTGCCTTCTCTGAAACGTCGATGCCACTCAAAATCTTGCGTTCGCAATAGTGTATCACTGCCTTAAACATCCTTCTAGATTTCGTTTTTCTTCGTAGCACTCTTTTCCAAGCCAACATAAAGTTTGATATTCTCTGCCCAACAAATGCAATTTCTTTCAATTGCCGACTACTAAATGCATCCACTTACAAAGTACGACGCCGTGGAAAGCCACCAACTACGTGATTTGCGAAAAACTTCTTTAGAAAAGGGAAAAAATGCAGTGACACAGAAATGTTATCGTAATCCCTCTACTGCAAAAAATTTTCATGTTAGACTCAATCTGGGAACTTTTGAATCCTACCTCGCACAAATTTAACTTTTTTTTAAAAAAAAAATCAATCCACTGTTAAGCGATATAAAGGTATCAATTAAGAGAAACAAATTTTAAACAGTTACTACAGGCTAACAGTTCCCTATCAGAAATTTTCTATAAGAAGGAAAATAGTTAAATTATAGTTATTTACTTTTTATAATTTTATAATTGTTGGCACATTTTTATATCTCAAGTATTTGTACATTTTTGTGTAAGAAAGAGATAGAGAGTAGAGAAAATTATTTTTAAATTCTACATTAAGCATTTCGTTTATATAGCTTCTTATACAGTTTTCAATATTTCAATCCCTTTAACAACCTTCTTGCGTTAAAAACAACAACAAAAACACTTTTTTTTCTAAATTTTAATCAGTTATTATACTTTTCTGCATAAACTTGTGTAGTGGCTTTCTACATGTTGGTAATTTATACGTTTTTTGAGAATAATTGATGTTTTAAAATTCTATAAAATATTTTTTTTATCTTATATATACATTTGTTCATTTTCCAATGCGTGTTTTTACGTTTCTATCCATGTAGACTTGCCTGGCAAGAGCGCAATTTGTTCACGGTACTAATGTATTTTTCTTCCCGTCTCTTTATCTATTTATCAATACAAATACAGATGAAAAGGAAAAAGAAGCAGTCAGCGTGCAAAATTACTTAGCTTCTTATAAAATATGCAAAGAATTAAAAAAGAACTCTTTGTTTCTAAGATTCATCATCCCTTTATCAATTCTCTCAAAAATAATAGAATAATTAATCCCGAGTTTAAATAAGACGCCAATTACGATAAAAGCGAGGGCACATTCGATAGACGTGAATTAAAGAGCACGCAAAAACACCTCCATCTTCCAAAAGAACAAAAAATAAATCTGCCAAGAATAGCTTGGCTTAATTAATATTCGTCGCCAAGGGATTACGGCGAACAACCATGCGGCTAGCTTAAATTGCTGAAGGCATTTTAATTTTCCTTCCGACTTCTTTTCCATTTTTTATTGAATTATTACTATTGTTATTGCTACTCTTTCTATTACGAGTGCGGGTTCTAGCAGAGGAAACTCAATTAAAAACCTTAAAGATAGCTTCTCTTCCATAAAACCATTTAAGCAATTGAGACGCGACGTTCGAATGAAATAATAATCCCAGAGAAAGAGAAAGAATAGAACACAGAATAGAAAAGAATAGAGGAAAAAAAACACATATTCCGAGAAAAGTTAGCATAGAATAGATGCGGTCTGCTTAACGGATGTGGGCTTAAGAAAGGGTGAATGCTACCATTTTCTTAAAAGTTCTTTCTCTTTTCTTTTTCTTTCAGCATTGGGGTCGGATTTTATGGTTGCTCCTTTTAATTAGGGATGCACTTCGAATATTCGAATGTGATACTGCGATTCGTCTTCACCGATTTTTTTAAGTAACAATTATTCGAAAAGAGAATACATTAATCGTCGTTCCTTCTTCAATAACCGATGGATTTTCCTTAATGGAAGCAATTATTAAGAGCATACCAATTAATTCTAGAATATTAATAGTCACGTCAGGTATTATAACTGGAGGATTGATATATTAGAAATATTGTATGAAGTCTGCAAAATTAAATGATTAATGTTTACGTTTGGAAATACGGAGTAATTTGTTCAAAAATTGGTATTAGGATGAATATTTATTATTTAAGGTATCCGACTACTACGTCTGAACCACGATTTTGCAAAAGCGTACAAAGGAATATTTTTTTAATATTTAGTGCCACTTAGGTTAGAATACAAGTATAAAATTGTTTCAAAACTGATTTTACAATAAAATATTTAAATGCAACATTTTGGCAAAAAATGAACGTAAAAAAAATGACCTATTTTCAAAACATTTTCCGTTAATGGAAAATAATTCTTCAACAATAATATTTTACCTATATATAGCACAGAGCGGACACTGTGCGGAGCTTTAACTACGATTTTTGAACTATATTACATAGAAGTGGATTTATCTATATTTTGGAGCATCAGAGTGGAGAAATTAAAAAAAAAAAAACTCCGGTAATATTATTTCAATTAGAAATCACTATGAAAATAATGCGATTTTTTCAAAAATCCTAGTTCAGGTTCTCTGGAGAGAAGTCTTAGCTATTTATAAGAAAAATATTATTATTATTATGGAAGCATTTTTCATAAAAGTTGAATGTTTTGAAAATAAGTAATTCTAAATTCATTTTTTGCCAAAATATTGCTCTTAAATAATTTTTTGTAGTAATAATATTCTTAAAACAATTTTATGCGTGTATACTAATCTAAGGGACACTAAATATTATATGAAATATTCGTTTGTACGCTTTTGGAAAATCATGGTTTCGAGCGTAGTCGTGTAAAATGTAAGAAAATCCCATGTTTTCTAACGGTACTTTAAAGCTCATTTTATTAAATTTTGTGTTATAAAGAGAAATAATTGAATATTATTTTAAAATTCTATTAAGTTCTTTTGATGCGTCATGTTTAGGGAGCAATTTGAACAAATTTCTGTGTTTGTTATAAATATTTCAATTATATTTTTATTCCTTATGGAACTATGTAAAAATAACATTTAAGGCTGTTTTGGGTCAAATGTAAGACACATAATCCAAACTCAAAGCACTGTTTTATGTATGAAAACCACACTGTAGAGAATCATTATATCTCTCACACACACACATATATATATACCTAGACTTTTAAATTATATTCTTTTTTCTTCTTAAATAAACATATTTATCCTGTATACAATATGTTTCATTCCAATGTACTTTGATACTAGAAATATTATTAATTTTTATTTTAAGGAGAAAAATTGGGTACTTATCATGCGTTTGTAAATTTTATGGACATAGTAAAAGGTGTCCCAAAATTCACACAAGATTTGAATTTTGCGCTATTTGCGAGGTAAAGATTTGCCAAAGGAAAAAAAAGGACCTCTTGACAGCTGACAGTTTATGGTTATCAAAAATAGAGTACTAAATGAAAAAACAATACGTTTTCGTTGTTAAGCTATATTTTAAAATGTCTTGGTCGTATAATTTTCCGTTTGGGTGATCAGAATTGGAAGCCTAGATCATGCAATTTAAAGCCGTTAGACTTTTTCCTTCGGGAACTTTTGGGCTTCAAGGCTTATGCCATCAAATACAAAAACAATCACGTCGAGGGAGATAATTGTTTGAGAAAATTTAGTGCTGTATCAACGAAATTTAGCGATATTTATGTAAAACGACCATGGCAAATTTCAGACAAAAAAATTCAAATGTGCCAGCAAAACCGTAGCTATGCCTGATACGCTGTTCCTTACTTAACTCTAAACTGTATATTTTATGAATCAATAAAAAGTTTACAATTTTTAATTATAAACTAATAAACCATGAAAATTACTTCTTGCATGAATTTTGGGGCACCTTATATAACAACAACAAAAATGAATTAGAAGCACATGAATTTATGTTAATATTTGAACGTTTTTATTGTGTGATTTGATTATGAAAAGGCAGTCCAAGATTATGTATATAGTTTGTTTTATAATGGCAAACGATATTACATTTAAGTTTTTTAGAATGAAGTTTTAATGTGTTAACAAGCATTTAATATAAAGTATAAATGAAGAAAGAAACGGGAAATTCACATTAAAGTCATCTAAGGCATTAGGATTCAAAAAAATAAGATGGGGGAGGGGGACTCAAATATATGTTCTTTTTTGAAGGATAACATATTTTTCATTTCTTCTTCAAACTCTATGTTTCCAAATGGGTAAATTTATAGATATATTGATTAGGGCATACAGATTGTATTAAAATACTATAAACAGTTAGTCTCGCTTTAAATTATAATACTGAGACTTTTTTTTAAAAAAATATGTGTTATAATATCGCAAGAAAACTATACAATTATAAAATCCAATATTATGGGGGGAATTAAGATAAATACAAACAAAAATAAATTAGGTTTTTTTTAAACAAGTATTTTAACCAAGCCTATACTGGCATTTAAAATACGAAACATGGGCTTACCGTCTTTTCCACAGGAAAGGGATGCGACAGAAGCTTGTAGATCAGCGGTGCCCCCTACGTCCACTTTCTCATCATCGTCGCTGGACTCGTCCCCCGCGTCCCCGTGGTGCGCCCCGGCCGAGGAGGTGGATGAGGGCAGGTGTTGGGCGCCGCCCTGGGAGTGGTGGGGCGAGTGGCTGCGCTGCTGGTTGAGGAGCATCGCTTGCCGCCTGGAGAAGGGGACGGGCACGTTACTAAATTGGAAGAACGTCACACTATCACAGGCGAACACACACCCCGACACACATGCACACTGCTTTTATTTTTCATCACTTATTATTAGCAAATCATCTTTTAGTCAATGACCGGGATTTTATATAAAAAAAGAAAACATTTTTTTTACATAAGTTGGACTCATTGCCAAAACGAGAAATGAAAAACACAGCTTATATCATCAATTACTTGTTAACTATGCATTTATAACATTAGAAAATCGGGAAGTGAAAATGCCTTATTATTATACACTGCTGGACAATTGCTAAGGACGGATAATACTATCATCCATAGCAACCACAAAATGAAAGGGAGCAAAATGTGGAAAATTAGAATAAGTGCGGGATATTAGTAAGAAGTATGAGTATGCAAATTTTTTTTCCACGTCTGTTCATCACGTGATAGCGTTCATAAGAGCTTTAAAGGTTTTGACGCGTGTGGACAGTTGTTGTTTCAAGTCAAAGTTTTACAGGAAAGATTTAATAGACGAACATTAAAATTTTTGGCATGTCTTCCCGACATCACATAGATGATTTTATGCGTGGCCGAATTATTGGAAAGATCGAAGGAGGGCGAAAAACAACAGATGTTGCCAGGAGTTCGACATCGCTCACAGCGTTATTTCACGGCTGTAGAAGTCATTTAAAACTACTGGAATGTGTAGTAGACGGCACGGGGGAGGTCGTGTTAGAAGTACGATGCCTGCAGAAGACAGATATATCGTCCTATCAGCAAAAAGGAACAGGCGCACCACAGCTCAGCAGGTGGCAAATCAGTTTCTTGCTGCCTCAGGAAAGCAGATCTGCCGAAAAACTGTTGCCAGACGTTTGAGGGGGAACTATACGTACGCAGACCTGTTGTGTGTGTCCCATTGACCAGACAGCACCGTACTGCCCGTTTGCAAAGGTGTTGTGAGCATCACAATTGGACTGAACAGGACTGGGCATGCGTATTATTCTCAGATGAGAGTAGGTTCAGTCTGTCATAGGATTATAGACGCCAACTGATCTGGCGCGAGAGTGGTACTTTATCGTCCAGAAAATATTCAGGAAAAGGACCGATATCCGACTTGCAGTATCATGGTGTGGGCCGGCATCATGATCAATGGCCGCACGCGCCTACATGTGGTTGCGAATGGGACTATGACGGGCCAACGATACATTGATGAAGTTCTACTTCCTCATGTTCGTCTTTTCCGTGGTGCTGTCGGTGATAAATTTTTTCTGGACGACAACGCAACATGTCATCGAACACTCGCTGTTCAGGATTGTCTAACAGCGAGGGTATTCAACGACTCGTATGGAAAGCGCGTTCTTCAATCTAAACCCCATTGAAAATGTGTTGGATGCTTTGGGGAGGCAAGTTGCTGGTCGAAACTATCCTCCGACAAACAAGAACACCCTCATCCGTGCACTCACAGAGGAATGGGATAAATTGCCTCAACAGCTGCTGGATATGTTGTGCAAAGTATGGTACGACGTGTGGAATGTTGCGTCACACTCCACGGTGGACATATCCCGTACTGATAAAGGTGCCTGCTGACTTTTAGATGCATTGTTCTTTGTCCCTATATCAAATGAACATTTTTTTTTCTTTCAGATGTTTCACAGCTTTTGTACTTTCCAGAACGATAAATATTCTTTATTCTAATGTCTGAACAGTGGGGCATCTATATTTTATCCTACTAGGCCTCATGTCTCGCTTAATGTTATGCTACATAGCAATTTGTGATCCGTCCTTAGCAATTGTCCAGCAGTGTATATATATAAACACATTTAAATTACATCATTACATAACATATGCTACACAATTATTGCAAAATGCAGTTGGAATAATTTATATGCTCAAGATATCAACATATGTAAATTCAATAGAAAAGAACATTAAATTTTCCCTTGGAAAAATTTGTATGGCATTTAGAACCTCGTTCGGCGTAATTTTCTTTAATACTAAAGGATAGATTAACAGTTCAATTATTTGCATGAAGAATAGCAGATAAATGAATTGTTTATAAATGTTACTTTATTCAAAAATTTTGAATCAATAAACGTTGAAGTTTTGAATCTGCTTTTAATATAACTTTTCTAAGACAGGTTATAGTTATGTATTTGGAAAACGATTTTAAAATAAGTCTTAAAAGAAATGTTTTTTGTAAATAATACTTATTCAGAAAGGACAAGATGTCTTTTATACCGAATGAAACAATGATAAAGCAAATACAGGATTAAAAAAGGTATTAAAAAGTAGCAAAATTAAATTTAGAAAACGCCATGCTCTTACTCGAAGTCATAAAGTACTATTACGCAAGTTATTTAATTAAAAGAGCAGATGTGAATTTTTTTTAAAGAAAAAAATTTGTTACATTTTACAAATTTAAATTAAAAAAAGTTCTAAGAAATATAAATTTCAAGTCAACTGAAATTTTTTAAATAAAAAATTTATTACATTTTACAAATTTAAATTAAAAAAGTTCTATATATATAAATATATAATTTCAAGTATAATATGATATATTAATGTTATATATATATATATATATATATATATATATTTAAAATATTAAAAAAATAATCTCTATTTTGATTAAATTAATATTTTGCTGTAGTTTAAATGAAAATATATTTTTTTTTAAAAAAAAATTAGAAGTTCTATATGATAAGCAACTGAGTGCATGGAAAAAATCTCAAATATTCTAAATTATATAAATTAATAATTAATAATATAAATATTTTGTATTAAAAACACAAATTTTGCGAGAAACATCAAGTTTATTGTTTATTGGAATCTTTGGTAAATGAAAACTATATCTGTATATATAGTGATAGATAGCACTGGCGTAGCCTAGCCCTGAAGGGGCCCTGTATCAAAATTCCTAGGGGTCTTTCTTTGAAAATGTGAGCTCTGTTAATGGGTTCCTTAATAATATTTTACAATTTTTTCGTATATATGTTGGGGCTCCTGTAGTTTGGGAAACCTCGTATCATTGATACGGTGGTAGCTACACCCTTGATAATTAGTTAACACTATTATTTTTTCACATCAAAATATATCTTCTAAAGTTAGACGAATTCAGATTAAACAATAAAAATAAAATAAAAAATTTATATACCACGGGCATTAATGGAAGATCGATTGAAAATAATTTTGAACAGCAAATTTTACAGTTCAAGCGGAACGTTAACAAAGTCAATGCCAATAGAACCAGATCTCATTTTGCTCCTTCAAAAAGCATTCTACAAAAACAACCTAACTGCGCCGACTATTTCTAACAGAAGAAAAAGAAGTGAAGAGCAAACAACACTGCCAAGCAAACAATCTTTTGTCTGAGTTCAGAAACCGAAGACCGTCACGACAAATTTTGTCAATTGGAAAGCAAGTAACTCTGGGAAAGTGCGCATTCTTAATTAACCATCCAGGCGACCTGCTGGTGAAATGGAAATGCCGGTGAATGAAAAGAAGGAGTCTCGACCCTTGGCATGAAGTATTTGTCCTGTCTTCTTTGAACTACCGAAATGGTGAGTGCTTTGCAAACACCAAACCTGTCCCGCACGCTTTTCGGGGTCTTCATTTGGTGGAGCTAGTGGCGAGCCATTAGAGTCAAGGGCTTGCTGGAAAGTTGGGAGTGTTTTAAGAAGGTGCTTGAAGATTGTTTGAAGAAGATGGGAGTGAAGAAAGGGTGATGGGTTTTTACGGAAAACTCACTCTCATTTAAAGAAAAAAAGAACCAAGGATAGGCAGCTCTGTTCCGGGTGAAGCATTTTATCAATGTTTCTATAGATAAATAATTCCTGTTTTATTGTCGCCAACAATATGAAGATGGCATGCACAAAAGCATATGCGCTCTTATGATATTTTAATTAAAGAAACCCAAGTAAAGCAATTATATGGATAATAATCTAAAGGAATAGTAATTTAACCCTCTGACCGGAACATTCATCTCTCAAACGGGAATGATTTGCTTTGATGCCTGTAGTTAACGCTGTGGTGTGATTTTTGGGGTGGGCTGCCTTGACATCTTCAGTTGGACTCTACCAAGTGAGAAGATCACGTGGTGGTACTTAACGTTTTTTTTCTTTCAACTTCCGATATGTGCGATTTTTCTTATATATTACCGTCTAGCATAAGGATATTCCTATAGTTTCGTCGATTTTGGACTTATTATTTTTAATCATTTTTACATGAATATAAATAATTTCTAATCAGTTTTTATAGAAATACTAGTAACATTTCTTGTGATAAAAATATATTAATAAAGTGTGCCTCATAAAGACTTAAATAATAAAAATTCTACTCTCAATTTCATGAGCGATAAGGACATTTAAAGCAGTCCTTAAGGTAATAAAATTCAAAAAAAATTTGCGTACCCGTCTGTCAGACGGATGTTTCTAAGAGCGGTAAAAAATTGATGTTCCGGCCAGAGGGTTAATGTAAAACAGAAAACAGAACTAAAATTAAGAATTTTATTCATTTATTTATTTATTGTACTCAGTAGATAAAATAGTAGTATTAGTTATTTCATTCCTGCTATTTTCATTTTCCATTAGCTTAATACTTTCACGAAGCTTAGTTTTTTTACTGAGCTTTGCATACGCTAACATTTAAAAAAATAGAGCGAATAATATTTTCCTTTTTCACAAATTAATTTTTAAAAAAGAAAAAAAAATTTTTTCCACAATTAGAGAAATTTGAAATTCACAAGTACTAAAGATCAGTTAATGGAAGTGGGATTTGAATTTCAGGGTTCTAATAAGAAATTTTAAGGGTTTATATTGTAGGAAAAAATTTATGTAATTTTATATAATAAATAGTAAACATGATAAGGTAATAGATGAACTATATACATGTATGTAATTAACACAATAATAAAACAAAATATATTAACATAAGTTTAGTACATGACAAATTACAAAATAAGGAAATTGGATAACATCTATAAAAATTAGGAATGCTAATAAAAACAAGTTGAATAGAAGAAAATAACGCACGTCTACTTCTCAAGAGTAATAGACTTTCCATGAAATATACATTTTTTTTTACAGTCACTCTTTTTTTATACGAAAAAGTACTTTACTCCTCAATATTATTAATAATTTGTCTTATAGACGGCATAAGGTGCTTAACTTTCTTAGGAACAAGCCTGTATACAATGACTTGCAGAAAAATTTAGAGAAATTTTGTGGGGATAATGTCTTTAACATTTTTTCAAAAATTTTAATATTAGAAAATTGTACTTTACACTATTATTTCGAAGTATTTACTTGTGAGGATCTTATTTTTAATAGTTCAGAAACAACTGCTTTGTATAGTGACGTTCTTTTTTCAAAAAACTTCGTAATCACAACAAAAAAACGAAGATGACAGCAACAACAAAACTGTTTAGGGATAAATAAAATTCTTAAAGAGATATCTCTCGGAGATATTTTAAGGGCGAGACGAACAAATGTTCATTTTAACGCTTGTTTATTATATTTCAAGATTCAGTTTATAAAAATATAATAGCACGTTGCGGTTATCTGATAAATTCCCGACCGTTTTTTACTTTCGATAACAGATGGCGCTGTCTCGCCACCTGCTATTTCAATCCTGAATTTCTTCTCGATGAAAAATTGTTAACTTCAGTTCTTGTACTAACATCGTTGGTTCCATTCGATATATAAAAAATACAGTATATTTTTCTGTTTAAGCATTGGAGATAAATCCTAAGTTTAAGCTCAAGGTACAATCAGCAGCTCTTGAGCTTTGATATCGATACTATTAACATGATTGTCAAATAAATCGAAATAATATTTTTGGATCCGAATATTATAGAAAAGATCACGCTAAGAGTTATTTTCATCGAAAGCAAGTCATTTATATTATATATATAAATATATATATATATATATATATATATATATATATATATTTTCATTATATTTCAGAAACTAAATTTTGGGTATAACTTACAACTAATGAGGACTAATCATAATATTATACATAAAATATCATATTTAATACTAAAGAAGACAGTATTTTTTTTTAAAAAAAATACAGTCGGATCTCAATGTAACGAAGTCGCTGAACTCCGGAAAAAAGTTCGTTACATGGAAAATTTGTTTTATAGAGATTCCTCTTTTAATATACTTTATAAGCCACACAAAACAAATTTAAAATTCAGAAACACTATACATTAAGAAAAGTAATTATTCACATGTTTTTTTAATAAATGTATGCTTATTTTATATATGTTACCCATCAAAAAAGAAAGAAAGAAAAACTTCAAGGAAAACAAGAAAAAAGAACGTCGAAGTATTCCTTGTATTTTCAGTATTAAGAACATAATTTTATACTAAAATTAATGAATTTTAAGGACATCTTATAATTTAAAGCATACAAGTAATATTAAACATACATTATTTTATAATTAGAACACGGGGACACGGGACAACGCCACAAAGGATGAAAGAGGATATCGAAGGTTTTTCCTGCGAATTGGGCTAGGGAGGGGGGGTAAGGGCTGCACTTCTTGGATGAAATGTCCAGAACTCTATTGCTCTCGACGAGTTAAGATCTGATAAAACCAGTTCAAGATTTATGACCATCATAAAATGTGTTAAAGAGGGAATAACTTGAAATTTTTTCTGAAATACTTTAAAAAAAAGGGAGAATAAAAATTGAATCATAAAGGAAAAAGTTCGTTACATAAAAAATGCACTTCGCTATAGAGAGCTTATTTTACGTAGAAAATCGTGAAATGTTCAAGGTTCCATGAAAAAGTTCGCGATATAGAAAAATTCGCAATATAGAGGTTCGTTATATAGAGGTTCGACTGTATATACATAAGTTCATCTATCGCCTTACTTTACATTTTTTATTAAAGAAAACTTCACAAAAATCTTTTACACATTCAGTTACACTCAAAAGCCAACTAAGTAAAATAATGTTGTTTTTTTTAACTCGATGAAACTGGTTTTAATAAAATGAAAACAAGTACTCACTTTTTCTCTCTTTTTCCAGCTCCTGTGTCACGAAAACCTTTGGCGAAAGGATTGTTGTCTATTTTTAATTGCGTTATCTATAAAAAAAGAAGAATGTCGACTTAGAATTTTTTTTTCTTTGGTTTGAAAGCATACACTTAAAAATGTCCCAAGTTAAGGAGCAAGAGAAATTTGTTTTTTAAACTATAATGAGAATAGGATAAATATGAATAATAATAATAACTGATGAGTTATAAAAAAACAAATTTCATTGTGGCGGAAATAATAGAGCATTCATTTCTTAGTCAACTTCATAAGTAATAGTCATTTTTTTTCCTTAAAAAGTTTTCCCTGATATATATATATATTTCATTACTGAAGAATGTATTATGATTAACGTTGAACCTCTAATTGTATAAATCAGACAAACTTTTCCAGCGTACGGAGTACTTATTATTGTTTCAAGGTATATTGTGGTCCACTAGAGGCGGAGGTGTGGTCGGCGAAAAAAAATATCTACAATATTTATTATAACTTAATAATAAATACGGAATAAATATTCACACACCTACATAACTACAATAAAAAAACATTATTCTTTAAAACCGTGTTTAAAAGTAAAACGCAAGATACAAACATTATAATAGCCACAAATATAATAATATTAAACGATTCATTTACGATCAAACATTTCAAAACACATTGAAAATAAATCATATTCGTCTATAGCTCTCGTCAGTGGCGCACACAAGGGGTCCCAAAGCCCTTGATTTTTTTCTGATTGATTATAATTCTAAGTACACAGTACGTAAAATTTAATTAAGTATTTGTTATTAATGATTAATTTTATTAATTAATGCTAATTATTTATTCAATAATTAGTTTTTTACTGTATTTTGTTCCCGAAAATCGACAAAACCAAAAGGAGCATGATACAAAAATGGTGAACTTTCGACTCGAGACCCCCCTGAAAAATTCCCGTGTACGCCACTGGCTCTCGTTGATAATGCCACCTGTCTGACGTAGTCAGATCGAGGCCCACGAAATTCATCATGGCAAGGGGCTAGATGTACGCCTGTCGTTAGCCCTAGCCTTGAGCACCATACAGGTGACAAAACGATTTAGCTCGGTTCCACCCCAAATTTGAGGGAGAACACCCTGGGGAAGGGGCCTCCCCCCTCTCATCCCCTTCCACCAACCTCACGAGAGGACTTGCGGCTCGATGGCTGTTTAGAGTACCCCCCTGCCGCGAAGGCACTATACATTTACAAAAATCCATGTCTTCACCGGGATTCGAACCCAGGCCCTACGTCACAGCTGTCAGCGTCGCTAACCACTATACCGGAGTTCTTGTAGTGATATTCAGTAGAAGACTTAATCCGCATGTATTGTCCACCAATCTTGAATATCTCAGTATATTAATACTAACGACTAATCTTCAGACGGTCCCCCCCCAAAAAAAAAAGTGCCTTAGTGATTCAACCGTCGTCCGCGATCGACTTAATGCCTGCCCCTGGTATAAATCGTTAAATATTTTAATTATTAATTTATTTATCTGAAGCCCAGTGGCTGAGTGGTTAGTGCATCATGCTTCCGCACCACAGGTCCAAGGTTCAAAGCCCGGGCTGGGCAAGGTTGACTCAGCCTTTCATCCCTTCAATGGGTTGATAAAATGAGTACCAAGCTTGCGCGGGAACTTAACATTGGGGGTTTTCGCGTCAGATTGGCTGCCTGTCCGGAACATCTGCTCATGCACCTCAGTGCCCAAGGTCGCGTATACTGAGTTGGGCACAGTAGGCCTTGTCCCTCATCGAATGTCACGCCACTGAGTTAAGTTAATTTATTTATCTAGGGTAATTTTTTTCCTTAAAATACTTTTTAGTACATGCAGATAAATAATTTTCTAATCTCAGAAAGCGGAGAACCAAACTGTTATTTAAACAATAACTTGAAATAGAAAGAATGTTTTAAAATTCTTTCAAATAAACATATTTGATGATGAATCAAGTGCCATTAATTAGCTTTTAATCTTCACTAAAAAATTTCCATACATTTTCACACACACAAATAAACATTTTTTATTAACATTTCCCACCATTCGTTAGATAATGCTAATTTCTATTTTAGAAAGTGTTTTTTTCTAAACATAAATTTCATCTGAAACACCTTCCAAAGCCTAGTTTTCGAAGATTCATTTGACAGTTTTTTAATTGCACCGTGTTACTTTCACTACATCTATTTTTTTAAAAAAAAAATTTACTCTCACTGCTAAATCATCAACATCACCGTTTCTCAATTTATCCTCACCTAAGTCTTACAAAAAAAATCCCACTCTCTGCTTTGATTTTTCCACCCCCTTTTACACGTCCACCCTCCCTCTAATAGAACCCTAATTAGCACGGGGATCGCTTACGTCACGATTCAGCGTGAAAAGCCGTCACGCAAAACGCCAGTACGCATCGGTAATTGGAACTCCTCCTCATCCGATGGAGAGAGAGAGAGCACCGGGAGAAGAGAGGGATCATTAGAGACAAGGGCGAGAATGACGAAGCGGGCGTTTGTCGCCTTCCCGTTTTAATTGCAAGCAGTGACAATTTAAAGGAGTGTTTTCAAATCATCGCATCATTAATTGGTTCTTGAGTCGTTATGACTTTTCTTGTGTTTTTATTACCCTTCCTCCCTCTCTCCATCTCAGTAATCGTTTGATCACTTTCTCAAACCGCTAATGAACACATTCGTAAACGTCAGGGCTCATTAAGGAATGAAAGCAGGAAGTGAAGAGTCGGTTTTGGAAAGTAAGGTGCAAATTTTTGATGAATTGAAAGGCCATTTTGCTTTTCACCAAGCTGATGAATGAAAGGTCGAAAAAAAAAGTAGCTTTGGGATCTGAGTAAATATTCTTAGTACATCCATATATTTTATGAAAATGTTGAGATTTTTACAAAGAAAGATTTCGAGAATTTTTTCTCGAAGTATATAATGGAATAAATACTTTAACTATAATAATACATGGGCTCCTACTCGTCGATGCCCATTTAAGAGAACTGGCCTCAAAGACTTCAAATAGTGAAGAATTGTGGCGGTGGTGAAGGGGGGAGGGGCATGAGTTTAAGTATCTTGCCTTTACTTCAAAATCATGTTGTTCGTATCGAATAACTCTTTTGAAATGCTTGAGCGACAATAGCTTCAATCATACACAACATTGAACGGTTAAACTAAATTCAAATGTTAATGATTCGTAATCAAAAATAAATATTCTATGATAAAAAAAAATGAAATAAAACAAGAATGAATGAATTAAACATTTGGAAAAAATGTTTCACTCTGTTATTTTAAAATATTACTCAACATTTTAAAAATTATGAAAGATACTTAAAATTTTTTAAAATTTTGAAATGTTCTAACATTTAATAGAGTATTGTATTATTTTAGTTTGTATGTGCTTCTATATAGTTAATAATATGATACTCTCTGAAAAAGGATCGTCAACTTGTGGGCACATTTTCTAGAAGATTCAAATATCAAAACATTATGAATCCAAAAGAAAAAAAAAGGAAATTTAAACTGATTGAAATTGAAAATATGAAAGTGTGCACACACAAAAGCTGATACCCTGTTTTAAAATGACAATTATTTTTTACCAAATTTTTTGAAAAGCAATTGGTTTATTTGTTAAGGTATTAGTTTTGTCTAATTTTACAACAAATTTTCTCCACAACACTAAATAAAACTTTGACGTCAGTGTTACCAAAAATCACAATTTAATAATATCGAAGGATAATTCTAGTTTCAAATTCAATTCCACAAAGCATTCCCTGTAAATCTGTTGTAATTAATATGGAAAAACGAACATAATATGGATAATAGATCATAAAAATTATAAGTTGAAATGTGTGTGTGTGCCAGATTTTTTTAGAACATGGATTTAAATGACAAAAACATATCGTACAAGTACAGAGCAATGGCTCTCACAAGGGTAGGGTCCCTGGATCAGGACCCCCTAAAGTCCTCGATTTTTTTCGATTGATTATAATCCTAGGCATTTAGTACGTAAAAGTTAATTATTTGTTATTAATGATTATTTTTATTTATAAATGCTAATTATTTAGTCAATAATGTTATTTTTTTTTCTGTCTTTTGTTCCCTAAAATCGACAAATTCAATGATGGTTGTGTTTTTGGGTATGACAGGAGAATGGTAGACTTTCGACTCTGGGTGAGTGAGTGAATATTAACGTCGCACTGTTCATCTACACGAGGGCTTTTCGCAACGGATCTCGTAATTTTGAACCATGGTCATTGACGATGACGACACCTGAGCTGGCACCCCCTCTTCTAACTAGCACACCACACCAACGGGAGGACATTTGAGCTCTCGACAGATTTAACGTGCATCGCTACCCTACACGGCGGGTCTTTAGTGGTATTGGGCTCGAACTCGTGACATGCCTGCCATGATCCGATACCCTGACCATTGGGCTACCGCAGCCTCCTTTCGATCCAGGACCCTCCCTTGAAAAATTCCTGTGTGCGCCACTGATACAGAGTGACAATAACTTAATGAAATATTAAGTAGCTTATAACCATATTCACACGCGATTTATAGAAAAGCATTGTGTGCTTCATTCCTTCACCTTAAAAGAATGTCTGAAACGCCTTTGGAAAGTACCGAAAAATCAACAATAGAAGCATTACGTGTGACACAATCGCCTAAACACTCTGACTCAAAGGCACTTTAATGTATTCATATTTGTAAAACAACTCTACAGTCCCATGTTACTGAAAAAGGGGAGGGGGCAGCAAAAAAATATGTTTCCCCTAAAAAGCCACGTGAAAGTGTCGCCTTCAGAGAACGTGATACAACCGTTATATCACGTCCATTGTAGAAAGAGCGCTCGGACCTTGGGAGTGAGGAAACTACTGCCAAGGTCAGTGAGCAGCTACCAATATATCCATCTCTCCTGCAGCACCTTTGACACCGGCAATGAGACATAGCCGCCAACCTAAACCCACATACAAACCACTTAACAATCAGATAAGCGCGACAGACGGAAAAAATGAAAGGCAATAAAGGGCGGAAGTCAGCTTTCTATCATTATTACTCGAGCTGCAACATTCATTTCGCTGATAAGGAGCAGCACCGAAGCGTGAGCTTACCCACTCAATTGCTCAAATGAAAAATCTGATCACGCTGCCCACTTTTTTTTTCCATAACATGCCAACGTAAGTTTTTACGCGTGCGTGAACATAGATGGATCCTAGAAGCGTCACTTTTCGATGTCTACGTGAGAAGCTCGTTTGTTGGATTTTGAAAAGGTGCTTCTGTAATCGAAAAAGAAGTGGTGTGTGGAAATTGTAGAAATTCTGGTTTTTTTCTGCGACTGATTTGAATATTGGTTTGTCAATTTTCAGGATAAAATATGTAAAGCTGTAGGTTCGTTGGTCGATTTGGATTAACGGCGCTTCACAAGTGTAAAAAGTGTATTGGTTGAGGACCTCATAACCACTGGCGTAGCTAATCCTTAGTGAGTCCTGTATCAAAATTCTTTAGGGGGGGAGCCTTTTTAAGAAAATAAAAATGATCTCATTAATAAAACTTATTTGGAAATGTCAAAATATTACATTTGCTGGGCCCCTGTAGCTTGGGGGCCCGTATCATTGATACGGCGGTAGCTACGTCTCTGCTCATAACTCAGAGCCGCAATGAAGTGACGAAGAAAACATTTGAACTGGAACCCTATTCTCTTAATTTTAATGTCATACAGTCTGCCCTCCCAGAAGACCGGCTTACAGCTCTAAACCTTTGTTTGATAAAAACCCAGTCATCTTCAGTTATTCACTAAGCACATCACACTATAAAAAGTTTGAAACACAGTTCTGCCTAACAGGCTGTAACCTTTTGTTACTCAAAATGAGATTTTGGATGAAATCTGGAGTCAACTTCAACATTGCCAATTATGGAACTCGTGGGCATGACCACTGTACTTTTCTGAGCCTTAAGAGAACTTCTAGACCCATATCATTCTAAAATCACGGGGAATACCTTAAAAATTAAAAATACGAGACATCAACTCAGATGTCATTTTTGCCGCTAGACAAGCAGCAAAACTAAGATTGCCCTACTCTAATGTTAAAGGGCAAAGCATAAACTTAACACTTTTTTTAAAAAAACTAAACTAAACTCATATAAATACGAGTAGCATACATGCGTCTGTTTATAAAAATGTGTTAAAAAGTTAGAAATATTCTTTAAATAGTGATATTTTTACCTTAAAACAAATGCAGCAAAAGTCACGTTTACGATTATTCTATACATAATGAATTATAGAATGTATATTACACAAGAAATGTAAGTGTCAAAAAAGTATACTAAGTTTGGGTTCTGTTCATCGACATTGCACCGAATAGACCCAAATTTGAAAAAAAAAATGAAGTGTTCAAAGTATGAACGTTGTACGATCTCTGTAATTATCATCAATATAATGACGACACATTTGAATTAAATCAATGAAGAAAAAACGCAATGCCATATCTTTAATTAGAGTGACTCCATTTGGTTCACAAAGGAAGAACTAATCAACAGTAAACAAAATAGATATTTTAGGGAAAAAACTATTATATATATATATATATATAATTATTTAACATTTTTGTTGAACAAATAATATAATCACAAATCGTAATCATATAAAAAATAATTTGTTCTTTAATCTCATTATTTATGATTAAATGCATTGTTTTGACAGGAGTTTTGAATTCGAGAAATCACGTAATCACAGAATAATCTATTATAGGCAAAAAGAAAACGTGATGAATTGACGAAAACTTTAAAGTATCTTATCTGCGATAATTTGACTAGTTTATCAAAAAGCTTATAAAGAAGGAAAGAAAAATAAAACAAAGAACGTGTTGAATAGTACTTTTTTTCTAGAAAAAACTGCCGATTAATTCCTTCTTTTGTCCAAATGATTGCTCTTTATGAGCTTCCCGGTTGATAATTCTGTAAAACGAGGTTTTTATCAAATAATTTTTAAAAATTGCTATAAAATCCTTGATGACAACAACAACAAAAAGATTTCATCACTCAAGAATAATATTTATTTTAAATCTTATTCTGAATTTGACGCAATAAAATTGGGAGAAGTGCTTGAATCTTTATGACATTAAAACAAGTTATAAAACTCAGAATAAAATAATGTCTTAGAATTCCTCTCCTATTAAAAGTTATGAAACTTTCCCATTTAATATTTTAATAAGATGGAAGTTTAAAAAAATGATTTTATTCTATTATGGACACTTTTTTTGTTATTTAACCAAAGTAGATAAGCGATGATTAATTCACAGCTATAAAGTGGAAAACATATTTAATTTCTTAGTAGGATTACTTGAATCAAGAAAAATATGAATTTGATCGTGAAAGAATGAATAAAAAAATAATGAAAACAACCAGAAAATTTCGAAATTAAATTTAAAACGTTGGGAAAAATCAATGAAAATTATCTGAATTGACGAATTAATAAAATAATTTACATACTATTATAATCCATTTAATTTGATAAAATGAAACTTGCGAAAACATGAATTTTATTTCAGCTGAATAAGGATTGCTTTCAAATGGCATAAATACAACGGATCGAAAAGAGAAATGGGCATCTCGTCACACTTTCAATAAAGAGGTAAACATCTTGTCAGCCATTCAGACCAGAATTCAGTGGCATAACGTACACCCCTGCATTGGGAGAGGGGGGGTCCAGGGTTCTAGAGTGCCCAAGGCCAGACTGACGTAAGATCCAGCTTGGGACTCAAAACCTGACTTTGCAAGGTGGTCTTAATATTCTCCGTTGCGCCACTATCACAATTTTATTCAGAATGTTAATAACACATTACTAATAATTTAATGTTTAATTCATTGTAAAAAATCTGATTATAATATTTACCTAACGAATGTGTATTTCTATAGAAATACAACAATTCTACAAGTTAGAAACACCATTACAGATCGCGAACTGTATTAAGCTATAAACCGTTAAAGAGCGTTAAAAATGGAGCCTTCCAAACTATTTTTTGTATTCCAGCACACTGACTGAGTGCGATGACAACCTAGAGATTACAAAAGAAAGGGACCCGTCCATCCAACGTTCCTGTTGCATACACCCCGCCTCTCAAATTCATATTGATAATGCTCGCTAAGCAGGGTGCCAACTGTGAACTGTTGACCCAGCTCTCTGACATCCAATGGGAACCTCGATTTATGAGCATGTCATGAAATAGCCCATAACCCCCTTTCAAAAACCCACATAGGTGGTATTGATGATTTTAGAAATGGGAGGGAAAGTTGAGGGAAAACTATTAGGGGAAGGGAGACGATCATCACTGTATCGTATTTCCTTTGTTTCAGCCCCTATATGTCATAATATGAGGTTATAATAAAAGGGGAGCCACCCTGAGGGGTTGTCGAACACAGAACTCAGTCTGTGCTTAGGATTAGAGAAATAAGATACTGAGTGAAGTTTTTTTTTTTAAAAAAAAGGGGGGAGTTGAAATCTATATATCAAAATAACAAACAGTAGCTTATGTAGTTTATTTAAAAACAAATACTTTATATAATATTTATGTTTTAAGAGTAGATATTAAAAAATATTTACAATATATTAAATTTGTTAATGAACTCTTGTAGAACTTTAAATGACTAATATTGTCCTCGCATTTGTTACTTCTGTATAGCAACTGTTACAGCCAGATTTCATAATTTTAAGTAAGGAACGGATATGTGTATCCTCTCATTTCTGTACATTTTTTTACCACAGTAAATGTACCGAAATGCTGTTAGTTTTAATGTCTAGAACAGGGAGGGTGAACCTTTATGGTTCAACGTGACATTTTTTCTAAAGAAGTGTTTAATGAGGTAAAGCCGTGCCGTAAAATTTTGACTTGTGATTACTGAGAAAATAATAAAACTAAATACCAACAAAACACAAAATAGTTATACGGGTAATTCAGATTAAAGTAACATAGTGTGACTTCTGTTGTTGCAGATTGGATAACCAAACTTATATTAGGATTGTAAGATGTTACTTTTTGTAGAATATATGCTGAATTTGAGTCATTTGCCGAAAGGTTTTTTATATTTTTATTGTGGTTCACTTTTTTTAAAAAGAGGGTTTGTGATTTGTTTCAAAATACCGTTTTATAGTCGATGTTCTACGTACTACTATTCCAGAACATAAAACACACATCGCTTTGCCACCTTTACTAATAATACCAAATTTGAATTTTTTTTACACTTGCTATCTTGCATATTTTGTTCTTTTGCTGAACTTTTCATGTTAAATAACAGTTGAAAATCGTAAGTATAACACAGGTAAACTTTAAAATACAGTTGCATCAATGAAATTGACTATTCCAAGTGTAGACAAACTTTACATCATAAGCAACTGTAGTCTACGAAAAAACTAAGCCAAGACAATAACAAACAAGTGTGATCCCCGCCGCCCCGCAACCGTCACTCGCGTTTGTTTCTAATACTTCATAATGAACTTTGAAATAACATACAAACAATTTTGATCACTTTCGTGCCAAAAATATTGTGTCACGTGCCATCAATGGCATGCGTGCCAGTGGTTCGCCACCCCTGGCCTATAAGATTATCTTGAGATGAATCGTGTCTTAAACTTTTATTCATTTGGTTTTAAGTATACTAACCTTTAGATATATCGAGGGTATCTTCCCAAGATAATACAAATTGTAAAATATCAGATAACTAAAAATACCTAATGATGAAAGCAAGTTTTAAAATCATAGATAATGAATTAATTACAAATATAGTTTGATTTAGAAAAACTATAGTATCTCTTCCAGGTATTTTTTCTTAGCGGAAGTGATGTGAAAGTCATTTAAGAACAAGAAAATTAATTTTAAAAGAGTATGATAAATGTTCAATGTGTGATAAAAGTCTGCCATTTTTTATTCATATAAAGACAAATCAAGTCACTGAAAAATATAAAACATGCATATGTAATTAATAATTTTAAAAAATGGACATAATTTTACAACATTTTCATACATCATTTCTTTTAAATTGAATGAAACTAATTTTAACCGTATTATTACATTATCTAGCCAGATAATCTTGATTTGAGAATTCATTTTAACTTAATACTCGATTCAATCTTAAAAATGTTATTTAGAATTTTCAAGTAAATATTGTATATCTAAATATAAAGCATAGTACAATTCAACTGTATAATATCATTTATTTTGTGTTGTACAAACTTTAAAAAAATAAAAAGGTTCTATAAAATTTATACAGGAAACATCAATATCATATGTAAAAACTGTTCAAGGACCGCAAAATTCTAGTATTAACTTTTTTTAATTTTAATATAATGCTTAATAAAATATACAAACAGCTCAAACATTTTATTTCTCTTCTGGTATGAATAAAACAAAGATGATTGATTCCCAAAAGAGAAACAGTCCAGTAAAAATTTTGAAATAAACTATACATTAACTATTGATTTTTTTACAATAACTTTTGTACATAAAAACTAAGTTATGAAAAGAATGCTTAAGACGGATCAGAGTTTTTCAAGTTCCAAAAATACTACGATCGTCAAGAAACTGTTGTTTCTGAAATCTAATTCTACGATTCCGCGAGATATTCCACAGAATTTTTCTTTTTCGAATTTCTTCGACCTTATTATTTCACCTTCTCACTCGATGCATATATCAAAAGAAGTGAAAAACCACGATTCGCATATATATCTGTCTTACACACTTTCTGCTTGTTATACATATCTAAACAGTGTCGGATTCAACCACTTCAGCCTTCATCCAAGCTTTTTTTTTTCTTTCAATCCACTTGGAAAAGAAGAAGCAGGAAACAATATCATCAGCTCGTCAACCACTCAACCCGACTCGATACTCGCATTTCAGAATTCTTGGAACACTTGTCAATGAAAAGTTCGATAAGTTTTTGTTTTATTTTGTGGTTTTTCTGCCTTATTAGATTAGAAAAAGTGTAACTTAGCACAATGATGGCTACGTACGAGAGTGGATTCTGATAACTTTAATGATATATTTCATCGATCATTTGTTTGGTGCGTAAGAGTTCTGATTTGATTATTTTCTTTGAAGAATGAGTCTCATTTTACACGATAGGATGTAAATTGGATTACTGTTGAGGAGAACAAGTACTTTAGTTAATACTCTTAGTTTCAATATTATTTCGAATTCAGACATAGAAGATCGTCCTTCTTTTTCTTCTATGTAAAAAGCAAATAAATAAATTTTGATACACTTTTTTAGAAACCTGGTATTCCTTTTATTATACTTGAATTATATTAAGAAAGTTTTAATGAAAACTTGATATTCTCATTCAAAAAGAATACAATTGTTAAGTAAGAACCCCGAGTTATATAAATAAAAAAAAAATTACTAAAATTATTGGAATAAAAATAACTTGTGCAATGTTTCATTAAGAATATAAGGACTTTTTTTACTATTATTTATTTCACATTCATAAAATTATTTTCAATTATTAATAGAAAAATGAAAACGGAACTAATTATTATGATCACTGCAATTTTTATATTTAATTTAATATAAACTTAGACAAAAATTAGCGGTGCTGTAGTAATTTAAACCTATTTAGGGAAAAAAAATTAAGACATTTTATCGAAAACACGTTTTTATTGATTAACATATTTCATTTCATACAATATCAGAGTATTTATAGGAATGGGCCAAAAAAGGTCGTATTGTTTTTAGAAATATAAGGCTGCGTGTGAAAAAGACGTAATTAATTCATGTAGATTTGTCTGTATTATAAAAAATGCCATAGACGGTTCATTTGCATTGCATTTATTTCCAGTTTCAATTTGTGTTGATTCCCATGTTGATTTTTCATTTGTGTTCATTGTCACACAATATTTTCTTTCCAATTTATGTTAAAAGTTAAAAATGTGAAAATTTTTAATGTCTATATTAATAAATGAATAAATAGTGTAACAAAATTTTAAATTAACTTATATAATTCCATGATAAAAAAGCAACATTTTTTAAAGTTTTCTTCTCTTGAATGCAATTATTTTTAAAAGGTGTGATCCTCTGGTATCTTATGCTTTCACAATGGGGGCCCAAAACATTTGTTCACCCTTGGGGTATTGCATCCTTATTTCGCACACACAGTGGGTTAGAATTAAGAGGTCGACTGACAATAGCTCGTTGCAAAGTTTCAGCAAAATTTAATTAAAGTTTTTATTAAATAAGTTTTATTAATAAAGCTTTGATTTAATAAAATTTAATCAAAACTTAGCCATTTCCCATTATATATTCTGCATATACATAGGTTTCATGCACCGTTAATTAAATGCTCAAAATAATAATGATAAATTAATTTTAAGAATGCATTCAGAAGATGATCATCTGCATTTTTAAAAATAAGGAAGGATATGTCGCCGGAAAATGATGAAATCAGTTGACTAATTCTGTGACAAATCTATACGGAACTTTATCACTAACCTTCTGAGTCGTCTTTTTTAGGGAAATTTAATTCCCTACCTATTTCCAATCAGCTCCAAAAAGGGGACAGGATTCCTTGTTATGCAGATTAGATAAAGTATTTAAGTTAAACGGAATCGTAAAGTTAGAGCAGTAGGAGAGAGAGATTGAAGCAAAAAGTTATAATAGTGAAGTTAAATTTATAATTGAAGATTTCTTGTTGGATAATTTAATCTCAAGAAGACTTGAGATTCAGTGTGGTAAATATTAATTTATATTTGAAGTCTCACTGAAGATTTATATTAGGAGAGCGAGATTAAAGTTAAATGTTCAATAAGAACATTATAGAATATAATTCTGGGATCTCTTATCGTGGTAATCTCTGCGTGATCGATATTCTAATTGTTAATTAATTGGATCATTAAATATTTAAGTTAATTTAAAGGAAATACCCTTGTTTAAACCTCATATAGCTATTTCTTGATATATTTGTTATTAAAAGTCTTTGATTCTATTTGGGAAAGATTACCAAATAAAGAAAGTTATTTATAAAAATGGCTACTGGTTCTTATATGACTCCAATTTATTCTCGTTCTCAAAGTGAGGTCCAAGGGGACCTTAACAATTCTAAATCAATGATGCTCTGACACAGTGGTCTCAAACCTCCGGAGCGTGAACCGGTACCTCAGTCAGATGTTAAAATAGCATCTCTTCAAGCTCATTTCCCTGATAAAAGTAAGGGATTTGAACAAATCCCTGATCTGTTTCAGTGAAATGATGAAATAATATTGTCAAGAGTTTAAAAGTGTTTATTTAATAAATATGGCACATAAATAAACGTAGAAGCAAGTAATACAACAATAGTTAATGGAATACAAAATATTTATTCGAAACTAATTAAATAATTAGAAAATTAGACTGGTTTTTTTATGTGTAAAATCTTTCCTCTCAGTTAGCTACACACTAAAATATCAATCCCTATGTTAATCCTTTGGTGCCATTTTTTTTAAAAATATAGAGTTGATATTTGGGGGACCGGTAGTACAACCCCCCAGGTGTCTCTCCCCCTCCCCTCGAACAGCATTTTGCCATTGCAAAGTTCATCATTCACTGATATAGTTCAGAGATTTGATAAAAAAAAAACACTTAGTTTCATGAGGAAAATGAGCTTGAAGAGACGTTATTTTAACATCTCCCGTCAATTGATCATATCCCTTAAGGATTTGATGAAGCCCCTAATTTCGTCATTTCCCTGCGACAGATACGTACTTGAATTTTTCTCAAGGGATTGACCTTGGACTGCCATCGTGAGGTAAAACGAGTAATTTTTGATGCGCCGTAGATACAAACTCCCCAATCAATTTAACAGACTGAGCTTCGAATTTCGTAAAGTTACTATCTAAGAGAATGATTCGACTGTCTAACACAACCTAGATTTCAAATAGAATTGGAATAATAAGTACTCTCGAAGCCTCTTCCTCAAAATGTGATTTACATATTCATACGGATTTAAAAGGATTTTCAAACATCGAAATTGAGTCTTAAACTCGTTTTTCCGTCAGTTAGCTGTCAAGAAATAGTTTCACGGGTAGCTCTTCCAAGATGTAAATGGGAGATAAAACAATGATTTAGGTTTCTACATTAAGCCAGTTTAGCATTTGAAAGGAAGCCGCAAAATATCAGGATATTATTTCTCACGTTGTAGCGTTAGCATGTTTTATACATTGCTGCCGTGTAACTACCTGGAAAGATACAAAGTTCTTATATAATGCGTTTTATCTCGCGGTGAAAAACGACACAAAGTATTTTTCAAAGCTCATAGAATATCTAAGAGTAGAGGAAAATTCAAAGTAGCAACATTGTCTACCACATCTAAAGGTCTAATACTATTAAATAACAGATCCAAAGATTACAGAAGTATGTAGATAGATTTATTTATACTTTTATACAGAATTTTACATTTTTTTGTTTTATTTTGAATTTATTCCACAGAACAGGGAAGCATTTAAATTAATCTATGAAATTACTTTTTGTGCACATTGCACATATTAAAAACATGATTTTTTTTTCTTGTACAATAACATCTGTTTTCCGTGTTGAATGTAAAGACTACCTTTTTGACTTTGGATGTTTAGTAAAATTTGAGTTAAATAAATGATAAAATTTCAAAGTGTATGACAGAAACACACAAACATTTCTAAAAAGAAATAAATACAAATCTAGTTTTAGTCACAAGAGGAAGCTTGATATTTATATAATTCTTACAAATGATTGTTAATGAAATTTTTTATTGAGAAATTCATTCTGTTGAAACAATATTTGCCATCACCAAAAATTTGAAGTAAAAAAAAAGTAATATCTAATATTGCTTTAATCTTACACACACAATATTCAAAGGAAATACTTGTAATATATGATGAAATGGTTGATTTCTCCCCCTTTTACCTAAGATCCACATTTTCAAATGTGTGAGATACAAATTAATATAAAATATAACCTCTTTAGAATATAATATTTTGTATCCATTTAACCAGTGACGTACAAAGACCTCTCCTAGAGGGGGCTAAAGTAGATGAAAACGCTTAGTGTAATCTCAAACATAAAAATTAAAAATCTGTTGGTCTATCGGTGGTTGTCGTTTCAACTCCCCCCTCCTTATGTTGCCCCACTGCATAAAACAGTAAAAATTTGCTAACCTTTCTAAAAGATATGTTTTTTGCTTTTGTTGATAGTCTGTTGAATTATAAGTAAAGTTAAATGCACTACGAAATTCTTTTACGCGTAAAAGAAAAGAAAATCATCGTTCTATTTCATTTATAATTACTGAGGGAGGGAAAATTTATATACTTGCCATGCACACACATATCGTGTGGTATAGTTAGAATTCATTATTTATTTAGTTTCTAACACAATTAAAATCAAACATTTGTGGTTGCACAGTGTGTGTTTCAAATTCATAATAATTAAAAAAGAACTCAAAACGTGAGATGGTATTTGAAGAATTCACAGCAACAAACATTTAATATTAAAGTTATACTTTTTGTTCTATAAATGTATTTTTTTAGAATGAAGTAGAATTTTTCATTGATCCAAGGACTCATAAACTAGTCTTAAGTTCATTAATCCATCCAAATATTGATCAAATTGATCGATTAACTAAAAATTTACCATTTAGAACAAATTTATTTAAACGAATTTTTTTTATCAAACCAATCCTAAATTAAAAAATATATTAGAATAAATATAAGAGATAGAAAACTATTATAATTTATGTGTATAGAGTTATTGCTTTAGTTAGAATATTTTTTATAATCTATATATGCATTTTTTAATGTACGAGTATACTTCCAAAAACGATTAACCATATTATCAAAACCAAATATAGTCAAATTAACTCTAAGTTGAAAAATAGTTTTTTCTCCAAGCTCTATTTTAAATTTCGTCATGCCGCAAAAAAGTAGTCTTCTAATGGATATATTTACTGAAGGTATAAAAATGTTACTTTTTTTGGCTGCTTATTTCTAATGATTTATTCATGAGAAAATATTGACAAAATTTCAGGTAGCAGATAGATTTTCACAGCAAACGTGCGAAACGTGATAGACAACGTGCAAAACGTAATTATTTCACAAACTGACCCCTCCAATAATATGAAATTCAGCAGCAAAGCTAATGGATTTCATATTATTCATTATTCAATATTTTCAATACGTTGGGTAATGCTTTACCATATTCGATCGGATCTCTCCCAGTGTAAATTTAAACATCCATTATATAAGTAGCTGTACAAATAATCACATTCCATCTCAGTTCATGCCAGAAAGTAAATATTTCCAATGGAAATTTGCATGTGATATTCATTAGTAAATTCGGAAATCATTTTAAGTTGCTTTTTTTTTTCATCCCAACACAAACATTTGCTCTTTTCATGTTTTATCCATTTTGAAAATGATTATAATTGAATATAAAAAGGTATATTTAAATAAATGCCTTTCAAAATGTTCTTTATTCTAGAAAAATTGAAGTTTGTTTCGGCTAAATAATTTTGTAAAAATTAAATACTATGAGCGAATGTAAAAATGTTATGTACTTATTCTAAATCAATGATGTCTGATACAGTGGTCTCAAACCTCCGTAGCGTGAACCGGTACCGGTACGTGGTTCAAATAGTACCGGGCCGCATAAAGGACATTAAATTGTTTCCATTTTAATTACTGTAGCGTATTTATCAGAGTTTGTGCTACTTTTTAAGGAAATTACTTTATATTCTATGTTAAATGTCTTTCTTTCTTTTTTTTTCTTCGGTGTAACTATATTTTATTCTGAAGGCATGTTTAAATACAGTTATATTAAAATTAATAAATTGGAACACAATCTTAAATTTAAACAATCAACGTCCTTCCTCAGTGGACCGTAGTAAAATTATCAAACGTTGACAGGTCCACGGCGATAAAAAGGTTTGGAAACACTGCTTTCACATACCGCAATCATTTCGTAATAGTTTCTACATGTGTGTAAGAATTTCAAATGCGTCTTTTAAAATAGTATAACAATATGAGATAAATAAAATTATTTTGACAGTAGTATAAAAATAATTATTTACCACACCTAACATTTTCAGTAATCCCAACAATTCCACACATAACAGTTCTGTATATTCCAATAAATATTTTATCCGAGCTTATTGTTATCTTTATTGAAGTTGAAAAATTGTTAAAAAGTATAAATATAAGTAAAAAATATCTAATTATTACTAAATTTATGCATAATATTGTAGTCACATTATAGTAGACATAACGTACCGTATATACACAACACGAACTCTTTTTATATAAAGAAACCTGAAATGGCACATTGAAACATTTTTGTCTTTCGAAGTCTACATGGAATGAAAATAAACCTGTCAGTTAAAAAAAGTTGCAGTATATCTAACAATCTAGATAGAACGGGAGATGATTACATGGACCAGAGTAACAGTATTGGTGAAAAAAGGAAACAGAATTAGATGATGTGCATGAACGTATAATGGAAGCTTGTTATCCAGAAATAAAAGCTCATAATTTGTCATTTTTTTAAATAAACTGCATTTAGATATTAAAAGTACGCGTTATACTCCGGATTATGCGGTATGTAATACATGTAAAAATAAACATAATCAATAATTATTACCTTAAAAACCGGCAATTAACGCGCACATTTAACGCAAAAAATAAGATCGAAATTTACGGGTGCGTTTTATACGCCGAGTATAAAAAGGAGAGTTTTAAATATGAAAAGAAGATGAGCATAGAGAAAAAAAATAGACTTCTACATATATCTCAATAATGTTTATTTAAAAGAAATGACACACACACACATTCCTTATGAACTAAAAGAGTGTTGTAGTTGTAGAGAAAGACTCCAAGATTCCAAGATTTTTTCTAAAGCTTGGAATAATTCCTCGAATAAATGACTTCAAAACCTAAAAGCATTGCGCTCACACATTTTAGGTATTTTCGTAAAAAAAAAGGGGGGCGTGTTTTTCAGCGAATATACCTAAAAATTAAAATTTGCAGCTTAAAAGTATAGGTGCACGTTATACGCCGGATTTTACGGTCTTTAGTTACGTAAATCTTAAATAATTATTAATCATTATAAGACAACACACAAAACTATTTCAAAATTAGTTTGAAAACCAAATTTATATTAGTACTAGATATTTGTTGTTATCCATTGACCTTTAACCTAATGTCTTTTCTTCCATTGAATACATGAGCGCTGTTTTTTCTTTATAGTAAACAGGATAAAAACATCGACGCAAATGAAGATAGCATGAAACACTGAAGTACATCGATTTCTACCGAACACAACATCTCTTGGGTACATCCCTTGGCATGCGAACAACCATTTATGCAATATGTAAGGCTTCGCGGAATGCTGTGCGATTAGCTGTGCTTTGTAGTAATAAGAGGCTAGAGGTGAATAGTTATTAATGAGATTTCTCATGGCTTCCGATGACACTAAACAAGACAGAGTACCTGATCACTCTGTTACTTTTCATCGGTAGTTGTTTAGATGCAAATGACCCGGATTGCCTTGATCAGCTGAAGGTGGTACTTGGATTCATTGCTTCCGTCTATTCCAAACATGAACTCGGTGTCAATGTATTTTGATTTGTTTTTGATTATTATGCATGGACTAGCTCAATGAAGCTGTAATGGATTGTTGTAAATTTGTCCATGTAACGTTATTATGTGCGCGCAGTTTTGCCTTCATAATAATATTTCCGGTGTTTTATGACCATCCCTATCTCATTGAACAGTCTCCAACTCATCGGCGACTTATTAAATTGGTGAGAAAAAAAGTGTTTTACTATCTCTGAAGTTCGCATGTACCATTGATAATTAATTACACTACTATAGGTAATACTCTACAAAGGTAAGAAAAGAAAGATAAAAATCTACTCAGGGGGGAAAACTAAATTTATAAGGTTTCCTAGGAAATATAAGTCCAGAGAAAACAAAATCTAGTGTTTTTTTTTAATTGCAGGGCAAAACACCATATTTTAGAAGAAAAAAAATAAGACTTTTCTTCTTGTCAAAACTGTAATTTGACTCGTTAAAAAAATAAGAGGAAAACTATGATCAATTGATGGTTAAATATGAAGCTGGTAAATCAAAGACAGCTCCAAAACATATTTGATGTACTCGTATGTTTTGTTTACATTCAAGTATAAGTTTTATGGCTATGGGGGGTTTGATGAATCAAATAGTACGAAATTTATCCCTGGATCTTTTTATGAAAATGTATAAATAAATTTTAAAACATTTCAGAAAAATTATGTGTATTATAATGTATTGATTTTCTTATCATATTGTACTTTGCTAAAAGTGACAAAAATAATTTTCAGCTGTTTTTCAAGTTAGAAGTACATTCAATTCTTAATATTGTGATGCAAAATGAAATATAAGTTCAAGAAACAAGAAAAATAAAAATAAAAAAAATTTTAAGTGAATCTCTACTTAGATCAACAAAGAAACATTTTATTTTAGCTACTTTTTTATTAAATAGTTACAATTAATATAAATATAAATATATATATATATATATATATATATATATGACAGAATCACAACATTAAGTGGTAATTAATTTTTATTAATTATCATTAAAGCATTGTATTACCATCCAAAACAATCGTGTATACAAAATTTCAGTTCCAATGAATGCTTTAAAACGTGAGGGAAAAACCTTTCCAAGCTTTGACACAAGTCACCAAAAATGATGCCAACGTGGCTGTATTTGTAATTCTTTGAATAGTTAGTTTTAATCAATTAACTTTTATTAATTATTATTAAATTACTGTATTGTCATCCAAAATAATCATAAATTCCAGCTCAATTGAGCACTTTAAAATGTATTTTATTAACGATTGAAAATTCCACGAAGATAAATACATAAATAAATATATAGAGAGTGCGAGAGGAATTGAATAATATCATGAAGGCAAATTAAATGAGAAAATTAGCTTCTAATCCAATGCAAGTCGCTGATTGACGAAAACAATATCAAAAATAAAACATGGAAGTCATAAAATCTAATAACTGTTCGTTTTGATTGAATAATCTTAAGAGAAGTGTTCTTATTCTTTAAATAATATCATCTACAAGAAAATATTTATTAACTTTTTTCAAAGTCCATTATGTATTGGGTAAGTCATTTTTCTATTCACGCGTATTCATCAATAATTTTATCAAATGCGCATAAATAATTAGCAATGATTAAATTTACTTGCTTACTATCAGACGGGAGCGATGAATGATTTCGCATCTTTGATATCAGATTGTACGGTTATAAAGCAGATATAAAAAGCGTTCGTAGAACAATAAATCAACTTCAGAGCATGCTGCGAAAAAGATGGATTCAGAATCCCATCTGTATTTATGTCCAGAAGTAAAACCAACATAACTTTCCCAAGTTCAAGGTCTAGCCAATTGCGAATAAAGCTTAGTCACCGAAACCAGTGTTCAGTGAGATTCGAATGTTATCAGTGGCTTAACAGGAATTAGTATGATTCGCATGCCTAGCGATAAAAATCTAAAACCAACAATACTTCCATTCGAAGCTAGTTTGCATGATTGAATGGTGCTGCTTGGTTGCGGAGTTCCTTATGAGGGGATGGTGGTAACGTAGGAAGGCATGTATCACAAGGTATAAAACCAAGTTATTGTAGTTTCTTTTCCTGGGGCACTTTTTTTTTTTCAGAACCGAGACAGATGAATAAAGTTATTAAGATCGCTTTTGCATAATTTTATCATATATGAAGTGAAATCCTTTTGGCACTATCTCTACCTCTATCACTGTTCCTCTGGGAAAAAATTGTTTTTATGGCGTGTCACCGAGAACGTTTTGGGTACTTGGCGCTTAAAATCGCTCGAGGTTTTAGATAGTGGGTGAGGCTGGGAACGAAAATAGTATAAGTTAAGCTGACAATGTGTTTAAAGTTTTAAAATACCTATTCTCAAACAATTTTAATTTCTTTGATTGATTGCTTTGAAACAGCAATTCTTTCTGTTCGTGACCATGCTTTTGACAATATACCAAGCTGTACTTATTCTTATTGATAAGTCGTGTTAGTGTGATTACTAAAAAAAATCACCAAATTTATACAGTTGAAAAATATTTTTAAAAACTTTTTTTTTAGTGCTACTCTTCGAATTTGAAAAAATTCAAAATTCAGAGGTATATTTCGTTACTAAGCTAATGTTCTAAACTTCTTTTTCAGAAGTAGAAAGAATTTAAGCATTTTAGTAATCTTTTTACTCGCATTATGCAGATCTTATCAATTTGTTACGTCAGGGGAAAAAATGACAATATCTGTGTACTCTCAATGTTTACCAAAACATTTATAAGACATATATTTAAAATTTCCCCTTTTAATACTGATATTTGAACGAGAATTTACAAGAACGATAGCAGTAATACCTTAAGAAACGCATAATATTTATAGAATGTTAATTCAGGAGGGCTATTGTTTTGGATTGTTGTTCGTACACATGTATATTAAGTATATTTACCTATAAGGACATACATTAGATAGTTTGTTTGATAGTTTTTTGCAATTTTTAAAATAAATCACCGCATAATCCAACGTGATATGCGCACTGCCGTATAACGCTCACTTATAGTTTCAAACAGCAATTTTTAAAATTTAGGTATATTTGCCATTTTACGTGCACCTTTTTTTTTTGCGAAGAATCCTTAAATATAGATATGAAATGCTCTCATTTTTATAAGTCAAGAAATATTGCACAAGTGGATAATAAAAGCTTTGAATGAAATTAAACCTGGCACAATTAAAAAGTCATTAAAAATGTAGTATATATAACAATTTGGATGGAATAGATGATGATTGTTCTTTAAAGAACCAGAGTAAAAATGATTGTGAAAAAAAAAATGAAATAGATTTCGATGATGCACATGAAGAATAATGGAAGACGAATAAGGAGATTTTTTTTTCATGTTTCCCAATAATGAAAGCTTATAATGCCTTGGTTTCTTTTAAATGACCTGTATTTAGATACATGTACAAACATAATCTTTTTATTCTTCTTTCTTTATTTTTAAGGCTTTCATTGTCATATCCGACGTGTAACGTACACCCATAAATTTTGATATCGTCTTTTGGATTAAAAGTACGCGTTGGAATATACGGTAGTTATCCCAAGAAGTTTTCAATATTTAAATTACTGCATCCACATTTATTTATCATTGAACTACTCCATTCATGTTCCTGCAGTTGTATAATAACCATAATATTTTGATTTTTCACTCAAATAGTGTCTGTATAAAAATGAAATCATACATTCTAATTTTTTTGCTTTTATTACAAATGAATACTAAGAACACGGTGTATTGTTTTAAAGCTGTACTTATAAAAACTAAAATAACTTTTCATTCATTTAGACTTCCTGTTTATCTAAATTGCAATCGTAACGTAATTATTTACTTTTGAATGACTTTCAAACACACGCGTTAAAATATTTCTTTAAAACAGCGGAAGTAGCAGAGGTAATTGTTAATACGATGGCAAACGCAAAGGTTTCTTCTTAGAACTAAGCTTAATTTTCTCTCTCTCAAAGTATCTTCATAATTTTTTTATTCAAAAACATTGCGTAAGCGTAAAAGGAGATAACGAACTATTATTCTCCTCAAATACATTCAAAAGAATCTTTTGTCTTAAAATCAACGATAAGTAATATTCCTAGCTAATAAAAAGATTTAAAAAAATTAATTCGCTAGTCTAAAACTAAATTAAAGAAAAAGTCAAAATCATAAAGCAAATTTAGTGTGTGAAATGCAGAACAAGGAAGTTGTTTTTAAACAACTCATAATCTGCCATCTGCTAGCAGTACTTAAAAAATCGAAAGAAAAGAAACGTGAAATATTTTTTGTTTTTTTTAAAAAAAAGAATGATGTGGATCCCCCCCCTCTCCTTTAATTATTCACTAGCTTTACTCTGGATGTAAAAACTAATTTTTCGTGTTTTAGCGTAAGTTCATTCATTCGCAGTGGGTAAAAAAAATAATTTCCAGTTTCACCTGCGATTGTATTTAATAACTTTACCGAGCTGTACTTTCTTTAGATTAATGGAGGATTTGTGTTTTTGCACGTTTTTCCCTCAGTGCTTCCTCGATATTTTGAAAAATCACCTTGTTGTTTCGTTTAATTTAATGAATTTCCCAAATTTCTTTTTTTTTCTGTGATCAGGTAGCAGTAACCGTCAGCTTAAGTTTAATTAAGATTTCAAAATAAAATTTTGTGTCTTATAAAAAAAACTTCATTTTTTTTGTTAATAGAATTAATTGACAATTACATCAATCTTAACTGATCAGAACTTAAAATCTCCTCGATCTATCAAGAAGAAAGTATGTAATTTATACGTAATAAAACATATAATTGACTCCGTTTTATAAAAATATATTTTAATATATATTTAAATAAGTTATTCTTGTTTTTTTGAATCTTAAATGTTGATAAAATATATCAAACATTCTTTAATCTTAAAACACAGTAATCATGCAACCAAAATCAGAAAAAAAATTGACTTTTGGATTATAAAATCACGATTAAATATTGTTAACTCCAAATCTGAAATTTTAGGAAATCGTGCTTTTACCAGAAATTAATGTCACTGATACATTTTGCCTTCCACAGTATGACTTACAAATTAAAATGCTTGAAGATATTTTGGGTTTAAAAAGAAAGAACTTTATTATTTTAATAGGAATTTAGGTGGCAAGTATTTGTGTATGTTGACAAGTCACTGATTCTATGTTTTTCATATATCTATTATGGGGAAAACCTGTAAATTACATAAGAAAGTAATTTAGAATAATTCATTTTCGTTAAAAATATCTGAGTTCAGTTCTTCATTACCTAAAAATATAATCCATTTTATTATTTGTAATAATTAAATAGCTTGTATGTGGTATAAGTCATGAATGAATAAAGGTAATTTTATAAGTAACAACACTAGGGGGAGATAAAAAAAAATTTCAGAATTTAAAAACCTACATATGCAGAAAAGATGCTCACTGTTATATAGATGAAGAGAAAAATATAATAAAAAATTATTTATTTAAGTACCTTTACAAGGGGGATACGATAAAAAAAGTAACTTTTTTTACGATAAAAAAAGTAAAAAATATTTAAAAAAAACAGGTATTTGGGCACTTTTTAATGTTTACGACAATGAGATGACAGAGCTATTAAATAGTTTCAAGAAAAAACACCAAGTACATTTGGCAGCTTCTTTTGTGTTAAATTTCTATAAAAACTTGCTGTCAAAATTGTAATCAGAAAAAGAAGAAATATTATATCAAACTGATTCGACGGTGTGGGGTTGTTGGCATTATGAAATGTTGCAAAGTACATTGTACTAATTATTACTCAATATTCATTTATCAATAATCATTGTTTTTGTTTATTTATATTGATGAAAAATAATTTATCCACTTTTTTTTTGAAAATTTAACTACTTTGAGGAAGTATTTAATTTTTAAATCAATTTCTTAATTATATTTTTCTCCCAATTTTCATACCATATAACATCATTTCCGTATCGGTTGTTTCTGATTAATTATAATTTTTTTCCCTCCATATAACCATAATGTACTCTTACTAGACACATATTTCTAAGACTCTTTCCCAGATTGAAACAAGTTACAAATGTAAATGTTTATTTTCTACCTCTTAAACTTATATAGATAGTTACTGATATGCATAAAACCATTCTCCATAGTTTTTAAAGTATCACTATTCATTAATATTCGGTCTTCATTTTCTTTTTAAAATTTACCATGAAAAGCTTTAGCTCACCTTTGTACAAACACTATCTGCTTACTTACCCTTGTTAAAGATTAACTTCCTAGAGTACACAAAAAACAGATTGCTCATATAGTTAAACTTCAGTGGCAGAATGCATATTGTCTAATACTTAAATGATGCAGTTGGAAGGGAATTTAGATACATTTCGTTCCACCCAGATACTCCTATTACCCAAAGACCATTTAGGAAAAAAATGTTTCCACTTATTGAAAACAAAGTATTTATTTTTCTCATCTGTGTAGTTCGAATGCTTAGCTGTCCATTCATTCAGAAGAGAGATTTCTTCATCTTAATGGATCATCAAGTATGCAATAAAGCGTTTAAACGATTTAATTCCTGAGGCATAGAGTACTGGTTGCTCCTAATGGTGGCATATTTACATCCATTTAGGGTTATTTGGATTTATATTTTGAATTCAAAATTCCATATTTCACGCGTATGATCGTTGATTTCAATGATCTAACTTGTCAACTGTGTAAATGATTACTTTTGACATAATTTATATGATTTTTTTTTTTAAATTTAAGTTTTGGAACTGGAGAAAATATGGAAATGAAAAGCAAATAAACATTTTACTAATGTAATTTGATTTTTCTTACTATATATTTATTGTAAATTTATTTATACTTTTAGCTCGATGTTCTTAATTAGTGCTATCACTAAAATCATACATGGATGAAATTTTGAATTTTTTCTTAAAAAGGGAGTAGTTTGTTAAGTTAAATTTAAAATTTAAGCTTACAAAATGTAATATTTAATGTTGTGCCCACACAAGGGGAGGGGGTCTATGGGTATGGACCCTTATGGCGCTCAATTTTTTCTCTCGATTGATTACAATCCTATACATATATAATACGTAAAATTAAATGAAGTATTTGTCAATAATAATTTATTATATTAATTGATGCTAATTAATTATTTAATAACTTATTTTGTACTGTTTTTTGTTCCCGACAATTGACAAAATCAGTAGAATGTATTTGATGGTACTTTGAGAATGTTGGACCCTCAACCCCCTACCCCCTTGAAAAATTCCTGTGTGCGCCACTGCTACTATAAAATTTTAAGTTATTTCTACTATGAACATTAAAAAAGTTTCTATTAAAAAAGTTATAATCTCTGTTATAATAAAAGCATATTTTCAACTGAGTATTTTTGGTCTTAAATTTTCATACATTTAAAAAAAATTATACTTAAAGAAATAGATTTTGCACATCTTAGCATTGTTCGAAATGCTTCTTTAAATCAATCTAATCCTTTCAGAAAAGTAAGGAAAAAACAAAAACATTTGAAGAAAAGTGTTTTTTAAAAAAGTAATAATTCGACCATAAAAATAAAATACGTGATATTCAAATAAACATAATCACGTATTATTTTAATAGGAGAATTGAAAATGATATTGTGAGGTAAAATACTGAATGGAAAGCAATAAAAAAAAATGAAACTTGTTTAAAATATTCAATGAAATTTCGAAGCACATTTTATTTTCATGAATGAAATTGCTTCTAGAAATTATCTTCGATCTTATTAATGCTCTTTAATGCTTAAAAGTATTTCTCAAATCTGGGTTAATATAAATGAAAGATAATATTCTAAACAAAAGATAAAGAGTATTGACGTTTGATAAAAAGAGATTGATGATTATATGTGTGGTTAAAATGGATAGCTTTTGACTTAACGTACTTTATTTTGTATTTATCTAATACATTTCTGACATGGCTTAAGGTATCCGATTCTGTTCGGAACAGTGATTTTGCAAAAGCGTATAAGTGAGTATTTTTTTGACATTTAGTGTCATTTAAATTAAAATATATTTATAAAATTGTTTTAAGAATATAATTACAATCTAAAAATTATTTAAATGTAATTTTTTTAGCAAAAAATGGAAGAAGAATGACATATTTTCAAGACATTCTCCTTTTAAGGAAAATGCTTCTATAATAGTAAAATTTTGCCTACACACATAGCTAAGCCTAAACTAAAAACCGTTTGAAAAACATAATTTAGAATTTTTTACATATTTTAATATATCAGAGAGAGAGAGAGAGAGGAGAGTACAGAAATTTGAACAAAAAACACAAGTTATTATTTCAGTTGATCGTAATTCTAAAAATAATGTGAATTTTTCAAAAATCCTAGTTCAGGCTGTGAAGAAAAGTCCTGGTTTTATATAGAGAAAGTATTATTACTGAAGCATTTTACACATAAAAGAAGAATGAATTGAAAGTATATCATTTTTTGAATTTAAATAATTATTTCTTGCAATAATATTTTTTAAAAATTTTTTGTATATATATTCTAATTCATATTGACACTAAATATTAAAGAAAGAAAAATCATTTATTCACTTTTTAAAAATCCCGGTTCTACACGTAGTCGGATACATTACTTTTCATCAAATGATTCAATATATCAACATCCATTTATTTCCTTGTCATATCCAGAAATTATTGGTATTTTTTCAAATTCATATTATTTCAAATTATAGATCATTATTGGGGAATATAGATTTTATATTTGCAAATTGTAACAAAAATAATAGAGAAATCAATTTTTGACATAATGATTAAAAACTCTACATAAAAATGTTTATTTACAAAGGCGGTCGGATTTTTATCTTTGAAAATTGTAATGTTTAAATTATAATTAAACTCAAAAATAAAGAAATAATTTCTTTGAAAATCTAATAAAATCTAACTCAATAAAAAAAAACCCCGAATGCTTCCAATATTCCAATTCAAACCAACCCTTTTTATAGATACATTTTACCCAATAATCCTCATTACATTCCCAAACAATCCAAAGATACTAGAGTTGAAAATTTGTTACATCAATCATTGGTAAGGGAGAATCCTATCAATTTAGTCCTATAAAGCTTCCATCCGCATCTTTTTTCCCAAACGCAAACCTATATCCAAAAACTCATCAGTCATAATTAGAACCACAGAGCCGTTTCTTTTATAGAAATTAGCCTTTGCACATTTCCCACCGACAGAAAGTAGGATAGTTCTCCCACTGGAAGTTAGACGATCCGACGCCGACAACTTCCAGACGGATGCACCCGCAAAAGGATACCCTGCCGGTCCGCTTAAAAGATCAAAAGCTCACCACTTCAGGGTTTCAGCAGGGCTGGTGATGCTCGAAACACACCAACCGACTTTGCTGCCTCACTTAACACAGCTCCCCAACGTTTCTGCTAGCACTCCCCTCCTCCTCCTTCAGCAATTAGTGCACTGTTTTGTGTGCTTGCAAGCCATACAAAGAGACCACCGGCAAAGGCAAATGAGTCTTTTAAGCAGTGGCCCCTGTCTTCTCTAACTTCATTTGATGGAACATTTAGAGTCGGTGGAACGACTGCAAACACTTATTAGCGTGAGATTGTGAGCCTGGAGTTAGTCGCCTTTGTGGCCGTTTTCAAGGACTCAAGTTGGGCCATCATCCATGGTCACAGTTTGAAGTCAATCCTCGTATTAGATCGTCTGTAGCGATAAAGTGAAATAAAAGATTACGAGTTCCCTCTTTCATTCTAAACGATGAATTAATCTCTTAACCATTTCAAATCACATATTTTACGAGCGCCTGACAATTACTTTGATGAAACTATTATATGAAGCTGGCGTAACACACACACAAAGTAGAAAGGTGTTTGAAGCACTTACGAACATGAAACTTGAAGTCGGAGTAAGTTATCTCGCAGAAAACAAAGGCTCAAAGAGATAATCAGCACAACCGCATGTTTCGAAGTCATTCATCGGATTCATAAATTTGCATAAAAGTGAACTAAAAACTAATAACTGGATACTGATTTATACAATGCGGATGGCGCATTGATAACAGAATGTCTTCCATCTCATATTTGAATACTTAGAAGTGAGGAACAATTGTAATTTAAATTTAATTTAGGATTCAATTTTTCTCTCTCCGGTTGTAAGATATATGTTTGATTCAAAATTAATATAATCTGTAACTGAAACAAAGAAACTTTATGTAATGGACCACAGGATATACCAGTACTTTCCTCAGCACAGATAATAGCTACAATATCCACTAAATGATTTTTCGACTTCTGTACGTTTATCCTCTTCTAATCATAATATTTTATGTTTTTAGTTAGAACTGAGGTCTCATAGAGTATAAGTATGTAATTTATGTTATAAATTCAATTTAGTGCATGGACATTTTTACCCATCTTTTCAGAAGCAATCAAAATTTGCTTTTAAGGCTTATTTTTGATAATAAAAGTGAAAGAATACTACAATCCCACCTCCTCACAGGTTATCTTTATACTCTCTCATGTACCTTTTTTTCTGGACTCTTATTTGAATTCTAATACTATAACAATGAGACCATAGTTACGATATCAACAGAAATGTATCCGTTTATAAAACTTGTAAAAAGAAGGGAATGGAGTGGAAAGTAAATCCTTTTCCTATATCCTTCTTTATGTAATCTTTTTTATCGTTGTGTAAATTCTTATAACATTAGAAAACTCACCATGATAATCAGGAATTTATGAAAATTATTTTAACACTGAAAATGCAACATTTTTGCTCGTGTATATATTGTACCCTATTGTTATGTTGTTTTTTGCCGCAAAGGAATTTTTTTTAACTGAATGTAAGTCTTTAAACAATGGTGAACTGCTAATTATTTTACCAAATCTATATAATCAAGAACTCCCTTCAGGAGCTTATCTTTTTCAATTAAATATAGGACTTACAGCACCTGATAGAAATATCTGAGTGATCTTTCTTTTCTCCTATGATATTTTCGTAGGGATTCTTCAGCAATTTTTATCTTTGAGCCTCCTTTTTTGTCATTTCATATTTTCCTCACTTGCATTTACATAGTTTACATCAAAGGTACAATTTTTTCCCTAAATAAACGAATGTTGGTCAACTAGGTCAGACATGACCTTTGCATTAATATAATCAATGATTAACCGTAATCAGGAAGAATTTGAGAGAAATGAGAATTAAAAGAGTTTTGTTTTAACAAAATATTCAATTTGAATAGTATTCTTTATAACAAGACATGTGTTTTTATATGAATATAATCAAGTGGTAATATTAAATTTAGAAAAATGAAGGCGGGGTTCGGGGGGCGAGAAGTGCACCACGCTTTTTTGACTTTAAATGACAGTTAATTTTGAGCAAATATTTGATTTTATAAAGAAGTTCCTTACCTTTTCATTTTGATAAGCAGTGACTGCGATGAACTCCGTCTCCTTGAAGACGTACGTTCTGAAGGTAGAGTAAGGAAGTTTGAGGATGTCGTTAGCTCTCACCAGATGGAACCTCGGCTGGTACTTGTGCATCGAGTTCAGGATCGTCTGCGTTACCAGCAAAGAACAACAGAAAACATTGTGACAACGAGCAGTTATGATATTAACAAGAAATATATTTCATTAATTCAATTAATTACACAATTGTGTTTAAGCAAATGTAAAGTATACTCCCGATTAACTTATTTCTATGGTACTTTAGCTTAAGTCAAAGAACAAGTTATGACACATATAATCAGAAAATAAAACATAATTTTTAAAGTATAAATTAAACTTACGCGAAAGCAGGAAATTTTTTCAAAAATATTTGTTAAGTAATCATTTTCATGTTTACCAAAAATTCAATTTTTATCACAAAAGAGTTTAAAACATAAAATTATATATAAATATACTTGTAAGGAACGGGCCGCCCCGTTCATTGGTGTTTGGGAGTTAGAATAAGGATCAGCCTTAGTCAGAATAATTCTTGTTTATTATTTTCTTTTCTAAATTTCAACCACCCAGGATAGGAAATGCACACTACTATAAAGTATAGGAGCAACTACACGATGATTCAATTAATTATTTATATTGATTCAATTAACTTACGCTTCGAGCTTTTTGATTATTTACGGTCTGAATTACCGTAATTCCTTACTCAGCTATTCGACCTTTGGTCGTTATTATTTAATTATAACTTGATGACTGAATTGTCAATTAACTATCTTCAAATGTTAAACAATTAATCGTCTAGTCACTCTCAACTAGCTTTCCACTACTTAACGTTAATCACTAACTCCTATTATCTAACTCCTAACCTCTCTCTCTCGTACCTTACAGTTAATGCTTAAATATAAGCCTTCATTTATGTAAACTGTGTCTTCTTCTTCGGGAGAAAGTTTCAATGGAATAACATTTAAACGGGTTCACGGATAGACCCGATACATACTTTTAAAAGCATATCAGTTACAGTTACAGTAGATGAAAGTGTGGTCGTATTACAGTTAAAACTAACAAAGATGATGCTTATAAGCAGTAGCGCACACAGGAATTTTTCAAGGGGGGGCTCCGGGGTCAAAAAAGTTCACCATTCTTGTATCATGCTCCTTTTGATTTTATCGATTTTCGGGAACAAAATACAGTAAAAAACTAATTATTGAATAAATAATTAGCATTAATTAATAAAAGTAATCATTAATAACAAATACCTAATTAAATTTTACGTACTATATACTTAGAATTATAATCAATCCGAAAAACAATCAAGGGCTTTGGGGGAAGGGGGTCCGGACCCCCGGAATCCTCCATTGTGTGTGCGCTACTGCTTATAAGTATATTAAGTACTGTATATAAGTATAAACGTTTAAATACGTAGAGTAACTTTTTCATGAAATCAATCAAAATACGGCGAATAATTGTTTTATTTTTCAGAAAACACATTTTATTAGTTTTATTAATACTTATTTCCTGTTGCACACGTTCAAAAACGATTTCATTTTTTTTAAAAATTAATTCTTTTTAATAATTTTTATTTATCTCTAAGCCATGGCTATCAAGACTTTTAAAACTATTGATCGCATACAAACTAGTGGCATGCAAACTAAACAATTGTTAATTGCATCACGGTCTTGTGTGTGTGCAATATATTATATAAGCATTAAAAAACCTCTCCAGGAACAATACCAAAAGTATTAAAACAAACAAAAAGTTTCCAAACGCAGACAGACTACTATCCCGTTATTATAACTTTCCTCATGAATCAGCCGTGCTTTTTCTTTCCATAAAGGACAAAAGTACAATGAAATATAGTTACTAAGAAAGCGGTGCAAAAAATAACTTAAAAATTACACATTATTTATCAAATGTATGAATAAACAGCACGTTGAATTTTATATACTTTTTTTCTGGGAAATGCATTTGCAGACGCTACGTAATATACAGACAGTTATGCTCGTTTAAAGTAAATTTCACAGACAGAGTTCCTTCCACTGACCCGAGAAATGTCCCAGACCAGACAATTTATATTAGTAATAAACTTGACATGTGTGGATTTTTATTTGCCCGGTTTACGCCATTTTGAAAGTAGAAGGGGGATCCTTCGAGCTTTGTATTTTTTTGTTTCAATTTTCACCTATTACAGGGGTGGGGGTGGCCTATTTAAATTTTCTCCGGTACTCGAAACACCTTTCAGGCATTTGTAATTTAATTTGAGCTGCATGTTAAGTACGCTTTTTAGAATATACTTAAGCATATCAACTATTTTTCCTGTTTCATAATACTTTCCATCGAACTAGCCGTAACAGCTCTGGAACAATTAACAAATAATAAATTATAGGTTAAAAAAACTAAAAAACATCATTTTATAGTTAATCGAACCAAGTTGTAACTCAATCTTTTGGTCGCAAAATCTAGAATTATTCGCCAAATCTGGAAATGGAATCTGAAATTACTCGCCAGATGCCGGACAGGATCTGAAGATGGAAAATCGTTAAACCTGATGTCCTGATCAGGACAATGAAACAAAATTATTAAATTATTGTATTGTCATCGATCCTGGACAAATGAGCAAAATTTCAAATTTAGGCCTTTCAAATTAATCAGGCCTCTTAAAGTGGGTAAAAATTGAGTTCTAATATTCCGTTACGTACAAGTGAAGCAAATGAAGTGAAATACAACTAGTCTAAGTATCATTGGGAACGGAACTTCAAATCATAGTTGACTTTGAAAATCAAGTTGAGGATCTCTAATCTAACATGCTTCAAGGATTGCCCTAGCAAGACAATGCAGAATTTTCCTAATTTCTTCTAAATTAACGATAGTTCGATGGTCGAACTGCGGCTCTACAAAATTAGTATGAATTCAATATCTGATTACACCAAAAACCACATTCTGAAATCGTTAGAAAACACTCAACCCATAGAAAGCTCAATTTCCTTATGTTGTAAGGTGTGATATTTTGAGGAATATGCTAATAAAACCATTTATCAGCAAAGAACTAGAGAATATTTATCAAACTATAAAGAGTGCAAATTAGAATAAGTTCCCCTTGAAAAAGTCACACGAGGAAATATTCTTTCTCCGGACTTAGGTTATTTCTTCATGCGATTAATTCAGGTTCGGTGCCGTAGTCGAATCAATTAAGTATGACACTAGTATAATTATAAAATACTGTGTGTTTGTGTACCTTAAATTCAAATATTTTTGATTAATTAAAACTAATTTAATTTTTTATAATAGTGTACTATGAAGTTTCATTAAAGGGTATTAAAGCATTGTGTAGCTAAAAATGAGAAGATACCCATTAGGAGTGTCGGGAATTAAATGTGTGATAATTTTTTAAATTGAAGCTTCTTTATCTCTTTGTTTATGTACGTTTCATCAAACCATTTTATAATTTCACATTCTACAAGTCTCTTTAAGGGATTGGCTATACAAGTATCATTCTTTCTAATGTAGCTTGAAGCAAACAAGAAAAATTTACTAAGAAAAAATAGATGTACGTAATAAAGAAACTTTTGAAATGAGTATATCATCAGCGACATTAATTAAAACATTTATTCTTTTGGTTACAGACATTAAGTTTAGTAATTGTCTTATGAAAAAACAGAGTTGTAGAGTCGAATACATTTTAATTAGAATTTTTTCCTAAGTATTTTTCCTTTAATTAGTACGAAATTCAGATAGATACATTAATAAATCTTTTCAAAATTTTCCTACTAAATTTTACTGAATAGATAATGAAATGTTTGAAATAAAGGTTTTAAAAAAATTTCATTGTTTTTACTTATTGGTAAGTTACTTTCATTAGGAAACAATGCAATATAAATGCGTAGAAAATTACTTATTCACACAGAGGAATGTATTTAAAATGAATCATTATATTTTTAAATAAAACAAACGTAATTTAATATCAATATGCAAAGAAGTTCTTGTATTTTTTCTTTCAGAGTTCATTCAATCAAATTGCCCCTATTTCTTTTACTAAAATTCCATAAATCATGAGTATCACATTAGGAAATGCCAGAAGACACATTCTCAAAAGGATTTTCTAAATTTAAAGCAGTGTGTATTGCAATAACCTCCCATTTCAGTTCTACGAATTATTTCGACCTCATTCTTTAACAACGGTACACGAACATTTTTTCAGGAACCTGATTTATTTTTACTGAGCAACCGTCACGATGTATCCTGCTCACTCCTCTCACCTTGGCGTGTGAATTACTCTTTTTTACAGCCAAGTAGGATTTTATTATCCTCCACACAATCCAAAGATGCAGCAACAGACTGGACAAGGAGACTTATTTCCAGAAGTTTGAGGACAGAATCCTGCCACTGGAAATTTACAACCTGATCAAAGAATACAAGCTTTGCGCCTTTTCGGTCATAATTTTGTTTTTATTTATGGCAATGGTTTGAAATCTAGACAGAAGCGTTCTATCACCCCGGCTATAAATGCCTCCTCGAAACAAGCACTTCGTACATCTTTCCGCGTACAGACTGAGATTTTCCGCCTGTGTACTACACAGAAAATGGTCCGACTTAGGACATAAGGAAACACATAATGTTTCTAATACCATTAGGAAAGACATGCATTTCAAATATAGTTTCTGTTTGAACTGCTATTTAAAAATCTGTATACATGTTACCACAGATAAATATAAGCGTATAGTTCTGTGGGGATCTCACCATTGTTAAAATGTTGCAGATTGTGAAACATATTTTCAGGAGTAAAATTTAAAAAAAGTTTTTTCAGAAACTAAATCAGATCAGTGGTGTACATAGAGGGGGGAGGGGTCAAATTTTGAATTTTTACCTTTGGAATTACACCTCAGTACTTTGGTGAACATGTTTTTAGAATATATCCACCCTTCATAAGAGAGGACTATGTACAGCACTGAATCAGATTGAGCTTGAAAAAAATGTGGGAGAAAATAATTTTAAAAGGTAATGTATTTGTAACACCCTTTTATAAACTTCACTTGTATCACTTAACGGAATCTTTGAACACAATTTTTACCCACTTTAAAAGGTCAGATTAATTCTAAATTTTGCTCAATTGTCCAGGACTGATGACAATACAGTGATTTAATAATTTTGTTCCATTGTCCTGATCAAGATCATCAGGATTAACGATTTCCCATTTTAAAGATCTCATCCCGCATCTGGCGACTAATTTCAGATCCCATTTCCAGATTTGGAGACTAAAAGATTGTAACAACTTAGTTCGATTAACTATAAAAGGGTGTTTTTTAGTTTTTTTTAACTATAATTTATTAGGATTTCATGCTATTTCAGTCAGTATACTTATTGAAGCTTTGATTCTGAATGTAAAATAAGGTATGATAAACAAATTAATTAAAATAACTTTTTCAAAGAGAGTTCACCTCTCCTTAAAATCAATTTAAACTAAGTGCCTAAAATGTCACCCAGATGCCGAGGAACAGGTTTAAACTGAAAGAAAACGTTTTGAAATCATAAAGAAATGGATATAGATATTTTAACTGCTAATGTTACATTATTTAAATTATCTTATATTTTTGTATATGTTGTGAAAATTGTAATTATGTTTTATATATTTATTGCAGAGGGAAGGAAAAATAAAACAAAAGGAGAAGAGAAATTTAAAATTTAGCTAGTGACGAAAATTAAAACAGTTCTAACACCTTGAGTTGTGCCATTACCATAAAATGATGAATCTTGCCAATTTTTTTATGATTTTATTTTATAGGCCATTTTGTTAGCTTTATAAAAATATCAAGTTTATTGTTTTTCGTTCACTAGAACAAAAACTATAAGTGTTTTCGTAAAAGCAGATACCATTACTTTACGCAAGATGTCATACTTTAAAATGCGTTTTTTTTTTTTTTTGAAAATGCTCAAACGGGGACAGCGATTGCTCAAATACTTTTGAAAATAATTAACTGAAATTTTTCGTGTATGTTCTGTATAACAATAGAAGTGTTTTAACCTTCAGATTTATCAATCACTGTTTTATTACAAAATTTGCAGTCCCTTATGTGAATATAATCACCGTTTTTTTTTAAAGCAATTTCATATAATAACTAAGATAGAGTGATCTAGTTTTTGTAAAAATTAAAATATCTCTTATCCTGAAGGTCATTTCAAAAATGAATAACAAAGCATCACATCAGAATTGAAAATTAGTCCGTAAACTTTTGGTACAGAATGGGCGCGTTTATGTTGTTATGTGTAAATTTTTACCCAATTTTTCCCATTTTAGTTATAATAATTTCTGTTCTCTTCTTAATTTTAGTCTATTATTCTTAAACTGTACTAAACAAACCTAAAAACCCCACACACAAAAAATCCCCAAATCTCCATTTTTTAAAAAAAAAAGTAGTCGCAAGCAGTCGGATATCATAAATGAATTATTTGTAAACAATATTCAAATACATTTAGACCTTGTTACTTGTGGATCATATACTGGAAAGAAAATTGTTTAAGTGAGATCTAAGAGAATATATTTAACTGATTCGGCTGACTCCCTTTAACTCGGGAAAGAATTATGGAAATTTAGTATTTACAGTCACACAAATAATTGCCCAAATTTAATTTTTCAATAATTTCAATTTTGCTAAATATGTACCTATCTGCATATATGTTTCAAGCATTGTTTTTAAAAAAAATCACCAGGTTTTTTTCAATCTATATTTCGTATTCTACACATGCCACATTAATGAATTTTATTTATATAAAAATGGTATTCACAAGCTACCAACAATTTCCCCTTCAATTTTGATAAATGTATTTTTCTCACGAACAGTGAGAATGACTGAAAGAATCTTACACAAAATGGTTTGCATTAAACATTTGTTTTAAAACCCATACATTTGAAAAACCGTTATGCGATGTCCGGATTAAAAAGTACCAATTATACACCTCTAAACAACATAACAGGGGAAAAAACTAAATTGAATCAGAATTCAACGAACATTTTTCAAGTGTGCAACTAGCTAAATTAAACCACCTATCATTGCCCAATCTTGCTAACGTAATAAACTATAGAGCAGGAAGACCGACACTAGTACCCATAGCTAAATTCTCCTTCCACAAAAACAAAAATGACTCGGGTCAAACCAGGCCATGCCTTTCTTTGAACCATCTGGAAGCAGTGAACAAAATATGTCTGAATCTTCAACTTTCGCTGGTGGAATGATTTACAGTGAAGGGGACATTTAGTGACATCGGAAGAAGTGACCGTCTGACCTTGACAGCAGAAAAAAGCACCGCGATTGTCATCTCTTGAAGGTTAATAATAATGATTCCCTTGTTATACCACAGCTTCAGTTCCTTGATCATTTAGTGTGATAACAGTAAACGCGTTCGCCGCCAATTATTGAAGGTGCCTGATAAACGTCCGACATCTCTTGTCGGTGTAAGAGGTATTCTTCGGCTTTGCAATAACCAGCGAGGAAAAAAAATGTATCATTTTTTTTTTCTTCTAGTGGAAAGACATCGTTGAAAGTCACACGACTTTTCAAGGCATTTTTTGTAGTAAACATTTATAAATTGTTGCGTTGAAACAATGAAAAAGTTTGTCACTATTTTCTTCGGTCTTTCTTTTTCACCGAAAGAATTAAGTGCTCATGGTGCTGATGCGTAGGAGTTAATGTTGAAGCCTTTTCTATGGTTTTGTGCTGAAATTTAAGAAAATTAGCGGTTTTTAAAGATATTTTTGAGTAAGATTACTTTTTTCTTTACTTAAATACATTAGAAATAATGTTTTTAAGTTCTAGAAATTTAATTACGGATTTTCTTTGTCCAACCAACAGGAACCAAACTTCAGTTTTTATATAAAGTAATTGTTTTACTTAAACTCTGTTTACCCGTAAAGTTTAGGATCGTAGGAAAAATTAGAATTTTAGAAATTAGGAATTAGAATTAGAATTTAGGAAATTTTAGGACATCGCAAAAAAAGAGGTTTGGATGTACGTAGCTACAGTAAATTCATTCCTCAAGGTACTAAAATTAGCCAACATACATAGATGGTCATCGTAAGGAAATGCTCACAATATCAATTCCAATAAGTTCCTTAATTACCTCGAATAACTTTGCAAAATGGATTAATCTATGACAATTGTCGGCACATATACAAAAGTCATCTCCAAATTTTGAGATACGATTATATGTTTAAAGTTAAACTTACTAAATCTTCAAAATGGTCAAAGTAGTTCCCTGCCGTATCAACGTACTTCTGTAGGCAAACATTCTAAAAAATACTTCATTTCTTGGAATCTATGAAAAGTAAGCGTTTATAGCCTTATGAACCTCATCTTTGGAATAAAAATGTCATCCATGTAATTGTTTGGATTGAAAAATATACACATTGTAAAGTTAGAAAAATATATACATCTTATCATTCATGCTGAATGAGAAGATGCATTGTCATAAAGAAGCACGAGTCCCCTAACATTTACACATTGAAGAATTTTTTGCAGCTTAGTGGGACCATTTTCAATCAATCTAGCTTTATGATTCTGACCAGTCCTGTACTTCCGAAAAAAATGGCATACATGACTTTTTTCATTGTTCGTTGCCTTTTTACCATTTTTGATTTGGGATCATCTTCAAAGATCCACACTTTAATTTCTTAATGTATTGGAATTTAGGAAAAACGGGTATGTATGTTTTATATTACTAATTATTATCTTAGAAAAAATATTGTTTCAAACATTATTAAATAATTCAATAGTTTCTTCACTGATTCTGACACAACCTTCTTTCGGGTGTTCAATATGGTTGTATATCGCTGCATTCAACTTCGTCTTTTGATTTGATCGATGGTATAATACGTAAGTGTTAATTATTCATGCTTTCATATGTATCAACAATTATTTTTCTTTAATATTTGTCGCCTTTCCCTGTTACAAAATTTTCAGTGACACCTGCGTATTCGGAGGCTCTATTACATTTTTTAAAAAAGTTAATTAATTATGATAGGAAATTAAAAAGTTATAAATTAATATAATTAAAAACGTAATGCAATAGATTTGTTTAGTGAATGCTAACGTGCTGCCAACAATAAGATTGCAATGATTAAAATAATAAAATTTTATTGATATGGTGTTGCAAAAACTGAATGAATGAAACACTCATACAAGACTTAATTCCATCAAAGACTATCATATCGATTAATCACAGGGATGATACGCATTATAAATCCAATTAGAGCGTAGTGTGGATATGCCAATAGTAAGGCATATCAGGTCATGTTTTTTGCATTTGAAGGATTCGGAATAAAGAGATGTCTGTATATCCTATTGTGTAGTATAATGATAAAATAAATCGGTTAAATTTTATCTGAAGAAGACCAATTGAAAACGTACAGGTTGAAATACCGACGTACTCTGGTGCAAGTAGCTTAATAAATATATATGTTTAGAATTTTCTGCAATGATATGGTTTTCAATGTCATTTTAAGAAACAAAAATTCAATCTTTAATGCATGATGAAAATACATTTGTAAATCAAGAAATCAAAGAGAAGTGGAATTAAGAAGTATTTAAATTGTAAAAATATTCGGAAGAGCATTACTGTGTGTGTGTGTGTGTGTGTGTGTGTGTGTGTGTGTGTGTGTGTGTGTGTGTGTGTGTGTGTGAAGCGTATGCAATGCAGATTTTGAGACGATTTATCTTAATTTGAATACGCAGGAACCGAAACTAATTGTATTTCAAATGATTGTTTTAAATAAATTTTAGATGTTAACAATTGATTTTGCTGCGAACCTTTACGTCTGATAAGATGATACATAGTATAAAAGATGGCAATTATGGTGAATGGATGATTTCAAAATTGATTTTCATTGCTTAAATATGCTAATACTTTTTGAATTCCAGACACAAGCAGCTTATATTTTTATTTCTTCACCTTTCCGTCTTCAAATCAGTATAGGTTTTTTTTTTAAATCATTTTGATGTACAATTTGCTTATCTTTTTATTTAGGTTTCAAACTTTATGGAATTATCTTTATGATTTTATCTTAAGTTATACATAAAATGTACATTTATTATTAGAAAAACCTATTTCAACTTCATTTTTATCAGTAAATAATGTCTAACAGAGGGAAAACAAATATACCCGCTTAAGAATTGAAAGCTAATTTTCATTAAATTCGTTAGCAATTTGATAAAAATGTTTTTCTTAAAACTATACTAAACTCTATATTAAGATTTTGTACAAAAAAAAAAATTGAAAATTTTCGTGTATACTTAATAAAATGTACAGCAAAATTACTTAAAAAAATGTCGCTAAATTATACACAGTTAAAACAGCACTAAAAGTGAAGTTCACAGAGTGTTTTCCTTGCTGCCTTACTTCAAGATACAAATATGTTACTCTTTTTAATATCTCTCATTCAATATTTTTCATGGAGTCTCTATAAAACTATTTCCAACCTTTTTTCCTTCGATGTAAAAACACCACACGAGAAAATTACGAGTAAAGTAGAATATTACTATTACTGTCTTTAATTCCGAATGAATTGCAGAAAAGAAAGGTCTAAGGAAATAAGTCAAAGCGAAATATATGCATATGTCGCAGGAAATGATTCAATGAATCTCATGAAATGATTCAGGAGAATTTCATCAAATCTCCAAGGGAAATGATCAATTGACGGGAGATGTTAAAATAACGTCTCTTCAAGGTCATTTCCCTGATAAAAGTATGGGATTTGAACAAATCCCTAATCTCTTTCAGTGAAATGATGAAATAATAATGTCAAGAGTTTAAAATTGTTTATTTAACAAACAGGGTACATTATTAAACGTAGAAGCAAGTAATACAACAATAGTTAATGAAATACAAATTATTTATTCTAAACTAATTAACAAATAATTAGAAAATTAGGAGGGTACCTTTTTTATGTGTAACATCTTTCTTCTCAGTTATTTACACACCAAAATATCAATGCCTATGTTAATCCTGAGGTGCCATTTTGTTAAAGACGTGGGGTTGATATTTAGGGAATCGATAGTACTACCTGTATGGTTAGGAAGTACAAGGACTCAACCCCCAGATCTCTCCCCTGGACAGCATTTTGCCAATGCAAATCCTGACTCTTGGCCAGTTCATCATTTCACTGAAACAGATCAGGGAATTGATAAAATCACTTATTTCATCAGGGAAATGACCTTGAAGAGACGTTATTGTAACATATCCCGTCATTTGATCATATTCCTTAAAGGATTTGATGAAATTCCTAATTTCGCCATTTCCCAGTGACACATACATCCTTTGGTTTATAATTTAAGAGCTTTGTTGACCTATTGACTGGTTTATATATGAGTTCAAGATTCATAGAGAATAAGGCTCTTGCAAGTTAATAAAAATTGATTGTGAAATTTCCCTCAGGCGAAAAGTTGATAAGCTTGGGACCAACTTAAATACTATTCTCAGCGAGCGTTTGGGACGTTTTGCTTACATGTAGTTTTTCGCCAACAAAATATGCTAACGGCTACTTGTTGTAAAAACTAAAATTATGTTAATTATTATTATATAATTATGTTATTAAATTTTTTAAAAAAGTATGAACCAAATTCATAGTTTTTTTCTATTGCATAATATTATTGATATTTTTCTAGCAAATAGAACTAAAAATACTTTTAAAAAAATTTGTTGTATTTAAGGGAATACAGTAAAAAAAATTATTTGATAAAATATGTGCAATAGATTTTTCAGAGTTAAATTCTTTTTGAATAGAAATTAAGAATGCCCATATTTCTAAGTTGGAATTATTTATTCAAAAATAGGCATTTAGAACAAACATTGAATTTTAAAAGAATACAAACATTTAGAGTATTTTGTCTAATAGCAACGGTTTCAGAAGTAAATAAAAATAATGAAAATTAACTTTTTTTAACCTGCATTACCAAATACTGTAAACTCTATCATATTAAAAACATCAATATCATTAGATTTACCAATAGTTTATGACAGTAATACATGAAAGCCTTATTTAAAAAGGATAATTAAAGAATTCACATCAGTAATTAATAAACAATAATAATTTCATGTTTATTTTTTGACAGAATTTTTTCTCATTATTGAGCAACAATAACACCTAAATACTTATAAAAATTATTGCCTTTCCTGAAGAAACTTATTGCTTAAATATTGTTTTTAAATGATAAATACTTAGTAGTCTTGCAGTTGTAATTTGATCTCTAAACAACATGAAAACCAAAGAGCAAAAACAATGTGGAGGAGGCTGTAAGTGCAAAATGAAATAGAGTGGTACATTATGTGAGGAAACAATTTTTCTTGTATAATGTATGTATGTTTATCTATGATAGTGGACCCTGGTTAATGTCAAACCGTGCCAAAACTACATTCTGATCTTTGGTGTGGGTAATAAGGTTATTCCTTTATAATTCATAAAAAATAATTCAGTGCCCAAAGAATTTTGGGTCGCTCTGATTAATATCAATAAATACGCTTTTTTTTTTATTTTTTTCACTTGAGTCAAATGTGTTTTTTGAAAATGTGCATCTTTTTTTAGTTCAAAAATTTTTCTCATTTCTTCTTCTACTGAAACCAGCTGTATGCTCCTGTTGGTGTTTAAATTATAATTGATATCTTTTAAAATTCTCATTACAACTGAAAATGATGGTGTCACCCGAAAGCATTGGTTTTCGTGAAATATTTTACGACCGTATTGCAGTAATTCCTCTCGAATAGAATTGAATGCGGAATGAAGCTTAGAAAATACTAGCATTTGAGTTTAATTTTTTCCAATTTTTAATAAATTCTTTGAATTAAAAACCGTTTTTTTTTTTTTTTATTGATATATTGTCTTGAAGTTCACCATATATAAAATAGATGAAACATATTCTTTAAAAACTAATGCGTAAAGTATATTTTTAAAAACGATCGAAATTTCAAAATTATAATAATAGTTTTAAAACACACTTTAACGTAAATGTAATACAATCACTTATCATTAGATAGAATGAATCTCATCTTTAGCCATCAAAGCTATCAATTAAAATAGCTCTAATGGCCCACCTTGTCCTCACGCTTTCAAATTCCAAACTCTCACCAGCTTTGAAATTTGGACCCGTAATAACCGAGTAAATATGTTCCTTATTTTACTCATAAGGATTAACAAAGTATTTAAAGTATGCTAACAGATACCCTTTCTTTTTTTTTCCTTGTAAGTGTAATGAAATTGTAAATAAACTCCTCGTGTGACCACTAATAAATCGAAAATGTTCTGTATGGCTCTGCCACACCCAAGAGAGGGTGAGATTTCGAGCCTGATTCAGCTTCCCATAATGCCACATGTAAGAAAGCTGACCCCCTACTAGATCATTCTATACTCTTTGGAAGAGGAAATGATTTATTTAAAAATTCCCTGTATAAATGAGCTTCTAAAAACCAGGCAAATGCTGTAATATTGTTCCTGAGTTATATCTTACTCTCACCAACAATTCGAAATCGAATAAATCATTATTTAATTTGATTAATTTCTGAGACCATCTTCAATTGGGAATGCTCAACATTCCTTCTTCTTGAAGCTGCTTATAATTTCCCCATAATTAGATCACAGATATCTTATTAAAAGGCCCCAATGATTAAGAACCCAGTTCCTGTCTTCTTTGGGATAATTTTAATATTATCTTTCTCGCCACAACTGAAACCCCGTGAATAATAGTAAAATCATTACAAATGTGCTCCTCAAACTTATCTCGCTACTCAAACCAACCCATATTTAAAATCCTATTACACATTCAAACTGGTGTCCTTCCATCCTGATGGAACTTGAGTTCCGCAACAAGACTATCTCAAGGTAAAATCGATGTACCTGTGTTTAACTTCAGTTCGTAACTGAACTGAAACATCACGCGCCTATTGCCAGCCCAGTAATCTTCTAAAGGTAACCCACAGACGCCTTGCCAGTCCATTTGGATGTCCTTGGAAAAGAAAATGATCGCCAAGGGGTATAATACACTTTAATGATGACCCTTGGAACCTTATTTCCTTGATCGCTCTCACTGATTGGGAAGGAGGATTCGAAACGGGTGATCAATTTTAACTGGAACGCAATAATTCCATGCAGTTTACGACTGACGATTTTCAACGCTTGTTATTCGGGTTCGCAATAGTTGACATGGAGATTCCTACAGTGGCTACCGATGGCCAAACTGGCGTTTTATGGAAGCACTGAACTGGTAGATATTATCATCGAACTGGTTCCCTTTTTTTTATTATTGATTTTTATTTTTTAGATCTGTTTTATTTGTTTGTTATTTAGAAGGCTTAATGGTGAGGAATTGGGTGGAAAATGGATTGAGGTGGATTAATTGTGGAAATATGATTTCTTTTTGGCTTTGATTTAATGATTTTTTATCAATAGGAAAATTATAGTTATCAAAAAATGCATTTTTTTTTTTTTTTTGCTGTTTGGAACCTAGAAGATCTAATTGAAGTTGTAAATTCTTATAGAGGCTGAGAGTAGGTTATAGAACACAAAGAGAAATTAATTTGGTATAAGTGGTCCCGGATTTGAGAAACGTTTTTTGTGAAGTAATATAGGAATTAATTCATAAGAAAATCTTGAAGAGATAATTTTTATAGAAGTGCGAGGATGATTTAGTTCTCTTGCAATAGTTCTCGCAATGACTTATAAAAAAATTGAATAAAAAAGTATTTTCATTCCAAAATTTGATTTTAAAAATTTTATATATAAAATGCTTTTTCTTATTAGAAATATTTGAGTCTTAAATTTAAAATAAAAAGTTTTGAGTTCTATTTTCATAGTGTAATTATATATACAAAAATGACGTTACTTTCCTTTCCTTTTACACATATTTTATATTTTAGTCACCTTAATTTAAAACAAAAAAATTCTTTAAAGAAAAACTACATATTAATTACTTAGTTCACAAATAAAGAATTTTTACATGATTTGTTGATTAGCTTCTTGTGAATAATGTGAAACTATGTCATTTTTGATGGTTGGAATAAAATTAGAATTTTAAAGTAAATATTCTTCACTAAAAAAATCCCCGTAACATATAATAGATATCCTTAATAACTAACTTAATGCAAAAATATTCTGAATTTAATTTAAGATATCTAAGAATGTATATTACACACACCTGAATAAATAATTAAGCACGAATGATTTTTTTTTAAAAAGACAAGTCATTAAAATATTTTTTAAATATGATTTTCTAAAGGAATATATATTTTTTAAAAAAATAAACAAAATCATGATCACTAAAATTTTTAAAATAGAAGTATTTTTAAAAAGATACTAAAAACGATATCTAATAATCAATAAAAAGCAAGTTGTGTAATGCTTCAATGAATGGGTACAAATATATAATTAAAAAGAAGAACAGATGAAATGGAAATAAATTTTCAAAGAAAAACAAACGCACAGAGATATAAGTGTTTTTATACTTTAAAAATTTTCGTTCCATTACCATTTTTTGTTTCATCATTACATTATACATTAAAATAGCACACGATTTGGACTTTGAATAAGGAAAAAACAATCAACTCAAAAAATAGTTCCATAAAGATTATTTAAAGAGAGAGAGAGAGAGAGAGAGAATCCCAACAGTTTACTTCCAAATAAAGATTTTTATATTCCTTAAAGTAATAGAGTAATTTTTTTAAAAATCAGAAATTATTTCGAAAGCAAAATTCTCTTTAAAATTTTACGTGAAAGCAAAAAATAGTAGAGAGACTGGGGGGAAAAATATAATTTCCTTTTTTATACGAAAATATTTACAATGTTCAAAAACCACGCAACACAATAAATGACATAGAACAACCCACCACACTTACTAATGGAAATCTACATGTCAGCGCTTTTCAATCAAATCAATCCACTACTATAAACAACTGTTCGGGGCTCTTTCTATATCGACGAAAGGAGGAGGTGGGCCATCATGATTCACATCTCAATCCCCCCCCCATTCGTTCCCTCCCAGCACCGCACACCAGATCACGCCAACCTGAAATTAGCTAATTTATTTATCTTTATTGGATTCTCGTTTTGGAAAGCAGTGCGAAAGGTAACCGAGCGCACACCATTCAAATTGGACGACACGGGGAGAGAAAATGTAGATAGGAACTACCTTCCCTTCTCCTTTCGTTCGGAGATTAGAATGAGTTGAGAAGGCACCATAAAGTTTGTTCGCATTTGAATTTTTTCGGTCGATTTAGAGTGCGATTTTGAGTCGATATATATAATTGCCTGAAGTCGATATTATTGCACTACATTTAGCTTTATGATTTTGTTTTTAGATATTGTGTGTTGAATGTTTATTTAATGTGACAGAAAATCCTCGTTTATTAAAGAATCATGACAGTTCGTGAATTGAGTTAGAAGTAGATGAAAGTCACACTATAAAACAAAAGTGGGCAAAGAGACGGATTTAGGTTCAATGGCGCCCTGGTCCCGAGTTAATTTGACGCCCTTATATATAATAATAATAACAACACGAATAGTTATAATGAATTCGAATTAAATTTAGGTATTGAATTTAGGCATGCATTACGCCTCACATTACGTAAAATTATAAAATTTTTACGCGAGATTAAAAAAAATAGTAATAATAATAAAGTTTTTGAGTAACCGGACATCGGTATAATTAAGTATGGTGAATTAGTATTTTGTGCTGTAATGATGAGCAAACAAACTCTACGTTTACGTTTTTTTTAAAGAAATATTTATGAAAAATCTATTAAATTAAGTGGATTTTAATGACAAAATATAGAAATCATACACAAACCAGGAAGTAATGGCTTCGAGAGGGGAAGACGAAATTTCCACAGGTATAAAGTTATACACTCGAAAAAGCCCGTGCAACGCCGGGCCATGCAGATAGTTTGAAAAATAATTCTACCCTTTTAATATTGACATCTTAAGGTTGCAAAAGCAAAAAAAGAAGCATTAAAATTCGGTTTTACAGTTGATAAAAAACAAAACGGTTTCAAATTTTTGCCGCTTTGAAAATTTTGGCGCTCCTGAAAATTCGTCGCCTTGGGCCCAGGCCTAAGCCTAAATCCGTTATTGGATGGGCATTAAGTCGATCGTGGTTGACCGATGGACCTCCAAGGCATTTTGGAGTGACCGCCTGAAGGTTAGCAGTTTGTAAATATATACCGAAATATTCAAGTTTGGCTGACAGTATGCAGACATTCTTCTACTGACTATTACTATGAGCACTAATTTAAGATGAAAATGTTTTATTTTTTAAAGTATTTTCAATTGTTTAGTAATAAATGCATTATATTTGATATTGTAACATTTGTGGCTAGTTTTATTATGTTTGTATCTTGCGTTTAGCTTTAAAAGCGGTCTTAAAAATGCAAGTTGATTTTGTTGCAGTTATGTAGGCAAGCACATATTCCGTATTTATTATTAAGTTATAATAGATAATGCAGACCTTTTTCTTAGCATACCCCACCTACGCCACTGGGTGCACAGCAACACACCTTGAAAAACTTAATTTTCCGTTCCCTGGAAAAGTTTGACCGCCCCTTGTGAAAAAGCAAAACGAAGGCTATTGGAAACGATCCTCGTAATTTTGAGCCTCGGTCGACACTTGAGCAGGCTCCCCCTCTCCATGAATTATTATTCATGGGAGAAAAAAATTATGACTAGGAATACTTTTTTCAAATATAAACTATTCAAAAAAGGGGAGAAAATGATAAATTTATTCGAGAAAACAAAAAGAGTCGCATTTTATTACCGATATCTATTGCCTTGTTTATTTTGCAAAGAATGAAAAAGTTCCTCGCTTATCTAAGTGTGATTTCATAATAAAATTCAAATGAATATTAGCTCTTTTTGTGTACATCTTGATTATTTATTGATTTGTATTCCATCAGACGGCTTTTCAGACGTAAAATGAGTCATGCAACATTTTATAGTATCTCATCACTCTGATTTATTTGCAATTGTTTATAATCAAAGTTAATGATGTTAACCTTAAAATGACTCATCACATTAAATCTGATTCAATTTACGACCTATGAATCAAAAAAATGAAGCTGTGTTTTCATTAGTGTAAAAACTATAAAACATATCCACACCTATTTAAGTATGAATACATTAAAAACATTTTGTTTTGCAGATACATATTCAGTGTGGGAAATATTTTGCCATCATTTTGAATTAATAGACATCTGTTTTTCATACATATTTAAGAGCGCGGAAATTGCTTGTTTTACTCAGTTTTAATTCCGTTTTTGCCTACTTTTACTAATGCAGTTGTAGTATTTTATAACTAATTTTAAAAGCTAAAATTAGAGAAAAAAATATTACCTATCTACAAATATACAAATGTTGTGAAATTTAGGCCAAAATGTTAGTGGTCATTGTTTAAAAAAGTATTCTGAACCAAAAGCGTTGCATAAGTTTAAAGAGAAAATGAAAAGGTGCACCCCCCAGTCTGGTAGTCCAATAAAGACAAGATTGAATATGGTTCTACTTAAACAATAACAAAAAATGAAAGAAACTAAAATTTTAAAATTTGGATTTAAAAAAGGAAATACTTATTTTTTTGAAATATGGAATAACGTATGTTAATTTTTTTTCAACATTTTGAACATTTGCAACATTTTGAACTTATTTCGTAATTCGTAAATTAGGTAACTTATTGAAGTTTTCCATTGTCGAATAAAGTAATAAAATATTAAACATTTTAAAATTTGAATAAAATTTTTGACGACTTATTGGTAATGAAATCAACAAATTCATAGAAAAAATATTGGTGCACAAAATCGTATTTGCTTCGAAACTTAATCTTAAGCTGATTCCATTTAATAAGTTCTACTAGCTTGTTATTTATCATTAAATGCTTTTAAAATCGAAGTTTTCTAAATAGATTTTTTTAAGATAAAAAAAAAGACAAAGAACAAAACTGAATTATGGAAAAGTTTTCATTATTTGAAGATTACCTAAGTGTTCAATACGTTTAGCCTTTTTCAGATACTAGAGGCTCTAGCAAGCTAACAGATAGTCAAAGAAGAGGCTATGTTTTTTTCCCTTATATAAACATAGATGCGCTAAAAATTCTCCGTAGCCAAAAGCCTTCGCTTTTTTTCAGAATGTGACTCTAAGAAGCAATTACTCAAGCATTTTATCGGCAATAAAATGAAAATTTAAAAATTATGTGGACGACATTGGGCACAATGTTTTTATCTTTGAATCGTTACTACATAGCTTGCAAAATGTTTAGTCTAGTTGGATTTCTTGAGTAGCAGCTATTGTCATTCAACTGGATAGTCTTTGACAGAATCACGGCTCTAACTCTACACTGATTTCCCGAAAAACTGTGATTGTACAACAATAAAATGATTTGAGGCTATTTGGTATGAAATTTTACAGAAATACCTAAAAGTGTTTAAACATAATTAGTTTCGATCAAAAATTAAATGAAATAGCTATTTATACCTAGCAGTGGCGCAAACAAGGAGGGGGGGTGTCCTACGGGTCCGGACACCCCCATAGCCCTTGATTTTTTTTCAATTGTTTATAATCCTATGTGTATATTACGTAAAATTTAATTATGTATTTATTATTAATGATTAATTTTATTAAATAATGCTAATTATTTATTCAATAATTAATTTTGTATTGTTTTTGTTCCCGAAAATCGACAAAATCAGAAGAATATGTTGGGGGGCTTATTGGAGCATGATACCGAAATGTTGGACTTTCGGCCCTGGACACCCCCCCCCTTGAAAAATTTTTGTGTGCGCTACTGATACCCAGTAACTACCAAATTATCTACACAAATTTATTTTAATTCTCACAGCATATATTACTAAATAGTAAAAGGAGATACTGTGATACTTTAAATGTATTTGATGACTTTTGCGCATTGCAAAATAATCCAGTCAAAATCACAAATGCTATTTTTTGTAGGAAAAATTCCCTAATATTATAATGACCTCATGAAAATATTCTTTATAAATGTATATATTTATTACGTTCCATTTTTAAAACCTAAGAGAATAAAGGACATTTCTTTACTTTTACGCAAATTATAATTTTTGTTTTAAAACAGTTAATGTATAAAACATAGAATATCCTACAGATTAAACTACATTGAAGTTGGTATTGTATTGAAAATTAATCATTTCTACAAAAAGAAAAAAAAAGCATGCAGTTATCAATGCATATAAAAGATATTGTGAGATGGGGCATTTTTTCTACCTAGTTTTCTTCCTAATATAGTTCTACTCTCATAATACTGAATCAACATTACAAATTACGGAAAGTCGGTTAGGACTAATATTATTAACAACATGACAAAGAAACTTAAAATATAGTTGGAAATGTTCCCACAAATAACCGGTAGTTTATCGTTGGACACCCCTAAACTGGAGAAGGATGTTCTGAGAGTCGGGAGGAGGAGGGACCTGGTAAAGTGGCACTTGAAAAGTGATGAAACGGTCTTTCCGCCCAGTAAGGCTGAGACTGGAGTCCTTTCGAGGCGTGAGAGGAATTGGTGAAAAAAATGTAAGGGAGATGACAAATGAGAGGCATATTGAATTGTGAAAAAAACTGTGACCGTCAGCTATCTGCACCCCATTTTTACCTTAAAATTGACTGCTGAACAGTATTTCCCACCTACAATGACATCGAAGATACGTCCTTTTTTATCGACTACCCCCCGCTGTTCCTTCTCGTGTGCATTCTCAATTGTCCATTAGAGTAGGTATAAAATTCCTACTTGAAATGTGTTGTATAGGAAGAAGAAAGGCGGAAAGAAGAGCACACGGGTTTTCGCTTGCAAAATTGCTGTTTGTAGTGCAATCATCAAAAATTATCTTTTGTTAAAATGTGAATCTGTTTTTTGTGAAACATACTCTCAACATATTTCTTATTACATTTTGACTTATTTTAAAATAAGGGTGTCAAACACGCGGCCCGCCAGTATGTAAGTTGTGGCCCACCGACTCTTTTAAAAAAAAATTTTAAATATCAGATTTATAAAGTTTTTTCATCTTGACATTTATTTGAGGGTAATATTTTATATATATATATATATATTAAATAATTTTATATATATATATATATATTTATATATATATATATTTATATATATATATATATATATATATATATATATAAATATATATATATATATATTTATATATATATATATTTATATATATATATATATATTTATATTTATATATATATATTATATATATATATATATATATATATATATATATATATATATATATATATATTTATATATATATATATATATATATATATATATATATTTATATATATATATATAAATATATATATATATATTTATATATATATATATATATATATATATATATTTATATATATATATATATTATTTATATTATATATATATATTTATATATTATATATATATTTATATATATATATATATTTTTATATATATATATTTATATATTTATATATATATATATATATATATATATATATTATATATATATATATATATATATTTATATATTTATATTTATATATTATTATATATATTTATATATTTATAAATATATATATATATATTATATATATATATATATATATATATATATATATATATATATATATATATATATATATATATATATATATATATATATATATAATGTATTTGCCTGTTACCTGTTCTTGTTTTAAAATAAATCCTCTTTGATAATAGAAATGTCCTTTAGATTAAAATAGATTTATATTTTATCAAACAGTTACATTTGATTTTACTATAGTAAATTACTTTTTTAGTAAATTTCGAATTGCGTTATGCATATCCTTTACTATGGATGGTACATGATTCTCTGTGTGTGCAACTTTCGTTTCTCCTCCTCCTTTTCGGTTTGGAGTGCCCAAAAAAGCAAGAGGCAGTCAGAGATGTTTTTTAAAGTTTAAAAGAAATATTCAGGACGGTTAAGATAAAGGACAATGTATACTTAATCGTTTGCGAATGACAGCACTATCAAATTTCAACAATGAATAACGAAAGATAAATTTAACAGGAACAACCTAATTTTCCCGAAAATGGCAACACACACACACTGTAATATTTTGAACATTATTTGAGCATTGCATTATTATATTATATAAACATTATTATATTATCTATGTCTGTATACATGAAAAATAATGAAAACAATACTAATAATTCATTCTATTTTAAATTTTCACTCCAATAAATGTTTTTTCTTCCAAATCTGATATAAAGGTAAAGTTTCTATGCGTGGCCCGCGAGATAATAATGTTTTTCCGAAGTGGCCCGCGAGGTCATTTGGGTTGGACTGTTTTAAAACACTGGAAAACTTTTCAATATTAGAAACTTAAAGTAATGCATTATTTATTTAAATATGGAAAAATTGCTATTAGTGTGTTTGGTTAAAATATTATGTAGCTTTTGTTTGAGGTAATTTAATTTGCGCATAATCCAAATAAAATGAAATTTTAAAAACTATAAAAATTTGAACTGTATTAATCTTGAATATTTGTAATTAAAATAAAATGCATATTTTTTAAATTATTTTTCTTCACTTTGAAAATAAGGGTTTAAAACATTTTTTTCCTTGACACTTAGATTAAAATTTAGGGGTTGCGGTAGCCTAGTGGTCAAGGTAACGAACTCGTGGCCAGCGTGTCATGAGTTCAAGCCTGTATCGCTGAAGATTCGCAGTGCAGAATTAGTAGAGTCAATGCACATTAAATATGTCGAGGCTCAAACTTCATTTTGATGGTGCAATGTGGAAGTTAGGAGAGCCAGTTCGTATGTCGTCCTCGTCACTTTTGACCATGGTTTAAAATTACAAAGTCCGTCGCCAAAAGTTCTCGAGTAGCTGAAGAGTGCAACATTAATATTCCCTCACTCACTGGATTCAAAATTATTTCCAACAAGTTTTTAAAAAATTGGTTAAAAAAAAAGGATTTTTGATTTATATATATATTATAATTTTTAATGTCTAAAATTATTTATGAACTTCATAAACTCTCATATTTGTTGCTTCTGAAAAAAAAACAGATCATGTTTTTTCTGTTTAGTTGAATCTTAAAGAAACAATTTTTTATACAGCTCTGAATTTTTAGATTGTATTTTAGGATTTGTGTGTTTATCTTCAAGACATATATCCTTCCTTTTTTATTCTAAAAAAAGTCTGAATATGGAAGCTAAAAGAATGACAGAAAAAAAAAACTTAAAAAGTAGCATTAGAAATTTTAGAATCCTCAAAATTTACCAGAAAAAAATCATCAACAACTCAGCAAACAAATGAGAAAGTTACCAGGTTTTTAATCCCAGTTCAATCCCCAATTCAGAATAAAAAAAAACCCACAATATATAAACACATACAAATCGATTATAAAAACGAAACAAAAAAAATAAGAAAACTTCAAAACATCAGCACTCAACTGAAACGTGAGCCGACAAAAAGCATTAAAAAAATCTAACAGACTATTTCTTTTTTTGTTGTACAGTTATTTGAATTCTCTCAGTGGCAATAGTACGAGGAAGTAAGAGAACTAATTCAGAAAAAAAAAAGAGAGAGAGAAAGAACAAGAAAAAAAACCCCCTCCAAATCGCAGTCGAAACAATGCCATTACTAAACCACAAAGAGAGAACAGAGACGAGTATGCCTTCAACCAGGCTGTAATTCACAAATAGATAAATTACAAAGAGTAATAGCGCCGCGTCTTACGCTTGGATGAATCAGCAATTGGAAGGTTGTCCAAGCAAATGAGCTTCGCTGTTTTGGTCATTACACAAGCCTCATTTCCCGTACGGGGCGGAGAAGTTTAACATAACCAGGCATGACATAGCTATGTGGAAAACGTTTTTGTTAAGCCAGCCGTCGCACAATCTGTTGTTCCACACACACACAAAAAAATATTTTTGATAATATAATAACAAAAAGAATAGATGAAAAAACTATTAACTCTGAGCTGTTTCTATATAAGCTGTCCATTCACTGGGAGATGTAATGTAAAAGTGGTGTAACTAATAGCAAAAAAAAAAGTTGGATTTGGATTGTATTGCAAACGATGGACAAAAAGAATTTACGCTGACTCGGGAATTGCTGTTGTGACTATTAGCCTCAATGGTATCAAACATAGTGTAAGGACAATGTTTTGGGAATGGAAAGCTATCAGAAGTTGGAATAATAATTGAAGTAAGGAAACAAAACAGTTTAAAATTGCTTTATATGAATTGAAGCTACCAGAAAAATTATTTAAATTTATACTATTCTTTCCTTCGATCATTAAACCGTTGATGCAGACTAAGAAATTATAGATATAGGATATTTAAAAGCAATAAGGAATCATAAGGATAAGTATTCGGCAATAAGGAATATATACAGCTTTCAATGTCTTTCTCATTGTCTTTGTGACACGTTTAAAATCATCTCTTCATTTCCGCGATGTTTTACATTCGAAATATGATTTTTGACCAAAAATTGTCACCACAGTTAAAGCTAAGATACCTTTTAAATAAGTATATATAGCTATGGCTAATGTATCTGAAATTTTTTTTATTAGCAATGAACTTCAAAGAAAAAAAAATGAGAAATTGCATGTTTCTTAATTCAACAATAACGCTCAACTAATTAAAATGTATTAATGTGTGTGTCAGGAGCGTAGCTGTAGCCGTAGCAATGATACGGGGGCTCCAAAATGTGTAACCAAAAGTTGTTAAATGATAAGAGGCCTCAAAAAAAGGGCCGTCAAGGCATTTAGATACATGACCCTCTCAGGACTAGTTACGCCAGTGGTGTCTGTGTGTATGTATAAGCAATCCATTTTGAATCATATAATGAATGCATATGCATAGGCTGTGCATGTATGTATAAGCATATGCATGTGGCAAATCAATAGAAGAAATCAAAATGATTCGTATATATATATATATATATATATATATATATATATATATATATATATATATATATATTTACTGTCGATATTTCACACCGAAAAAATAGAATGTTAAGTTGAACAAATGCACGATACGAATAAAAAGCAGGTTACATTACTGATATTATGAATACATTCATATACATATGTAATAATTGTAAAACTATTTACAATTTGATACTGATCTCAAAATTATATAATAAAAGATATCCTATTTAAAAACCATTACTAGAAATATTTCAATTTTTTCTATAAAAAAAGTACTTATATTTCCTATTTTCCTGAATCAAACTTTTTGCACGTGGAAGTATAATTCATAGCTTAGTTTTGAATTTAAATCAATCCTATCTTGCCACCAAGAGTCAACATAAGTATATACAATACAGTTATTAATTCTTCATTATTAAATACAAAAATAAACTAATTTGTACTATTTCACATGAATGTATAATAGATGCATACTTCAATTCTCTCGTTAGAAATAAAGGCCTATAATCTCCCAGACAAGTAGACGACAAGACGAAAAATCAAATTAAAAAAAATAATAAATACATACACGTCTCCTATAGCGCTAAGTGAACAGTTTTAATACCCCAAAATTAGTAATATATAATAAAATAAAAATCTCGAGTTAAAAAATCTCTCCAGACGATGCTTGCATCATAAATCACAGCACTAACATCTTGTCAAGCCATTTTCTCCAGTATCATGAGTTCTTGCTTACACGAAATCAATTAAAGACCATTCTGTGTGTTGTAATATCCCAATTAAGCAGCCACTACGGCCAATTTAGTATAAAAAACAATCACGGACTTCATAACTGGGACACTTATACCTATTCATACCATCAAATTTTGCATGCTGTATTTACATATGGTAACCAGACACTTGCACTGGAGGGGTAGGTAATTATTTAGAAGGGTAGCCCAAAGGAGGGAGGGAAGAAGTGAAGGCAAAGCATCATTGTCTTCGATAATAGTCTTTTATAGGAAGGGGAGGGGATGGCTTGGTTCGAGGGTCAAGTACCACCTAAGTTATCAGGCGGAAGAAGAAAAAAAGTTCTGGAAAGGTAAGTTAGGAGGGGGGATTGGAGTACAATAAGGCGTTCTGTTCTGTTCTGAAAGTAAAGAAGATATAGCCTTAGGGGTGTGTGTGTGGTTTTATCTTTTTTTTTTTTTTTTCTTCTTTTCTTTTTTTCTTCTCGTAGGAGTGTTTGTGGGTTTTGGAAACTAAGCCTGAAGTCCAATTATACTTTTGAGCTTTATTGAAGTAGATCTGAGGAAAGTGGTTCGCCTTACAACATGGCAATTTTCTAGGAGGAGGTTGAAAATGAAGCGGATTTTGGTGAGTTTTGTTCGCGAGGTGCCATGAGCGTGGATGTTATTTGTGTGATATTTAGCAAGATTTTGAAATAGTGTAGGGATTAGAGAAGATCGAGAGAGAGATGGTTGTGCGATTACGTTCATATTTGATTAAAATTCCACACGTTTGTGTAATAATGAGTTAATCAATTCTTTCGAAAATTGATAACTAATATTGCTATGTAAATAATTATAGTTTAGCAAATATTATTCATGATCAGGAAATTTAAAATTATAAACATAGTTTTAAAATCCTGTACTTCAGATTTTAATATTATCATAATCATGGAGCCAAAATTTTTCTATTTCTACGAAAAACTGAAATTATATTGCTTGAAATATAATATAAATAAAAAAGTATGCCAATCTCGTGAAATGCATTATTTGTTTCTAGTACAAAGATGAAAATATAAATCCAGCTATGTGCGGTAGTACGCAAACAAGCTCTTTCACTAATCAGACTGGTGTAGAGTGTTTTCATTTTCAAATTCTTAGATCTCAGAATTTGTTTTTAAAAATATATTATTTAAGAATAAAAGTGAAAAAAACAGCATAAAGCGATGCAGTTATGTAGAACAGTCCCCTCTAAAGGATATTACCAAATTTAAGTAATAATTTACATTTAGAATTGAGAAGTTGTTTGTAATAGATACAAAATGTTCAAACTTAATTAAATAGATTTTTCAAATATAAATATTTCCTAATATAAAATATAATGTCGAAAAAATTACTTTTATAATTTTGCAAGTCGTCTTATTTAATTATAAATTTTTCATTTAAGAAAATTCGCTGCGTAAAAAGCTGAAAGAGTTTTTGTTAAAGTTATTTGATTTCAGAAAATTTTTATAAGCTTTATCAAAGGTATTATTTTATTTTAAAGTTTTCCTCTACGAAAATAATATTAGAGTGAGTTTTAAGATTAAAAAAAAACAAAAACAAAAAACCTTTCTTTTTTTTGAAAAAAATATACTTTTTTTTCTTTTTTGCTGTACAGAGAACGTGGAAAAACTGTTTCCCTTATCGTGAGTTAGGATTTGAGATTCGTATGACTTGTTAGGTGGCCTATGGCACCACCCTTTTCCAAATCCGATGATTCACGGATGAACAATAATGATAAAAGTGAGAAAACGACTGAAGGGAAAATAGAGGTAAGACATCTGGTAAATATTTTGTTCCACATAGAATCCGATACAGACAAGGAAAAGATTAAATGATGTAAAATATTTTCGATCGACGAATATTACTTATTTTTGCTAAGACCTACAATAAGTATGAATGGTATAAAACATTTTCTGTGTGTTTAAGTATTAAAGCTATCTTTGTACAGTAAAAAAAAGAATGCCTAAAATAAAAACCTTAAAAGGGAAAAGTACCAACAATGCATTTTTCTCTGGATCAGATGATTGGGGGTATTTTAATTGTTAAAATATTTCTGGTTGAGATAATAATTTAATATTTTTCTCGTATTTACATGCGCATTTGTAATCTTAATTACGATCTTTTTATTAATCATATTTGTTTTTCAGTTTAATTATCATCTGTTTTAAGTTTTAAAAAAATTAATATTATAGTTCATAATGTTAGTTTTAATTCCAAAATTGGCAACAAGTTTCGAATGATTTTTTGTGTTGAGATGTAAATTCGAAATCGATTTTGTTACATTTTTAAAATGCGTTAAGCAAGTTTTAGTTCTTTTAAGATATTACTTTAAAACAACGCATTCATGTCTTCAATCTAGAACTCGAGGCAATGTTATTTTTATTTGATAAAATGAATTTTACAAAAATGAAATGATTTTCAGTCACTGTTTGAAACTTGGTCTAGTAAAGAGGACAACACCTGAGCTGGTATCCCAACCTCCACATATCTACTACATGCAGGGACGTCTTAAGACTTCTTGAGGCCCCGTGCCCCTACTCAAAAGTAGGCCCCCCTTATCACCCTTAAAAGTAGACAGTACATAGCATACGTTGTCAAATACTCGTACAAACAATAATGCGAAGCAATGAAATGTGCATGACTTAAATCGCCAAACCGGCATGACCGTTTGATTGCATTAGTAATGATGGTGTATGGTGGTAGGCATAGGCCTGTATGTGAACGTCACGTAACCATCACACGTAGCCAGTTGACATATCGCATGAAATTCCCAGTTTTTTGGAGAATACAACCAGAAGTAACATTTAACCGTAGGAATTATTCTAATTATGATCTTAAAGTATCTGACCACGTTCGGAGCCATGATTTTAAAAAAACGCATAAATCGATAATTTTCATGATATTTAGTGCCACTTAGATAAGAATACATGTATAAAATTGTTTGAAGGACATTTTGACAAAAAAAAATTCTTTAAACACAATATTTCGGCGAAAAATTAACTTAAAATAACCTTTTTTCAAAATGTTCTCCTCTTGTGAAAAATGCTTCTAATATAATAATATTTTGCCTGTTTATAGCTCAGACCTCTGTACAGGGGCTCAACTATGAGTTTTGAAAAATTCACATTATTTTCAGAATTGCAACCCATTGAAATAATTATTGGCGTTTTTTTCTTAAAATTTCTCCCCTCTGTTGTCGTAAAACATGGATAAACCCACTTCTAAGTTATATATTTCAAAAATTCTAGTTGAGCCTCCGTACAGAGGTCTGAGCTATATACAGGCAAAATATTATTATAATAGAAGCATTTTTCACAAAAGGAGAATATTTTGAAAATGGGTCATTCTATGTTCATTTTTTGTCAAAATATTGTACTTAAATTATTTTTTTATTGTAATACTATTCTTAAAACAATTTTATATACGTTTTCTGATCTAAGTGATGCTAAATATCATAAACATTATCCATTTATACGCTTTTGCAAAATCACGGTTCCGAACGTAATCGAATACCTTAAGGTTGAATCAAGAGCAAGACGAGGCTTTTTGTGCAGACCCAGGCCCAGTTGACGCATGCCTTAAGTCAACCTTGACTACAAGCTAATGTAAGGACTTTGAGCCTCGAAAAATGTAACGTACATTAGCCCCTCTAAGCGACGGGCCTTCAGTAGTATCATGACTCAAGTTCAAGACACGACAAAAGCATTGTCGGCCACGACTTCACTACCATGACCACTTGGTCTTAACAGGAGATAACTGAATAAATATTTCTCATTATTTAAATTATGTCAAATATCTATTTAAAACTAAATGAAGGACATAAAATCAAATGAATGCTTTTTAAACTATTCCGATGGGAATTAGACCGCAGATGCCTTAAACTGAAATCAAGTTCTTTACTATTTAAATCATCAGAGTAAATGCTTCATTAAACTATTCAAATATTCTAATAGTTTAGAATATTCTTAGAGTTCATGTGCACTGGTGAATACTTTTTTACATTTATTTCCTACGCAGTTATTATCAAATAAAATATGGCATTTATTTCCATTCTAAATTCACAAGAGACTATTTTAAGACAATTTGCTTAAGGTAACTTGGTACCCTAAAAATCACAAACCTATCGTTTTTTTTTATTTTCCTTTAATCTTATTCTTTGCATTATTATCTTTCGATTGATATATCACTTGTGCATGTCGGAAAGTTAGAAGTTGAATAAAACTTCATTTCAAAACAAATTAGGCAATTCAGCCACACACCCTTTTTAGAAAAAAAAAGCTAAAATATGCTTTATGATAAAAAAATCTATTTTAGAAATAGAATTAATAACTATAAAAAAGAATGTGTAGTATTAAAAGCAGAATATTTCCAAGGCAATACAATAATGTAATTTTTCTTCCTTGTGAAATGTGTGCATGTAAAATTTTTAAATTAAGGCATTTTATATTAATAATTTTATAATTTAAGTTCTTCTTCCTGATATATTTTTCATACAAATGTAATACTTTAATATTATAAGAAGAAAAACAGCTAAAATTTCTGTCGTGACAGAAAAAAATTTTTTTTTAACATTTTCTTGAATTTTCATGGGCAATTAGTACTCTCTCTAAAAGTTGATCATTTATAAAATGTGTGGGTTGAAAAAATATGAAAATGCAATTATTTTAAAGAAAAACGTATAACTAATATCTTAAAGAGGTATTTTAAGTTTAATTAAGCTTATAATAATTATTTTTTCAGAATTATAAACTTTAAACCTGTTTTTCTCAGTTTGTGTTTTTCGAAACCTTAGTGCATTCAAAATGCTACTCCTTCGACAATTATTTACCAATCACTTCCATTTTTTTCTTGCGTGTTGAAAATAAAGCATGTAATAAAATAAGGGATCCGTTTTGCTATAAACTGAATACTTTTTTTAAAAAAAAATAAAATGTAAGACATGGCTTTTTCGTTGATTTTTAGCCTGCATATCAACATTTTATTTTTTTCTCGAAAACGAATGAAGTTATTCTAAAATCGATCCCTAAAGTTGTTTAGATCATCCATAAGAGTATTATAAAAAAATTTCAGGTCAAAAAATTAATTTTTACAAAAGGAGTAGGATTTTAAAATTGTCCCAATTTTCTTCAAAAAATTAAAATTTTTAAAATTGTGTGAATAATATATGAAAATTTTCATCTGGTAACATTTTCTTGAATAGAAACATTGTATAAAATGCTAAAATATAATTTTTAAATACGTAAATAAAGAAGTTTGCTCAAAGGGTACCAAGTCCTCTTAAATTAGACTAACTTTCTTTGCATTACCCAGTCAAAATTTACATGGTTGTGTAATACAATGGATATTTTAAGGTTCAAGCATTGGACAGTTTATGTTTATGAAAAAAATCCATTTCAAGAATTCTCTCTCTGGGGCAAAATACTTAAACATCAAAAACATTCAGTATTTGTACAAAAAGATATAATTAAAAATACTGTCATAAATTTATATATTTGGAATCTAGTTTCATGTCAGCTTGATTAATATCTGATAGTAGTTATCACAGTCATTCCGACTAATGTAATATTCAAATTCTTGTACGTATAAGTAGTTATAAAAAATTCCATAATATATAAGAAGTTTGTAACTTCCATTAAAACGTTATGAATGTTACAATACAAAAATAACTGGGTTATATACTTATCATATGGGACAGTGGCGCACACAAGGGGGGGGGGTCCTAGGGGTCCGAACACCCCCATTGCCCTTGATTTTTTCGATTGGTTATAATCATAGTATATATTGCGTAAAATTTAATTATGTATTTGTTATTAATAATTAATTTTATTAATTATTAATAATTATTTATTCAATAATTAATTTTGTACTGTTTTTGTTCCCGAAAATCGACAAAATCAAAAGTATATGTTGGGCGGCGTGTTGGAGTATGATTCCAAAATGGTGGACTTTTTCAACCCTGGACCCTCCCCTTGAAAAATTTTTGTGAACGCTGTTGATATGGGATAATATTTAAACAGGGGCGCACACAAGGGGGGGGCCTGGGTGGACCCCCCCTTCCCAAAGCCCTTGATTTTTTTCCGATTGATTATAATTCTAAACATGTAGTACGTAAAATTTAATTAATTACTTGTTATTAATGATTAATTGTATTAATTAATGCTAATTATTTATTCAAAAATTTGTTTTTTACTGTGTTTTGTTCCCGAAAATCGACAAAATCAAAAGGAGCATGATACAAGAATGGTGAATTTTCGATCTCGAACCCCCCTTGAAAAATTCCGGTGTGCACCACTGTATTTAAATTATTATTAATACTAGGGAAGGGGTTATCTTCTGTTCTTCTAACGGCGGACCAGCCCCCTTTGTTCAAATTATACAACTGTTCATACCCCATTGCTCAAATTGGAAAACTTCTTTACATGTATTATGTACTTCTAATACACAAACGCGTTTTTTCAATTTTCATATACGCATTTATGATAAAATGTTGTGTTAATCGTAGAGCTTAAATTAGTTGATTGAACAGAAATTGCACCTTATTGCCAATTTGTAACCCTAATATTGAACAGAATTGGCCTTTTTATTATTGTTCTCGTGTGTGAGATAAATAAATAAAAACTTATTACATCATCACGATTTTTTTTCATGGAAAGAGAGGTGTAAAAAATGCTCATTGAAAAAATAATTCAGACATTTGTTTTCTTTACTTATAAAAGCTTTTGATTTTTTTTTCTACAAATTTGTTGATTTTTTCAATTCCTATTATTAGCTCACACTATATATTTATCTTGTTCAAATTTTCAATCGTTAATAAAATACATTTTAAAGCGCTCGATTGAACTGAAATTTTATATACATGATTATTTTGGATTACAATACAGTAATTTAATTATAATTAATAAAAATTGATTAAAACTAACTATTCAAAGAATTACAAATACAGACACGTTGGCATAATGCTTGGCGAGTTAGCGACCATTTTGGTGACTTGTGTCAAAACTTGGAAAAGCTTTTTTCTCACATTTTAAAGCGCTCATTTGACCTGAAATTTTCTATATGATATTGTTTTGGGTGACAATAGGATAATTTAATTATAATTAATTAAAATTAACTGACTGAAACTAATTAGTTAAAGAATTACAGAAACAGCTACGTTGGCTTCATTTTTAGCGACTTAGGTCAAAACTTTAAAAGATTTTTTTCTCACATTTTAAGGCATTCAGTTGAATTGAAATTTTATAAACACGATTGTTTTGGATTACAATACGATACTTTAAGGATAATTAATAAAAATTAATTACCACTTAATGTTGTGATTCTGTCATATGTATATGCATATTTATATTAATTGTAACTATTTAATAAAAGGCATTTAAAATAAAAATTTTCTTTGTTGATCTAAGTAAGAAGACTTAAATTTTTTTCATATATAACTTGTTTTTATGTTTTGATTTTTATGTTTTTATGTTTTATTTACTTGTTTACATGATTTATTAATGGCATAAAGAGCCCTCACGTATATACCTCACCAAAGAACTGTCTACAAATGATTACCATGTATAATAATTCTTGAAGTATTTGAGAATTAAAAAAAAGATAAATCTCTTAGGATATATTATGAGCGGGATTGAAATACAAATCATGTTTACTAAATTATAAAAAGAAGTAAAAAGTTTCTGCAATATTAATAAAACAACAACATTGGCTTTAAGTTTTAAAATATTTTTATTCCTTTCTACTAATTATTATATACGTTTTTAATAATTTTCGTGTTACGATACTGCCATAAGTACTCCTTTCTAGTATTTTCTCTAAACGTACTACATTCTGAAGACAAAAAATCCCTATATGAAACTCGGAATTCTTATTCAATAGACACTTCTGTCGTCACTTAAGCAAAATTGCGATCACTTTGCGGTTACCTCATTCAAAAGAATTTCTCTGCAGTGATTCCAAACAATACTTCAGTGGTGGTACCGTTTTAAAATTTCTCACATCGCAGCGTTATTAAAAAGAAAGCGTAATATCAAGTACCCTTCAAACAGTGCGATTAGCGGCTTTACTTCACTTAAAAAGAGACGTGAGCTCGTCAAGAGGAAAGATGAGGACGTGAAGCGACGTGCAAATCTCTAAATCGGATGCAGATGAACACGAGGAAAGCAGTGGGTGTGAAACGAAGTGAGAACGGTTGTCGGAAAAGTTGCTGTAAAAGTAGGAAATGGAGAGATATTCGCCACTTATCGCAACACTTATGAAAGGCAAATGAGTAATTGGAAACTGTGTAAAAGGATCGCCTCTTAGTTGCTAAGAAAGTTTCTTTTTAGTATTGAGAGTTGTTAAAAATTAAGAAATTTCTTTACCTCCCCCCTCCAAAAAGATATCTAAATATCCTTACAAGGATATAATATTATGTTTCAGCACTCTCAATTCGATTTTTACACGAGCTTCTTTTACCCGATTTTTATTTAACACGAATTAGAAAAAAAATAAATTCTTCTTTTACACGACTTATTTTGCTTTGCCACGATCGATCCAAATTCTAAGAAAATTTTGCTTTACTTTTATTTTAGGAACGCCACATTGGAGATAAGGAATGTAACGTGGTTCTCATTTGTGTGAATTTCCGGAATTTTATAATCTCAATGTGGAATTTGGTCTGCTTTTTACGAATGATTTTGTTAAACATATCCTAATGAACCCTGAGTAGGAAAGTTTCAACATGATTTGAAATCTTTACTGTCCTTTTACAGGGAATTATGCAATTGCCAAGCCAAAACACAAAGATCAATTACTGAATTTGACCTTAAATCCATTGAAACATCAGCACCATAGCTTGCTAGTCTTAATATTGTTCAAGTGATTACAGGAAGAATTTCACCAATGGAGAACGTGGACGATAAGCAAGACCTAGTTATAGCAGTAAATGTTGCAGTCTTACACGTACGTATATGTTTATTACCAGAAAGTGACAATCTTTTCTATGTGTAACTCATATTATGTTGTCTATTTTTTGCTTTCATCAGTTAGAGACGTGTTTTTCCAATCCTACAATTAGTTTACTTTCTCCTATATATATATATATATATATATATATATTCAATCATTAATCAAATACTTTCTGTTCCTCCATTCAAGTTCAAATACATTTTTTAAACTTGTAGTAGATGACGCTTGATGTTGATGCTGTTTTTTTAAATATTAATTCATTAATACTATTTAATTAATGAGTAAATAGTAACAAACAAAAATAATAGTTCAACACCACATATGAAAAGGAAAATCTTTCGTTGTGTCCCTGTACCTCAATGGATAGCGTCTTGGACTTATAATCCAAAGGTGATGGGTTCGAATCCTACCTTGTATGGCCTAATTTCTGAGAATGGGATTTATAAATGAATAAAGAGTAACAAGCAAAAATAATTGTCCAACACCATATATAGAAAGGAAAATCGCTTTCTATTTTGCCACTTAATATTGTGATTCTGTCATATGTATATATATATTTATATTAATTGTAACTATTTAATAAAAAGTAACTAAATTAAATTTTTTGATTGTTGAGTTAAGTAGGAATTTACTTATTTTTTTTTTATATATATTTTACTTGCTTTACTCGTATTTTTCTGAAAGGCATCCTTGGTGTAAATTCAGAATTAGGTATACTTAATTTTATCAAAAGAATTTATCATTTTAGAAGTGTCAATACGTAGTATTCGTAAAGAATAAGAAACATAAATTCCAACCGAAACACAATGTTTCATTCACTAGTGATCATGGATTTTAAAAAGAAAAAAAACGTTAAAATAACTTTTGTCTTCTAAACTATTTTCATAAGTGGAAATTTAAAGAAGATTCTAAAGGTTATTCTTTCGTTCATTTTATCATTTTTAACGAAGTTAATTTAACTTTTTTCCCCAAGATATTCTAAAATTTCCAGTTGTCGTAATGAAACATAATTATGGAACTTATCTTATTGATAAATTCTTTGCCCACATTTAAGTTGAATCTAAGTATACATATTGAAGAGAAATTTCTCATTCTCTTTTTCTAAGAGAAAAAAAAGTAAATAAGAGGATCGGACGTATTTAAAGTCAATTTTGAAAATGAGCCAAACTATACAGATGTCATTAAGAAAAAGAATTAACTCATTAGTATATTTGCGTTTCCTTTTTTATGAGGTTTAAATAAATGTGTCTGCTCCTTTTTTACTCCGCGGCGTCTTTAATGGTACTGTGTTTCCTTTTTTTTATTAATCTCCAAAGAAAAGTTAAATATGGGTTTTATGGAAGTTTAACAGTTTGCAACGAAGATTAATGGTACGTGTTAGACTATAAAATATTACCTTTATGTAATTCATTTTTAATTTCTCTCAATGATATAAATACAAAGTAGTTGACAATATGAGATTCCCGCAAATGTTTCTCTTTTTAAGTCTTTCCTAACAGGGTTGATCGCACTTCAATGCTAACAGACCACCATACTACAGTTCTAAAATGAAACAAGCAAGATTTATTTTTATTATTTATTTAACTCTCTCTCTGGGCATCCCGTTATTTCCAGGGGCAACGTAGATGTTACAAAATTTATTCAACCCGCGATTTCCGCGGGTACGCATTTTTTCCAACAATTTAGCTATATGCAACCCATTCTGTTCCTGTTTATGTTTTCATTTATGCTTTTATGTCCGTATTGGTAGGATCTAATTTTATGTTTTAAAATAAAAACTCATTTGCAAAAATTTTTTGTAAATTTTAACTCTAAAATGTAGATTTGAAATACGTTATACAAAAATACGCAATTTTTGAACCTATTTTGATGAAATAACTATGCAGCGATAGGGTTAAGATGTTTTTATTCAGAGAGTTAAATTGTAATAACTTCACTAAATACGAATCGAATGCTCCGGCATCAAGTTTAATTTTTTTGTAATGTTTTTTGCACTGATTTTCTATGTTAAATATAAAGCACTGATTTTAAATAAATATATATTTTTTTGTTTATTTACTACTTTGAAGTGAAAAAATCCAGACATTAAAAATACATTCGACTTTACATTCTGAACTTTAAATGATGGTCATTACTTGAAAAAGAAAATCTAGGAATTTTGGAGCTCATTACATAAAGCCAAATTTGCTTATCTGAAGACTATATTGACAAATCAAACAAAGAAATCCAACAAGAATTATATACTTACAAATCCGTGTTTGTCGGATATGTTATTGGTGAGTTTAAGTTTGTGAAAAGAGACCACTTTCTGCATCCACTGTTCTCCCGTTGATGGTGAGTCTGGGTGGATATACATTCTCTTGGGCATCTCTGGGTCCGCTTTGCCGGCTACTACCCACCGGCTATTGTGGAACTTGTAGCGACAATCGTCCGCGGCCACTATGTCCATCAGGAGGATGTACTTGGCCTTCTTGTCCAGTCCACTCACTCGGACTTTGAAAGCAGGAAACATACGCCTGAAGGAAAATAAACAAATAAAGATCTCGCAAATCAAAATAACACATTCAGAAATTAATATATTCCCACAACACTTCCCCTCACCTTAAGTATGTATATTGTATGAAATAACTCTTATGAGATACTAAGGGTACGCAAACATACTTAAATTTTTAAAACAGTGTCTGAATGGAACAATATAAACGAGTACTTATATTTCCGAAAGTAATGTCGAGACAGTTATGTATTCAACAAAAGAAGTCCTTAAAAATTTTTGTGATTATTTATAATTTGGTAATACTTATTACAATATAAATTAATCTGTATGGGGAACTATCAAACTTTTGAGAAATCTAAAACAGTTGTTATAGCCAACTGGTCTTAATCGTCCTTCATCATTAGCGATATTTAAGTCGCGTTTTTTTATAAAGTTTAATTTATTGCTTGTTTATTAACATTGCACTAAGAAGCTACACGAAGGCTATTGGTGATGGACCTCTTAGTTATGCGCACATGATGAGATGACACCTAAGGCGACAACCAACTCTCCAAATTTCGCCATCATGCCAAAGAAAGAACTTTGAGCCTTGGCAAATTTAACGTGGTTAAGCACATCTACATGGAGGATTTTAAATGACACCAAGGCTCGGACTCGCAACTCAATTAATACCACGTCTGCTACGAATTCGAGACAATTATCTCTCGGTTACTGTGGCCACATAGAGTAATCAGTTTTAATAACAAGCAATACTGCGTCAAATAACGACATTGACCAATAGAGAACATACTATAAACCAGCGATACTCAATCTGCGGCCCACCGAGCCATTTTAAGTGGCCCGGTCATGACCCATTGCTCTGAGACATTCACTTAAGAACAATGTATCAAAAATTTGGTGGGAAATTATTTAAAAAGTAATCAAATCTATCGATTTTGCTTTTTTTGTGGATGTCGTACGCTGCGAATTGATATTTTTTTTCTATATTTGTAACGATCACGGTTGGTGATAACAGACAACAGAGGAGTAGCGACAATTTTATGGGTGGAACTAATTTTCAGCAATCTTTCATACCTTGAAAGTGAAGAATATTCGACCGATTTGGAGGTTGACTGTTTTGTATTGAAAAACTAGCATGGATCAGTACTTGTTTGATTTGTCACGAAAGCGCTGTGTTTAAAAAATACCAATAAACAGGAATCATTCAATGACACTTTTTCTCCGAGATCTCTTTCAAGAGATGTAAATAGGTTTTCTTGAATATTCTTTGAAATAGCAGCAAAGTGTTTTATCAGTGGTAATGTCACAGCAGTAACAAAGATACCCTATGAAATTTGTTATGTTATTGATAATCACATGAAACCATTTACTGATGCAAAAATTGTGAAGAAATTTTTCTCAAATTCTTTTAATTTGGTGTTAGTGACAAAAATATAAAAAATAATAATTAAAAAATCAAAACAGGAAGTTATAATATTTAGATCAATATTTTCCACATTTTAAATTTTCAATGTTATCTTGGTCCTAAAGCATTCCCCCCTTTTAACCTAATGTTGCGGCCCTCGTGAAATAGCTAACATATGTATGCGGCTGGCGTGAAATGGCTGACATAAATATGCGGCCCAGCAGATGAAAAATTTGAGTACCTCTGCCATAGACGCATTTGTGAGAAACATTGCAGCGCAATTTGGAGTGGATACGATATGGCAGCAGAAGACTGAATCGAATTCCTGTACAAGCGACACACAATTTTACTAAAGACCTGTCGTGCTAAATATTGAGAGCTTCTGCACTTTAAATAAAACTGACCCTTAAGTTCCTTATGTGGTGTAATAAGGAAGTTAAAAAGAATGAGGTCCCAACCATTGTCATCTGAAAGTGGCTGAAAACTATTTAACACATTGCCATTAGCCTCAAACCATTATTTCTAGAAAAAAATTATTCAAACCAACCCCCGAATTCCAAAGATATTATGTCTTACAAAACTACAATACTGTAAATTAACAAAATGTGACAAATAACTTTCTTTAAAAAAACGTATCAAATAAATTGAAGCGATCTTTCAACTCGTTAAATTCCATTTGTCAACTTCAGAATAACATTTCGCATTAAACAAATTGCAGTGAGCATAAGCACACAACACAATATAGCATGCTAATCTTCATTGTTGATAAGAGAATCTCATTTGTCAAAGGGAAGAATAAACAAGCAATTGTGTTGATTCAAATGAATCCATCCACTCTGTAAGATTTTCAACACAACAAAGCAAAAATGAATTTCGAAATGCGTAAACTTTTCATCGTCGCTTTCACGCCAGCATTCACTAATTCAGATTAATGGCAATTACAATTCTACGTATTCGAAAAAAGAAGAGTTAATCCATCTCAAGTTTTTGTTGTTGTTGCTCTTCCCCCTTTCCATTTGTTTTGTAAGGCCTGAAGATGAGTCGATCTCGTAGGTATTTTAAAGCTACGAAGAGGCATTAAGTGGAAAGCTTTATCTCTCCCTTTCACATTACAGCGGCGCGGCACCAATGCCAAAAAATACCTTCTCCATTTGTAAACCTAAAGAGAGATTTCGCTAATGTGCCGCGACATCAAAAACAAGGAGCTTCACGAGCCACGGAGCCCTTGATGAAACCGAACTACTAAAAGAGCTAAGTAGAGTCATTGCGCCATTTCTGGCTACAATTTAAAAATATTATCCAGGGGAAAAGGTTCGAATGCTTTTCTGGAAACTGAATTGATTCTCTTGAATATCTCTCATCTTAAAATTGAGCATTCTTTAATTATTGCTACAAATATCCCTAAATACTGCTATAAATTTATTGTTTGCCTTTTGCTACATTGCTATTAAATTCAAAAAAAGAAATTACCTCAGAATTTCTTTTTACATGATCAGTGAATTTAGACGAAACCAACTAATTTAATGTCGTATTTTCGTATCTTTTAAATGCCTGTGGTGAGTTAACATGGAACAATTTCATTGCATTAAGAAGATTACCATACTCAATTATCTACGTTAATAGCCTCAAAGTTGGTATTCTAAGTTAATTAAACTTTTTCTTCAAATTTCCTATGAACTGAATTCAGTAATGTATTAATACCATGTAATATATTACAGGGAAAATGTCTCTCTCAGTGGTGCAACAGTCCATAGAAGGTCTAGGCCTACTGTGCCCACCTCAGTTTTCATGATCTTGGAGTGCAGAGGAAGATGTTCTGGTCAGGTGGCCAGTCTAACACTAAACCCCCCAGTATTTTGTTCTCAGACAAACTTTGTACTCATTTATCGACCACTGAAGGGATGAAAGCATGAGTCAACCTTACTCAACTTAGGGCCTGTGGATTGGAAGCGCGATACGCTACTACTCAGCCATTGGGCTTCATAGGTTGTTCTATACAACATGTATTGCACAATGTTCTTTAAGGTATCCGACTACGTTCGGAACTGTAATTTTGCAAAAGCATATAAATGGATAATATTTATGACTTTAGTGTCACTTAGATTAGAAAACGTATATAAAATTGTTTTAAGAATATTTTATTACAATAAAAAATTATTTAAGTACAATATTTTGACAAAAAATGAACATAGAAAGACCGATTCTCAAAACATTCTCCATTTTATGAAAAATGCTTCTATTATAATAATATTTTGCCTGTGTATAACTCAGACCTCTGTACAGAGGCTGAACTAGAATTTTTGAAATATATAACTTAGAAGTTGATGTATCTACATTTTACTACAACATAGGATAGAAATTTTAAGAAAAAAACTCCGATAATTATTTCAATTGGTGGTAACTTTGAAAATAATATGATTTTTTCAAAAATCTTAGTTCAGACTCTCTGGAGAAATTTTTACTTTATTTAAACAAAATATCATTATTATAGAAGCATTTTTAATAAAAGGAGAATGTTTTGAAAAAAAGTTATTCTAAGTTAATTTTTTGCCAAAATATTGTATTTAAATAAATTTTTTTTGTCATAATGTCCTTAAAACAATTTTATACATGTATTATAATCTAAGTGACACTAAATATAATGAAAATTATCCATTTATGCGGTTTTTTTAAAATCGCGGTTCCGAACATAGTCGGATACCTTAAAATACTAAAAATCAAAGAATGCATAAAGCTCTGTGTGCCTAATGATATGAATATTTTAAAATATAATACTCTTTTTTTTAATAAAAATTATTCTTCTGCTATTTGTTCCAAAGCTAAACATGTAAACACGTATTGTATATAAATTTTGAAACAGAAACTTCCATAACAGAGATGTTTTAATTACTGGGTCACATACTACCCAAACTGTACGAGAGAATTGTAAAATTATGAAGTTACAATTTTGAAAATAAAAAAAAATAGCTGAGTTTTGAAGCGATTCCAATGCAATGTATGTTTATTAATTCATTTTTATAGCTTATATTACATTTTATATGAAGAACTTTGATATACATTTCCAATGAATCGTACTTACTTTTTCAGCGTGTAAGTTAACGAAATTAATGGCACAATATACAACTATTACGATAACAATATTAATTTTTTGAAATAAAAATTGTCCATAGTATAGAATATTCTTCAGGAAATTAATGCTTAAAATTGACTTAATTTTGAGAATAATAAATAAAAAAATTCGATAGAATAATACATTATTAAACAAATATTTTGTTGAAAACTACATTGCTATGGTGTAAGTTTTTCAACAAAAGATCAAAGATGAGTTTTAAGTATAAAATTTTAACCCCAGAAAAAATAGTTTGAAACAGTATAACAAATTTAAAAGAAACTACAATAAAACTACAAATGAAAAAGACATAGTTATACATAAATTTATCCTAGAAAGATGCTATTTGGAAAATTATGAAGTAACTAATTTAGTTTTTTCAAAATCTAAAGGTTCTCTTAATCACATGTTGCACACATTAACTAATTATTATATTTTTTCAAAGCTCTAATCACATAAAAAGTACTTTCTCTTCTGAGAAATTATTCTTTTATTCCGATTCATATCATAGTAATGCAAGAACAGTTGTAAATCAGAAATAATAACCTCAGATAAAATTAACGAGCAAACATGGCTGCCGCTCCTGCAGTTTGGTACTTAGCCAGTTTTCATTCATCTTAATGACAAGCTTCTTAAACTGCCCTCACTCATGCAGGCAATTAAAAATAGCGTAAATTCTACCAACCAGTGCCAGAGCTATAGAAACGAAAATGTCAACTATGTACACAAGCTAGGTATACTTGTTTTTCCTCTTTTAACTTTCTTTTCTTATTTTGAAACACTTCGTTTCGAAAACCTGAAGTGAGAGTAGAAGTTATATCTGACTGCGTGTCTAATTTTACAGACACCTGTTTTTCTAAGAGATTTGTTGCTAAATTAGTATCTCACACGTTGGATACGTATCTATCAAGATTTATTCGGAGCAACTTTTGTCAAACTATTGCCGAGAGGAGTTAAGAAGTATACTGAACCGAAGTTAACAGGAAAACTCTATAAGTTTTGTCTTTCTCCATTGTAAATTGTGGGACATTGTAATTTAAAATTTTTTGTAATATTAAATAGCTTAAGCAATGACTTGAAGCAATTGATTCGCCATTGTGGTGGCCTAGTTAGATTTAAACTGATTTCCCGTATTTTTTTTAAAATTCTATTTTCTTATCATAAAAGGTAAAACATCTTTTACTGATAAATATTTGTTAAATAATTACTAATTAGACGTGCTATTTCTATGCAGCCCGACTTTTAAGGTATTTTAGAATGCAGATAAATTATTACAGTTCATAACACGTCTTCCCCCCCTCACCTCCCTCAATTTATATATTTTTTAATGAAAAGGGGGGGGGACGTTCTAAATTAAGGAGAAATGTGCTATAATCAAAGAGAAGAAAAGTTGCATTTAAGAACTATTAGCATTAAATCTTGAGGGCGGGTATGCGTCTCCGAATCTTTTCCACTGATCTTAAATTAATATTCGAGTTCAATGGTGGTTAGATACGAATGTACAAGCCAATATTATTCTTGAAACCAAAATAACTATAACTTAAATTGTCTATTGACGTAAAATATAAGGAAGAAAAAAAGTGTATTTTATTTCGCAAAAAGGAAATTCAAATCTAGGAATTTATTTTTGAAGAAGGCAAATCAGTGAGATATAAAAAAAAGAATTTATCACAAAAGTGTTCAATTAATTATTGTCACAAAATGTAACAATGTTAGACTATCCTATTGAATTTTTTCACAATAACTTCATATTCATAAAAGCATGATCATAAAGTTCTTAAAAAGTTATATAAATTGCTTTTTTTTCGTTAGCTTAATCAGTTATAAAATATTGGACATTCTGCAAAGAAACATGATTGCTCGCCGAGTTGCAAAAATAAGTGTGACAGTTGCGCTCGCCTAGCAGTCAGCTCTAATGGTTGAGGCTCAATTCATTTCAGAACGCGCAGATTCTTAACCAAATATCCACGACCTTCTCCCCCCTCCCCTCCCAGCGATCAGTGAGATAGGACAAGGAGAAAAAATCGATTTTCATTTTATTTGTTGGCTATTAGAATTGTTGACAATTTCTCCCACAAATGTTCGCAAACATTTTAACTCTGCATTAATAATAAACATCGCTTCTGTAGCTTTTTGATATTTTTATTTTTGATAAACAATAATAATCTTTCACAGGGAATGCTTTGAAAAAAAATTTAATAGATGAAATACATGTATATTTTTTTTGTATGTATCAGTACAGGTTTATCCATTGAGCGCTTGGGGTGGACGTCCAGGGACCCGGAAGGACCTAAATAAGCTTGACTTAATAGGATCCAAGAGCACCTCTTTGCATCCGCCAATGCCAAGGGGGTCCATAGATTTTCCGCGTCCACGGCCCCAAAGGAACTTAAACCGGCACTGGTATGTATTATTATTTAAGGTACATTAATATTAGTTTATTATTGAAAAAGTGAAGAAAAAAGCATGTGTTATTGAATTCAATATATACTTGTTTATCAGTTTCATAGAAATTATTTTCAACACATAATATTACATACACGAATAATCCTAAGGTCCCTATGAGAGGAATAGTTTTAGAAAATATCTATAGTTTTTCCTTTGTTTGCAAAAAAAAAAAAAATATCCCGTAAATAAAAAAGGAAGACGAATGATTTTTCTTACTAGAATCTATAGAATATATTTAAACATCCGTAGTGAATCCTGGACAGACGAATGCGGTCTTACGATTCAAAGTGATTGAATTATTCAATTCAAATTATTAATTCATTTTAAATTATTTAAGATTAAAAAATTGAAAAAAGAGCTACGCATTTTTTAGAATTACTTTTCTTCAGAATTATAAATGTGATCATTGTTTGAAAAAATATCTCCCATTTTCTCAACAATTATTTTTTTCGTGGGTGTTTCTTAAAGAATTTCTGAATGTCTTCAGTAGTTCAATAAATAGCTCTGTGTGACATTTTTGTACCGAAATTATGCAAAATTAAATGAAGGAAGTTTCCTCATGAACTTAATTTAGTTAATTTAAATTCTTTTCGGCATTGAAGGATGAAAATGAATGCTATCGGATTCAGTTCATAGCCGTGATCGCATTTCAAATTTGCCGGCAAATAATACACAGTACACAGCTTAGGCTTTAGAGAGATGTTTATGACATTCAGGTATGAAGAAGGACGTCATAGGATTAGTTCGGGAATAAAGTTTGCATTTTAAATACATTGTTGAAGAATATTCATTTGGGAGATGTATTTATGAAAATTTATTTGGCCTTTCCTTTTGTCTTGCAGCACTCATGCGTAAAAGAGTGTACCAACAGAATGAAACCAGGTCTGCATTTCAAATATTCTGTCGGAAAAATTTGCATTTGAAAGTTACAATGTGAACTTGAATTTAGTTTTTATAGTTATTTATCAGCAGTCAAGTGTAAAGAGATTATCAGATGTGAGTTTGCGAAACAATGTTTACATACTAAATTTATTGTATGAAGTTTAGTATTCAGAAATGTTTTAAACATCGACATTGAGTTTATTTCACATGTTGTTTATGAAAATTACACTAAAAGTAGTTTAATTTTGGAGTTATCTATTAAAACTATGGCAATAAATATTGATTTAAAAGACACGTAGTAAAATTGAGTTGTAATAAATATTTATTATTCTTAGTTCATGGAAAGTATTCAATAAAAAAAAGCAGCGACACTAGTATAAACCTTGTTTTAAGGATTTAAAACAAAGTAGATTAAGTTTTGTAAGTAATTTCAATGCAGATGCTAACGGAATTTTAATATTTAACCCCTTATGTGGTCGATGTTTCTTCCCAAAAAGTTACAAAAAAAAGAAACATTTTTATTGCATATGCCTAAGCATAATTTTTAACAGAATGCGAAAACGGAAGAATTCTATTTTAATTTTCAATTTTAAAGTTTTCACACTACTTTTTATTTTATAATTGTGGAGCGTACAAACCCCTAAATATTTGCTTTGTACAAGATCACTTTGTATGCAATGAAGAATGTTTCATATATCTCAAAAGAATTTCTCTCATACTTATAAAAAAATTTCATGTTTCAAATGGTTGAGGATTTTGTATGTGTGTGCATCTATATGTGCACACATAATTTGAAGCATGGTGCAATACTGTCTTACATTGCAATGGGGACAGGGATATAATATCGGCTTTTTTTGGATTATTTTTCCATTTTCATTTCTTCTCAAGCAACAAATTGTCTTGCCAATTCCTGTTCTTTATAGAATATTTTGAAGAATCTACATTCCATTGCCTTCGATGAAAAATTCCCATCTTCCCCACAAAAAAAATCCTGGAGGAGACGCATTTCAGTCCCATAAATAAACTGTATATCTTAAAAATACTAGTGTTAATAATCCCACTATAAGAATAAAAAATATATACAAATCAAAGATAGTAAGAAGAAAATATCAGCGGACGGGCAAACTGGTTGTAGGCAAACCAGTTAAGGGGCTAAACATAAATTTAAATTTGATAAAAATAATTTTTAAATAATAAAATACGAAATATAGATAACTAGGATTAGATAAAAAAAAGTCTTCCATAGTAATATTAAGAAGATAGACTGATTTTTTGTTTGCTTGTTATAGTTAAAGCAAAATAATTTTATTCAGAATTTAAACAAAAGAGAAAGTAATGCGTAATTCATCTTTGAACTACACTTCAATTATTTTAAACTAACTCGTAACGTGTTTAGTTATTGGATTACATTACATGCACTATAACTTTAAAATATGAGTCAAATAAAAATTTAATATTTTGTTTACGCATTACTAGCCCTTTTAAATCTCCCAGTTGATTGATTATTATAAATTATAACACATCATTTACGGAAAGATTTATGAACTTAAAAAAAATTCCCATGAACATCATTATTAATAAAGCATAAAAGAATCGTTGTTAATGTAAGGGATATATCTGCATATTAATGTAAATAATCCATGACAAAGCAGCTCAAATTAGTAATCACAACACGATATTTTTCGTCTATTTTATTCCAAAAAAATAAAGGATAAAAAAAAAAGATAGTTCTTTCAAAGCAGTTAACAACTAGTTTGAATACAAATTGCAAATTAAGAATGCTCATCAAGTGAGCTCACTTTAAATGATGAAACTTAATGTGCAGATAATTTTAGACCACATTATAACGTAACAAACAGCTTTGTGTCTCATAATACACCATGATCTCTTATTTTTCCTTTAAACTCTTCATACTCACAGATGTTCGAAACGCCACAACTTAGCTGAAAACAGAACTGCTCTTTGTACGGAAAGAACAATTTAGCTCATTTAAAATTTACGATTCGCTATGAATGTAAAACGAGTTATTAAACTGCTCGAAGCTTCTAACTCGATAAAGAATCATTCTAAAATGGAGGAGTAAAATTCTCTAGCCTTTGGGGTATTGTATAGCTAAGCGATGGAGCATAAGCTTTCAAGTCTGAATAATTTCCTTCAATCTTTAAATAGAAGAGAATTTTGAGAAAACCAAACAAAAAATGCAATATTAGTTCCTGTCTTTATGTACCCGCAGCATTTTGGTAAATCGAATGCTTCGAAGTTATTCCGATTTTGCGAAAAGTAATCACAGTAAAAGCGATATATTTGGCAAGTCTTTTACTTTTGTTTGAAAACGATGGTTTTTGTAACAGCAAAGAATTACGACAAGGCTTTTTTAAGTGTCAATGTAAAAAATGTTTTAAAAAAGGGTGCATTTTTAACTGTGTTTTTATTGACTAAGTAGGTTTCCTTAAATTCATAAGAATGGGGAAAATTCTATTTTAGAAAGGATGAAGTAGTCGCGTGATTTGATAAAAATTCCGGTAATCGGAATTAGTACACTTTACATTAAAAAACCATAATCAGTTTATTTATAATTTACTACTTATATTAATTTATTATTTATTCCTGTTAATTTATTGATTCTTGTTTATACTGTTATTTAATTTATCACTAACTCTTATTACTTTATTATTTGCAGTTTAAAACTATTTAACATATATTGCTCACTTTTTATTCTAATTTAATGTTAGTTTGTGTACTTTCTAATGGACAACAATTCAATGTAATCCAAAAAAAAGTCTTAAAAGATAATAAAGAAATTCACAAGAGTCCTTGATTTAAGGAAATATATGTCAAACAAAATATGAAAACTTTCAAGAATAAGTTTTATTACTATAGTTTCGATTGATTTTATTTTAATTTACTTCGCATTCTGTAGCAATATAACATTGAACATTTTGAACAACGCTGATTGTCCGGCCCTAGAGCCGCTCCTGTCGGATCGATTTGAAGAATTTTAATGTGCTTTCTCTTTTATTTATTTTTACCTAACAAAATCTCTTCAATAAGCTGATGTTACGTACGCGACATTTTCTTAGAAGAATTAGATATAATTTTTAACTGTCACATACAGTTTCTTAGAGGTCAAGTAACTGAACAAATCTGCATATTTTCCTTTTATCAGTTATTTTGTTAACAAACTTGTAAACCTCGTGATCAGACAAAACTTAACTGCTTCCTTAAATTTATCAAACAAATAAATCTCTCTCAATTGTTAAAATTTTAAATAAATGTTTCCAAAAATAAAAATGTTCGACCCTTTAAGAGGTATCACATTGTTTTACAACTTAATTGCTGCATAAGAGAAACCTTTCCTTGTTATTCGGAATAAATTACATCATTGTCTGTATTTTTTTTTAAAAAGGATATCTGAAAATATTATAAATAAATGTAATAATGATTATCTTAGATCCAACCGATGTATCTGGATTTAATGGAAACGTTTGAAAAGTATGAAGAGTTGTTGTGAAGTTACACTTTTTTATGTTAATTATTTCTTCTTTCCCTGGGTGGGCCTTGGCCTTCTCCAGAAGTTTTCTCCATGCACCTCTACTTTTGGCAACAGTTTTCCAGTTTTTGACATTTAAAATATTTAGGTCTTTTCCGACACAGTTAATCCATTTTAACGGGGGTCTGCCCTGAGGTCCCATAAGCTCTGCCAGAAAGATATTCCTGCAGCAACGATCTTCATTCATTCTAGCCAGATGACCCGCCCATTTAAGTCTCTATAATTTGACAAGTTTTACAATACCTGGCAGTTTGTAAATTTTGTCGTGTTCTAAGTTAAATCTTCTCCAAAGATCCATTCATTTGGATCCTACTAAGAATGCAGTGTATGATTTGTCTCTCGAAAATTTCCAAAGTTTCTTCATCACGTAAAATAAATGAGCAAGTCTCTGATGCATAAGTCAAGATGGATCTTATAAGACTTTCGTAAAGAAGCAATTTAATTCTTAAATGTTAATAAATTACCAGACATAAATATTCAAGATGACGTCGAGAAGAAGACTTTTCAAGCAAGTTTTTTGATCTATAAAATCTTTGCTAAGCTAAACCTGCATTATTTGTTAGGATGATAACTAATATTTTTATATTTTTCTCGAAAATAATTGATTTATCATGATATTCTTCAAAATACAATTTCTGTATTAAGATTAGTGCGTAATCTAAGACGCATTGGTTATACCATGTCTTTATCCGGTGCTTACGTACTATACCGTCGTTCAATTTCGCAAAGCAAAAATACACCCTAATTTCAAAAAATGTCGCCAGAGGATGTCCGTTATAACAACCATGTTAAAATGTGAGCGGGAACTGTTTTTACTACTGGCTGTATATCGCAGCAATTGGTGACGTCTTTTGATTTGACGAAACTGGTCGACGGTATAATACGTATGCTGCTTATGTCCGCAGAACTGCACATTTCCTGAACCCCGCAAAACCTACAATGATAGATAACTTACACACTTACAAAAGATCAATATGATACTCTTTTCAAAGAGAAACTTGATGCTTACAAGAAATATACGTAGTACCGGCTAATATTATTTTATGATTAGATAAATTCAGAATGCACATTTAATATACTGTTATGTTGATCGGGGTTCGAGGATTTCATGCCAATCAGTCGCAAAGAACAAGACAGATCTTTACGAGCAATGAGAATTTATTGTTGAAAATCCAATCCTTGAAATACAGGACTCTGTAGCAATATTTGCAGAATAAATCTCACAAGGTCTTCACACCTTCAACACAATTATCAGTATCTAAAATACAAGTATGTGAATGATCATTCAAAAGCAATCGCTCGTTCAACATCCGAAGTAATCACTAATCACTTCAACAAGCAAAGCAAGTCTACTAGTCGCTAGTCAAAACAATATTAACTAATCGTTGGTCAAAACAAGACTAACTCAACTCGCCGAGCTCTTGTAAATAGGAGCTCTCTATTCATTGTATCTCTCGCGGACCATTCGAGAAAGATCCGCTTGTATCATAGGTCTTGGAATTAGTTCATTTCTCCACAAATTTCCAGAATAATCCAGAGGGTTCCGAACTCTCCAAAATGGCCCCCAATTGGTCACAAAGTCACCAAAATGGTCGCCAAAATGATGCCAACTTGACTCTGTCGCCCATTGAATCGCTATTATAATGCAAGGGACGGCTTTGCTTGCGAATATTACAAGTTTAACATAAAATAAATATTACATAGAGTAATATAAATGCATTACGCATCCAAATACAAATTATTTACACTATTTTATACAAAATTCGTAACACTATTTATTTACTAACACGGTTGCTGAATATCAAGTCAAATAACTAAGGTTACTATGTATTATACCTACCGGATCTCATAGTCTTTCGATTCTAAGATATGAAACAGTTCAGAGTTTCAACCACCAGTCATAGCCATTTTTTTTTAAAAAGGATTTAGCCAAAATAAATTTATTTTCTGTATTGTACACAAGAATGAGGGTTGGGAGTTCAAAGCCTTCCCCCAGACCAACATTTTTAATTTTTAGCATAAATATTACGATTCGGAGCTTTCATTGGCGTTTTTTTTTAAATATAACTTCCCATGAAAATAGTTTGTGTATGCCACTACGTATTACATATTGTTTCAACTTTAGTAAAATGCCGGGTTGCTTTAATAATTACTTCACACAGAAGTTTATAACAATTTTTTTTTAATTTAAATTCGTATTTTTCAATCAATTTTTATAGTAAAAACTTTAGAAATAAAAATACAAAATATTAATAATAATAAAACAAAAGAATAATAATGATGAAATAAAAAATAATAATAAATAAAATAAATTACAATACTCTCTCTGAAAAATTTGTTTTGAAGTTATGCTTCTCATAAATCATTAAAAAACGAATTGAAAGAGATTCAGTATAAAAACTGGAAAGATGTATAATATTTGTTAAAAGTTAAACGGAAAGGTTTTTCAAAAAATGAAATTTTTTTTATATAATTACGCGTATAATTCCTTACAAAAAATCCCAATTATTTGATATATAGGATATTATTCTTCAAATTAAAATTCTTTTTGATGTCTGTGGGAGATAATTCATCAAAAATGATTAAACTTACTTATTTCAAAAAATTTCAAATCGTCTTTTGAACCGGTCGATTTAAAAACTAAGTTCAAGATAATGAATATTTAGGACTTTTTAAAAACGTTTTAGGAGAAATTTAATGAAATCCAAATAATTCCACAGATGGCCGTAACAGCTATTTTGTTTAAATTTGCAAAAATAAGTTTTAATTTTGTGCTTCTGGTGTCCTCCAATGCAAGAGCTAAATTACCATTATTAATCCATCTTTTATTCTGCCCATCTATAACATTGAACTAAATGACTCAAATATAAAACTACGATTTCAATATATATATATATATATATATATATATATATATATATATATAATATAAATAAAAAAAAATATTTTAAGTGATTTACTTTTCGGTCGAATAGTCATCATTTTTCTTTCTATATAATAACCATTCGAAATTCTTTCATTCAATAAATACTAAAACTCAAAAATAATGTTTACAAAGTACTGAGAAAGAGAAAAAAAAATTAGAAACGCATAATTTGGCATTTAATTTTGGAGGCCACAAGTCTCCAATTTGAGGTTTTTGACACCTTTTTTCTTAAAATTAAAAACGCTTCGTTTCACTCGATAATGAATCCTAAAGGTTTAGCAGTGTTTCGGGTTGAACGGGAAACTATGTTTAGTAAAAGGTGTTTTGAGGTTCCACGTTTCGGGAAAATTCTGCAAAATGCTTAGCTTCTTTTTATACTTCGCGTCCACGTAAATCAATCGACCACCCATGTGGGTTGATTGTATTCATTCTATCGTGACAAATCTTACTCTTTCCTTTACAACAAAAAGGAAAGCGAAAGAAAATAAACGGTCGGAAGAAAGAAAAAAAAAAGTATCCGAGTGTGTTGGTAATGGTAGATCGCGAAATGCTTGGGTTAAACCGTGACAAAGAATCAAAAACATCCGAAGATTCTAAATTGGTAGGTGAGAGTTTGGTTTAAAATTTGGATTTATTTATTTAGGCAACAGTCCCAAGGGAGGAGTTTAGAGAACGCCTGAGTGGTCGCGTGGCCAAACACTTAAATGAAGGTATTCTCTTATAAAAAACAGCAGCCCCGCAGAACAAAATGAAGTGTTAAGACGATTTTTTGTTCTAAACAGGTTTTTCTAGCAAACGGTTAAGTCTTTGTCCTAGATAATAGCATTTCTGTTTAAAATAATGTTCCAAGAAGATTCAATTATATTTAACTGATTTTTTTAAAACATTTAAAGTTGGAAAACGGCAAAGAAAGAAAATGCATGGGAAATATAAATATAAAAGAGAATGTCGTTGGAGTCTACCAGGCTAGAAAAATACGGACAAATCGAAAATTTTGTCTGAAAAAATTTTTTATTACATCATACATACAAATACATATAAATGTGTATGTGTCTGTATTTATGTAAAATAATTCTTAAGACTTAAAAAAAATGTAAGATTCATTAATAATATCTATACAGAATTATTTCACTCCCAATCAAAGTTCTGACCAAAATTTCTTTAGAGAATCCTATTGAATGCTGTTGTTATTGTCTTCCTTCCAGAAGGGAAGGTAGGAAAGTTGCCAAAGCCTGAGACAGGTTGGATTTTTAGATGTACGCCTGTTGTTGGCCGTAGCCTTGAGCACCATACAGGTGACAGTACGGTTTAGCTTTGTTCCATCCCAATTTAGAGGAAGAACACCCTAGGGGAGGGTCACGGGCCTCCCACCTCTCTTCCACTTCCACCTCACAAGAGGACTTATGGCTCGAAGGGTATTTAGAGTAATCCCATGCCGCAAAGGCACTATACATTTACAAACATCCATGTTTTCTCCAGGAATTGAACCCACGGCCTACGGCACAGCAGTCAGCGTCGCTAACCACTATACCAGATGGGAGACTAATCATAGTGAATAAGAACAACAATATAATTAGATGTATATGTAAATAATTTAAGTTTGCTTTTCAATATCACTTGTATCTTTCGAGAACTGTTTGGAATAATTCGTATTAATCACACAGAGAAATATACATTCAGTAAAAAACTAATAATTTGTAAAGTAAAATTTCTGCGTTGCTTTTTCTAAAATTTGACTTTTAATTTTTCATTAAAATAATGCTAAAATATATTTTTATATAAAGTTTTAGACCCGTTTTGGTGGTTAATTTCTTTTTAACATTGAATAGTTTTAATTAGATCTTAAGCCCTTCTCAATTTTAGCTCAAGAGTTTTCAGGAACTACTGAGATAATGGTTTAGGGGAACTTTTACTTTTCATTTGTAACCGTTGGTCATGATTTTATATATGTAAAATTACAATATGATAAGCACTTGTCATCCTACAGTAGTATGGAGATATTTGTATTACATACATATATCGAGATACTTCCTCCTCATATCTGTTGAAATTTCGGTGCTCTCGGTTCCTAGGGGTATCCTAACGCAGTAGTGATTGATAAGCTATTAAATCGTACTCGAAAGGATACAAACCAGTGGAGTAACGGAGAATATTAGTCCCCCCCCCCGCAAACTCAGGTTTTGGCCCCAAGCCCAAATACGTACTTTGCATCAGTCCAGCTTGGGCCCCCTAGACTCCCCCTGCAATGCGGGGGTTGCGGGAGTGTACATTACTCCATTGATACAAACACATATTCACAAAAATTCCCTTTTATTGATTTAAATTTTAAAACTAAGTACACGATATGCAGACAAGACAACAAATAATAAGAAATATCGGTTATTTATCGGAAATAAGATGCAATGTCTGAAACCCACCGACAAGAAATCCTTCAATATCTTCTAATAGCGACTATAAACATATAATAATAAGACAATAATTCAGGTAGTATTAAAGGGGCAATATTGTCTACCTAATAACTATTCTCTATCTCATTGATTATTTATATACCGTTTAGTTTTGGCATTCACTTGAGGAGAAGAGTTGTAGCGGAAAGAGCCAATTTTTGACTCGACTGAATAAAAAACCGAGTTCGAAAAGATAGGCCTCGCGAATAACCCATTGTTACATTTACTATTAATTTTTGTTTTTAAATTATAATTATTTGTTTTTCCTATTATATATATACTTTTTTTAATCTTATTTACAGTGACATTAAAAATATTTGCTACTTTTCCAATCAAAATTTCCATTTCGAACAAACTTTTCAATTCGGATACACTTTTCTGTTTGCTTCATAACGAAAAATTCGGTTCTATTTCCGTACTAAAGAAACTTGTTTATGTATCAAATTATCATGTAAGTGCTCAAGGAAATGTCTTGGGAGAAGGCATTTTGTACCAGCGATCATTTATTTTCTCATACCTGTTGGCGCTTTTTATCAAACGGTTCACGCGACCCTAGAGGCATACGTTCCACAATTAAAAAAAACTCTGATTTAAAATATTTTTCCGTAATATTATAAATTAATCCTTCTTCAATTTGCATTCCAGTGATAAAGGTGCGCCCTGACGATTTCTCCTCGTCTCGTTCGAGCCCTATTCCGCTTCCGACAGAGCACGTACCATACCGAACCTATAAAATATTCTCCCGCGTAACGTGAGAATTAATCCTTGCCGCATTTCCATTCCTGCGATTGGAGGTGCGTTTCTCCATTTGATAAAGCCACAGAAGACAATAACCCAAGCGAGACAAAAGGTTTGGCAAAACAGTAGCGTTAAGATATGACACTCGCTCGTCATAAATCTTCTCTTATTCTGGGGGTCCGAGATATATCGCGCAAAGAATTTCCATCCCATGATTAGAAATCGGAAATTGGCATTGGCTCGGATGCACTCGGCTTAGTTCGTCCTTTGTTTCTGTGTTTGGGGACGCGTCATGAATGAGGCATGAGCGTCTTAGCGGATGATTGCTGAGAGTTGCCATTTGAGGAAGACAAAAAGTTGAAAGGGGTTTCCGTTCTCGATAACTTCATAAGTAGGGAAAGAGGGTCTTCTGGGCATGCGATTACAAAATCGAGTTAGTGACCTTGAGGGAGGAAAGTGTTTCAAAGAAGAAAGATGTGTTCAAGAAATTGATAATTTTAATAGCTCTTAATATATATCGACAATTAACAGCCTGGTTATTTCAGTTGATTGATAAAACTTTACATTCAGTGGCGTAGCTGGGTAATCTAAGGCCCAGGTGCAAAAAAAGAGAGAGCCCTATCTTGGTTGGAATTACAAAACATCGTTGGGGAATCCCTGGCTATTTATTTATTTATTCGGTAGGATCGAACTCATTATCAGAGGGCTTAGAGCTACATAATGGTCCACCAAGATAGACAGGAAATGATACAAAAACTATGCATGAACAAGAAAATACAATACAATATTATTATAATTATTTAAGGTATCCGACTACACGTTAAGAACCGGGATTCTGCAAAAGCGTATAAATGAATAATATTTATGATATTTAGTGTCACTTAGGTTAGAAAATGTATATAAAATTGTTTTAAGAATAGTATTACAATAAAAAATTATTTAAGTACACTATTTTGACAAAAAATGAACATAGAATAACCCATTTTCAAAATATTCTCCTTTTGTGAAAAATGCTTCTATTATAATAATATTTCGCCGGTATATAGCTCATCCTCTGTACCGAGGCTTAACTAGAATTTTTGAAATATATAACTTAGAAGTGGGTTTATCCATGTTTTACGACGACAGAGGAGAGAATTTAAAAAAAAAACGCCGATAATTATTTCAATGGGTTGTAACTCTGAAAATAATGTGAATTTTTCAAAAATCATAATTGAGCCTCTGTACAGAGGTCTGAGCTATATATATAGGCAAAAATATTATTATAATAGAAGCATTTTTCACAAAAGGAGAACATTTTGAAAAAAGGTTATTCTAAGTTAATTTTTTATCAAAATATTGTATTTAAATAATTTTTCTGTTTAAATGTCCTTAAAACAATTTTATACATGTATTCTAATCTAAGTGACACTAAATATCATGAAAATTATCCATTTATGCGCTTTTTAAAATCACAGTTCCGAACCTAGTCGGATACCTTAAAAAGAGGAAAAAAAAACACCTCTACAAAAGAGCTGAGGAAGGGGAACAAAACAACATCAGTGTATTGCAGATAACGAGAAGATAGCAAAATATTGAAACAGGAAACTAGCTTATTATGAATCATACTCCTATTGAAAATTAAACTAGGAAGGAATTGCTTCTTTTGTAGATTTTTTTTTAGGATTTAATTACAAGTATTGCAAGATTTTTCATTTATTTTCAAGTAACAGTTTGTACAAAAATGAAAAAAAATTGAAAGTAACATAAACTTTTCGATAAATAAAGTTCGCAACATTGAACAAACAATGAAAAGAATTTAAGGGAAATCCCTACAAATTCGAAATTACTTTCAACTGAATCACGATTATTATATTTCTGTTGCAACCTTTTATATTTATATCCAAAATATGGGGGAAATTATCGCAAATTCGGCTTGCTTGGTGGTCAGGGTCCGAGGGGGCCTTCTGAGCTTGAGGGACTCGGTGTACGACACCGCCTGCCTAGCCCATTGGTAGCTACACCACTGTTTACATATGTTTCATTATTTTTCATTTTTAGTGTCACAATAGCAACGAAAATTACATGAATTATTTCATGTTATGAACGTGTTTCGAAGTATTGGCGATCCGCAGAGAAAAAACCATTAAACAGAACATATAGAAGAATGGGTAGCTAAATCTATAACATATCATTTGATTACTCGTTGCAAGTTGCTAATAATAGGCGAAAAATAAAAAAATTCGGTAATAAAAAAAATTAATATAATTTTGTTGTTTGAGTTAAACATTAATAATTAAATGATTCGAATATTCAAAAATAGAAAGTGCTAATTGTACTCAATTATTATTGAATAAATTGCCAACCTTAAAAAAAACCAATCAATATTACAAAGAAAATTTATACAATTAGTGTTTTATTATCTCCTTATAGTATTACTCCTTATATACGTAATATAATTTAATTTTTCCGAGTATGATTGTAATTGAAATTTCTTACATTCCTAAACGCATGATCTAATTCTTAAAAATGAAAATTAAAGATATTATAAGCTTCACTTTTGTGTGAAATGTATAGACTTTTGTAGCCCCTGCAAAATCTTTATTAATAAAATGATTTAGAAAATTGACTTCCGCTTATATAAAGCGTAATTTGCGTATTACTAACTATAGAAGTCACCAATTGCATATTATTAATAAGCATAAAATAGACAATTTACCAAAAAAAAATATTTATGAAATACCATTTATTCAAATTACCTCTCGGTATGCTAATTAAAGTTTATTCAAATCAAAAACAATTAAAAATATTTTTTGCTCAAAAACTTTCGCTTTTATCTGACGCGTTTCTCGACTTATAAAGTCAAAAGAATTAAATATTCTCATAATTTGCGAATATTGATTTATTTCACCACTTTTAAGAGAATATTTTAAAATTTATTAAATGCCACTAAGATTGGTGATAAAAATCAATTATAAGAGGCATATGAGTTGAGATATATTTCGAACATTTTCGTAACTTGAAAACACCGGGCGGTGAATTAAATATTGAGTTTAGTCAAGAAGAGAAAAAAAAACCCTCATAAATTTAGTCTAACTTCATCTTATAAATTGTCATCTCAAACTAACTCGATATTTAGGTGGTTCGGCGAAGACGTACCGTTTACTTTTAAGTAATGACCAAAGGACATAACATCTTCTTTTAAGGAACGAAACAATGGTTTCTACAATACGTAAAAAAAGAAGAAAAAAAACTGAATTATTTTTAACAAAAAAATCTCGCTTCCCCAACCGATACTCTTTAGGAAAAAAAAATAAGTGAATAATTCTCAAAAAATAAATAACAGGAGTACAGTGGTAATCTGAAATTATTGTTCACGAGTTTCACACTGGATAGTATTTTGCGCGAGTCAATTCTTATATTAGAATTTTAGCTCTACAAAGAATAGTCTTGCAGAACAATTGGAGGTATTTGATTGTAAAATTGAATTAGGCTTCAAATTCTAGTGCTGAGTTGGTGAAAGTTTAAAATAAGAAGGCACTAATCCAGGTAGGATTCGAAATTTAAAAAGATCCGTTATCAAAAACCTCTGAGCAGTTCTGCATCCACGACGATTCAAAACCGATCATCCATCAACGGGAAGACGGATATAAAGAAACACAAGAGAAGGCATTTATAAAAGTGTATTTAAACAGAACATAGATCGGTTTCCGTAACATAAATAAACGAAGAACTTTTTTCCAACAGCTTTGCCGTATTCTGTGTCGCCCACAGATGATACAACTTGCGCGAGTCGCTGAAATTTGTCAATCGTCCCGCAATCAGTGCTGCGTACAGCACAGAAAACGAGATTTATGAAAGTGAGCATGAAATCTAACGATATCGCCAAAGGACATCACTGCTGAGCAAGGAACAGATAACGCGTATCATGATGGTTGAGTGCGATTTCAATCCTCCGGTGATGCATCATGCGCAAAGAGAGAGGATTGCTCCAGAGATCTTTATCATTCATCCACAACGCGAAAGCGCTAAAGATAAAGATCTTGGAACATAAAAACACCTCTAAGATGCGATTCACCATTTCAGGATGGCACGTCTTTGACGTGGTTTTGTCACGCTGTGTCACTAACGAATGGATATATATACATTGCAGCGACTCTTTCAAAAACACATCCCCGGAATCGGAAAGGAATGTGCCTTTAATGAGAGATTTCCTGAAAATGATAACGGTGGTACAGAAAATGTTTTGATATGATCTTTTTTGGTGATGACACTAAAAGAGAAAGATCAGTCTTCGTCGACGTACTAAGAAGTTGTAACAGCAATTTTCACGGAAGTCTTGGAGTTTTTGATGGTACACAACGCATATCGTGTGAAATGAGGAAAAAAAGGGAGCAATATTTGTCTTCCATGTACAGTAAGAAAGAAGATGAAATTTATTTTTTACATCTTTGAGATATTACGGAGTATAAGATATCTTGGATTACACAATTTTCTTTCTAGATATAACAAGTAATATAAAAAAAATTAAGTCAATTCCTGCTTAGGTGAACAAAAAATTTTTTTTTATTTTAGTTACTTTTTATTAAATAATTACAATTAATATAAATATGTGTATATACATATGATACAATCATAATAGTAAGTGGCAAGAATTTTGTTTCTCCCATATAAAACTAAAATTAATTAATTTAAGGAAATTAATGAAACTAATATTTGAAAAAAAGTATTAACATCAAGTGTCATCCGCGACAAGTTTTAAAAAAACGTATTTGAACTTAAGTAGATGAATAACAAGTATTTTATCAACAATTGAAAATTTTAACAAGATATACAAATATATATAGGGAGAGTGTGAACTAATAGTAGAAATTGAAAAATTGAAGTTAACCATTTAAAGAAGCAGTAAAAATATATTTACAACGTATTTCAAAAGTTTTTATTTTGTTTCTTACTTGGTTGATAGAGTACATGTCTTCTTAAACGTAAATGATTAAACTTTCGTAGTAACCAACAATGTGCTCCTAATGCATGTTAGTCGAATTTTTTTGCTTTAAAGCTTGAGAGCGTTGAAATATAAAATTACTTTTAAAATAAATACAGGAATTGAGTTGGGATAGATAGTTTGCTTCTAGGAGTGTGGTCTCTATCCACATTAAAAACTTTTCTCAAGTTTAGGGCGAAATGCAAAGAGTGTGAAAGCAATAAATTAATAACAATTTCATGCGATGAAGCATTAAACAAACAATTTTATTGTTAGCATATATATGTATATATATGCATATTCAAAGAGAGATTTCCATATATTAATATAACAATATTACCACCTCAATTCAACCAGGAAATCATTAAAATTTAATAGAAAAAACATAAATTAATGTATTTTTATTTCTGATATTAATTAAAGCGCTTTTTTTAAAAAAATCTAAACTGGGGGCTGTTAAAAATAATTTTGCAGAGGAATATACCTATCTCAATTAAATTAATATTTATCTTAAAATTAGAATAAAAATGATCAATTTTGCCGAAATATTTATTGCTCTTTGATTTTTTTTTCATAGACTATTAATAATGTAATAATGTGGATCTGTGACAAAAAAAAATACATAAACGTGAAGCGTACATCAATCTATTCAATGGGGGAAATATGAATGAACCTCTTAACAAAATAAGCGCATCAACCAAAAAGGATAAATACTATAACCACTTTTTTTCTAAAATGCATCATGACAATAATAAACTAGAAAAAAAAAGTACTGCTACTAAGCCAGTATATGTTCTAGTTCGACGTTTATAAAAAGAAAGGTTACGAATAACACTTAAATACATTGTTAGGATTCACAAAAGTAAACTGGTCAGATATGTCATATTAAGTAACTCACAATACGTTTCCTATAATCATTATTATATTCATACGAATTTAATAACTCTTTTTAAGATTTTGTGTAAGCATGGTGTTTCCTTTAGGATTTATTGATGATAATCGATCTCAATAGCTTCAAGCGCTAAATTTTGAGGTTTTTTGAGACATTTGATGACAGGAAAATTGCTCCAACGTGAAGAAAATTACAATTTAACATAATACTTATCCCACCAAAAAACATTTGAAACCTTCCTTAAAGGAAAGTACTTAAATCTGACTCTCTTTCGACGACATTGAAATGCATTTTAGCATACAAAATTGCTTCTAAAACAGTCTTAACATCCAGCAAGGCTGAAATTTTTTTTAAAAATAAAACAATGAAAGGGAAATATTTTAGCTTCATACAAAATATTTTAATATTTCAAGGCATCATTAAAGGAAATGAATATCTCATTCTCTCTCTTTGCCCAAAATATATTTCCAAAAGTATTTTTAAACATCTTTTTATGAAGATTCCTTACTTGTAATGTAAAACAGCAAAGGGAAAAATAAAATTTCCAATAAAATGACATACTATCATCAGGATTAAATTAAATGCATGTTATTTTTTTTTTCTTCAGTTTTGTGAAACACACTGTAATCAGAAATGAATGACCCGATTACAAAATTTAATAGTTCCCAGATGAATAAAAAGAAAATGATCATTAATATATTAATGTGTAAATTTTGAGTTTTTAACATTATTTTTATCAAATAGGTGGCAGCAATATTGTAATTGAGAACAGAAGTGAAAATGGCGTCTCAACGAGGGAAGGCGTTTTGTGTGCTCTCGTTTGCAAAAAGTCTGTCAGTAATCACGGTTCAGCGTGAATTTCAGAGAAAGTACCACAGAAATGCACCAACATCTAAGAGTATAAGAAGATGGTATAAACAGTTCCAGGAAACTGGATGCCTATGTAAAGGCAAAAGTCCAGGTTTGCAATAATATTTTTCGGGTGACTAAAAGAAGTCACACTGAACATTTGGGGAAACAAACTTTACTTTACGCCAAGAAACGTTACGTATGAAAAAAATTTCATATTATCTTTACAATGACGTTTTAATTACCAATTTTTGTTCATTCATCTGGGCATTATTAAATTTTGTAATTGGGTCATTCACATATCTGATTTCAGCAGCTTTTGAATCGGCATCCTATTCATCTACAGTGGGTCCCTTCTCATGTAGGCCTTCTCGGGAATGAAGTTGCGGACGATCTTGTGAAGGCGGCTACAAGCAATCCTGTGGATCCGGAAAACCACATGGTCCTTACATTGATTGAGATCTACTCCAGGGCTAAAGAATTAATATGTAGAACCTGGGTAGTCCCTCCTGTACACTCATGGTACTTTCAAAGACACCCTGGATCTGCCATATCATTCAAGGGTTCCAGATCATATCAAACGGCATTCTCACAATTTTCGACTGGTCACCTGAGGTGCATGAATTTTGAGAGTGGCAAAAGAAGTTTCCCAATTTGCCCCAAATGTAACATCAGTCAGTTTTCTCCTCAGCACATTCTGCAATGTCTGGGGTTTTCCTGTGAGGAGGCTGTTGCTTCCCCCTGCTGTTCTTAGACTTTGTACAGATTTATGGACTTAAGGATCTGGTCTAGTTTCACTAGACCAGATGGGGATTAGTCCCACCACCACATTTCTGATAACCCTGTATATTTAAAATTTATTAAAATTGAAAGTAAAATAACCCGAGATGGAAAGTTGTTTTAATTATTTTTAAAATAAACAAAAGTCATCATATACTTGTATATATATAGATCTTGTCCTTGAGATTGTAAGGGATTTCTATAAAAACCTACAAAACAAGTAATTAATTACTAAAATGATTTTGTACTTTAAACACATAAAACTAATTGTTCTTAAATATAATTTATCAATACCAGCTCCTGGGGAATGTACTAGGTCTGCAAAAGGTTAAATACTAATACGCAGCCACATTAAAATATTTTTTAAATAATAATTAGTTGAAAATTACAATATTTTTAAGCTTCGTGGAAAGAATTGTGGTTGAGTTCTAGATCTAAAAACTACTTATATATAGTACTTAATATAGTTAACGCAATGAAGATACCTTAAATTAATCTTTGTAAAAATAATATTTATGTTCCTCTTAAAGAATGCAAGACAGATTGTAGCTATAAATAATACATAAATGAGTAACATCAGGAAGTCAGAGTGTGTTTGAAAATATGCACACAGAATAAACTGTGTATATGAAGCGCGGGGATTCTAATTCAGATTTATCAAACTGAATGTTAATCCAGGTTTATCTAATTGAATGCTTAGTTCTGCAGCTTTCAGAACGACTTCGAAATGAAGTTGAGCGTTTAAAGTTGCACTTCTATGGCTTAAGTGCTTCTCTAGATTTGTGGTTAGATAACATGCTCATTAGCATGCAGGGAAATTCGATATGATCCAATAGAAACAGATATCTACTTTTTAAAAAGTTCACAAGTATGCTGTGAAAGTTGCATTACTAATTATTAGCCTAAAATAAATTTGTAAAAGTGAAATAACACAAAGAGATGGAATTTTAAAACCTAAAACCTGAGAGAGAGAGAGAGATCAGATTCATATATTTAATCGTTTTTATAAGGAAAGCAGAATTGTGAGATGTTAGTTTTTTAAAGAACATTTCTCTACACAAATGATCGTTAAAAAGTTAAGATAGTTTCAAATCAAGTTATTTAGTTTTCCATGCTTGCCTGAAGATTAATAAATTTTATTTCTATTTAGTGTTACTTTATTCCGTAAATTATATTGAGGAAGCAATAATGTGTGCGTGTATGCGGTTCCTGTGGTTAGCAGTGGTGCACGCAAAAGGGGGGTCCGGCCCCCCAAAAGCCCTTGATTTTCTTTCCGATTGATTATAATTCTAAGTATATAGTACGTAAAATTTAATTAATGATTAATTTTATTAATTAATGCTAATTATTTATTCAAAAATTAGTTTTTTACTGTGTTTTGTTCCCGAAAATCGATAAAAATCAAAAGGAGCATGATACACAAGAATGGTAAACTTTCAACCCGGATCCCCCCCTTGAAAAATTCCTGTGTGCGCTACTGGCTGGTTAGTAATATACGTTCTGAAATTTTAACAGGGAAAATATATAATTCTTAGTATATATACGTTAAAATTTATAAAGGTATATTTCACTAGAGTTATGATATTCAGTGGAATACGCTTAATGCGAAAACACTTAAAACGAAATATCGGTTAACATGAAATAATGTAACGGACTCGGTAAACTACTATATATTTTTTTCTCTTAACATGAAACGAAAATCACTTAAAACGAAAGAATGGAGAAAGAGGATATTAAAACAAATCATACACTTAATGAAATGGTTGATAAAATTTCCGTATTATATATTGGACTGCCATTCTGTATCATCGGGAGAATTCATTGCAGTAAATGATAATGTGTGTACAATCCCAATTATAGCAGACAAAGATATTTTGGAGTTTGTTCAAAGCTCACAAAAAATATCGTTGATGCAGATTCCGACGTCGGAGAAATATAAAATACAGCTCCTGTCCCCACGTCATTCGAACATCATAAAAAGTATACACAGTTATATTTAGACGCACATTCCAATGCTAATATCGAACAATTTGTAAAAAAAGACAATGCAAAGAAAATATCAGATTATTTTTCAAAAACTCAATAAATGTTTTGTTTTTTAAGAAACTTGAAAATTTTGAATTAAATTTCCTTAAGTTTTTGTTAATGTTTTTTTTTTCATTGAGTTTTATTAAATGTATGCATATATACAAATCTATGTAACTAAAATGTATTCTAATGAGCTTAATTTTGCTGAATATATGTTTTCTTTTTTTGTAATATCCTTTAAGATGAAATTCTTTTAACAGGAAAAAATATTTCAATCACCTCAGTTTCGTGTTAAGCGATTTTCACTATAGTATATATTAAAAATAACTTGGCAGAAGTTCTCAAAAATGTATTAGACAAATGTAAGAGAAACGACTGAATGTGCTATTGGAACATTTTGGAAACCAACATTTTAGAACTTAAAAATTTCGAACACTAATCGTTGCTATCATTTTGTTCTGATCTCGCTCACATACAAATTAAATTATATTTAAAAATTATATATACAAATATAATTTTTAGGTGTATTAAAGATTAGAAAACAGCACTTTTTATAAAACCTCATTACTATGTTGTACGTGTATCCATATTTTACTGTGAAATGTTCCCACAATGAAATATAATTTTAAGAAATCACCTTTGATTTTTTAAGAAAAAGCCTTTGCACTTGAGAATAACTGAATTTGATAAAAGGGACATTAGAAAATATTTTGCTGTTTTGGGAGGGAGGATGAAAAATAAAATGTTCTAAAGACATTTTAAAGCAGTTAAGGTATCCGACTACCTTAAACTTTTGAATTTTGTCAAAAATTGACACATTTTTTTATCATTTTATTTTGTAGGCTATCTTATTAGTTTTATAATAATACCAAGTTTATCTTTAGTAAAAGCAGATGCCACTACTTTAAGCAAGATGTCATACTTTAAAACGCCTTTTACTCGAAATGTGTTTTTTTAAAAAATGCTCAAACGGGGACAGCAATTGCTCAAGAAGTTTTGAAAATAATTACCGTAAAATACGGCGTATAACGTGCACCTATACTTTCAAGCTGATTTTTTTTAATTTTTAGGTATATTCGCCGTATAATGAGCACCCTCTTTTTTACGAAGAAATTTGAAATTTAACTATGCATTGTTCTTATGTTTTGAAGTCATTTGAAGTACTACCCCAGACTCTTGAAAAATTAGTATACTTTTAGAACTACAACTCTTTTAGTTCCCAAGGCAAGTAATTTCTTTTAAATAAACAGTATTTCGATCTAGGTAGAAGTCTAATATTTTTTATGCTCGTCTCTTTTGTTATTTTTAAAATTATCGTTTAGTTTCGAACTTATTTTTTGAGTTAAAAGTGCGCGTCATACGCCGGATTTTACGGTAATTGATTTTTTTTCTGTATATTCTGCATAGTAGAAGTGTTTTAACCTTCAGATTTATCAATCATCGTTTTATTACAAAATTTACAGTCCGTAATGTGAATTTAATCACTGTCTTTTTAAGCAGTTTCATATGATAATTTAGATAAAGTACTCTAGTATTTGTAAAAATTAAAATATCTCTTATCCTGAAAGTCATTTCAAAAAGGAATAGCAAAGCAACACATCAAAATTAAAAATTTGTTCATAAACTTTTGATACACAGAATGGGCCCCGTTTACATAATTTTTTTTGTAAATTTTTACCAATTTTTTTCCCCTTTTAGTAATAATAATGTATTTTTCTCTTAATTTTTGTATATTTTTCTTCAAATGTACTAAATAAATCTAAAAACCACAAAAAAATCTTTTTAAAAAAAGTTGTCGCAAGAAGTCGGATACCTTATTATTTTCCATTAACACGAATTCGAAAATTTTTAACACTCAACCATAGTTTTAGACCCGAATTTCCACGTTAAAGAACAAACGTCCTCTCCACTGCCGCTGACCTTTATTATAACACTCCCTGCACCTCATCCTAACGATTGTCACGCGTACTGCTTAACCCCACGATTTCCTTCTCTAAAAGCAAGTACAATAATAAAAAACAAGCCAATTTATCGATTTGCGGCAGTTGTATCGATATAAAGGTGCTATCTTGGGATCGGCTGTTGCTTGGTTAGAAGCACTGAAGCATTAAATTGAGGATTTTCCTGCAGGTTCCCTCGTAGGCTTTACACTTAACGAGTGCCGACGTATTAAGGCGTTGGGTCGGTAAAAAGAGTGCTTCAGTGAAAACAAAGCCGAACAGAACTGAAATTTAAGAAGATTCCACTTGTACTAGAACAGTCAGTGGGAGTTGGTCTTTCTTTGGTAGAAAAAGTTTGCTGGAACTTTTTTGGAACTTAGCTTCGCTTCAGTTGCGTAAAGTAGGGTAGACCCTTTGAGTGTTATTCTTTTTATTTCTTTTTCTTTTGTATTCCCTTTTTTTGTTTGGGAATTTTGAGATTTTAAAATGTCACCGGTCTTTTATTTTCCACATTTTTTTTTTTTTTTTTTTTTTTTTTTGTAATGTAGAAACTTTTTAATAAATTTCAAGTGAGAAAGTTTTTTGGCATAAAACAAAGCATTTCAATATATTTTTCAAACAAAGCACTAGTTATCAATTTGTATTTTTTATTTATTTATTTATTTATTTTGAAAAAAAAGTATTTGGATTGGGCTACAAGTTTATAGAAATAGTCTCAAGAGATGATGCCCACAAAAATGGTGTTTGTGATGATGTAGAGAAGTTTCAAAATTTTTTTAGAATAAGACTAAAATATCGACAAAATCTGTAATGATTCTTCAAGTTAAATTGTAAAAATTTATTTTAATTAAAAAAAATAATGGAGGGAGGGGGAATCATCGCCTTAAATTTTGTATAGATTTCTATCATAAGAAATTATTCGCAAGCCATAATTGCCCAATTGTATATATGGGGGAAAATAAAGGCATTTTAAATAAATATTTCCTCAACTCTAAAATTATTAAAAGTAATAACAGACACGTACATATTAAATTTAGAAATTTAATGAATGAATTTAGTTTTATAAAATTAGCTCGTAATTTTTGAGTAAAAAAATTTGTGTGTGTGAGCGTATATCTTTTATATACTTTTATATATAATTATCTTTACGAAGTTAAAGCACAGTTAACTCGTATCGAATTATACAGGTTTTACTAAAGGCAATCAATAAATCAAAGATCTTTAATCCTTTTAATTTTCAAGATGCAAATTAGCCAACAGAGGAAAAAGCAAATTCTGATTTACAGTTCTGTTAATATAATTTTATTGAGTAACATTTTGTTTTGTTGCGGTTTTTAAAGAATATTTTAAGCAAAAAAGGATATGAAAATATTAAAATAATCTTGTAACTACTAAAAATTAAATCTGGAATAGGTTTATCTCAAAATTTGAAATAAAAATGTATTCATACATAAATTTATCATTACGCGAATAGTTGTAAATATATGTTAATGATTTTTTCAAGGGGGAGGGAATCAATCATATATATGAAAAATAAATATAGAACTACAACACGCGCGTACATGCACGCACATGCACAGATTGACTGAGGCATCTTAAAATATTTCTGAAACAAAAGTCTTATTTAAATTTGTTCCCTTTGTGAAAGCAAACAAAAAAGCTTAAAACGTTTTCTATTTTTATAACCTAACGGTACACCACAATAATTGATGAAAATTCCAAACCAGCCAATCTGTACATTCACAGTGCGAAACCAAACACATCCTCTGAGAAAATTCCATGTTAAAAACGTGGGTGCGACGTTCTAAAAACACCCCCACATACCCCAAGAGCCCTTCTGAAGAGAACGGCTCTTTCATTTACAGTGATTTTACTTTTTTACTTTTACATGCGTTGCTTCCATTCTTTTTCGTAAAAAGAAAAAGAAAAAAAAATGAGTGCGGGATGTTGGAAAAAAGAGAGAAAATACACACCCTGGCGTTCTCTGCCAATGAGCAGATAGCATTCAGTTAAGCGTAGGTGGAGACTGAGTCATAATCACACTTCAGCTGTGTCGTCTCACCACCGGAGTCTGTGAATTTTTAAACGCGCAAAATGACTTTTTAAGTGTGATGCGATGATCGAAAGTGGTGTAAGTCAAATAAGTCGCTTCAGATGGACTCCCTATCTTTTGTTTGAAAAATGTCTTCTGTCGAATATTGGTCCATTTTAAATTATAAAAGACATGATGTTGTCATTGAGATCTAATTTAACAGTGTATCCAGGAAACTGTTTGGAAAGTCGGTAAACACTTCAATATAAACTAATTTAAATAGATGCAAATTATTTTACTTTTATTCATCTGTATTATCTAATAAAATTTCTAAAATAATTATGCATAAAAAATATGTTCGGTATACAAATTTTTACATAACTTCACTGATTTAGTTATGTATTCTATACTTAATTACTATAGTAGAGGAATGAAAACCATTTGAAATTTAGAAATAATTGTTAATAACTTCATTAAAAATCCTGGCAAAAGTTGCATGTATTATATATATTTAGAAGTTTGGGAAGAATAAATGTGTTGAGTGCAATATAAACAAAAACACAATACATGCAAAACTACGTCATACATATGTGCGCGATTTTGTTGCCGCATAAATTCTGTATTGTGTATTTGCTTTTTAATTTACACGATGAAAGCTCAATATGTTATTTAAAATTTTCATAAAATAACGCATTGGTAACGTAAGGAAATATTAACAAATAGTTCTAGAAAATCGAATGGGGATAACGTATCCCCTCAAGTATTTACCAAAACTACATCCAATGTGAACTGTGTTTTATTCTTATTTTAAATATAATATCAGAATTTTTTCTGTACATTTTAATTTTAGTATTAGACATTTATATTAGTATCCATTAATTATATGAAGGTTAGGTTTCTACTCTTTCTCTTACAAATTGATTACTTAGGAATTATTTAATTTTAAAAATGCAGTACATACTTTTAAACTTTCGAGTAGTTCTTTTCTAATTAAATCGGCTTTAATCCCCATATTGCCCTGTGACGCAATCCAAATTAAATGTCTACTATTTAAGTCTTTATTATAATCAATAATAGTAGCGAATTCAAAAATGTACTTGACTTTTGTTGAGTATGCGTGTTTTATACTTATATGAGTATCTAGTAATGTCATGCTGTATTTGTTACTGAAAAGTAAAAAATAAAATGTTCGTGTTAAGGTGAACTTCAAGATAAACATCACCCCTCAAACCATTTCCCAATCACACGAAATCAAACAATACACAATCGCGGCACTCCTTCAAATCCTCCTTTTCTTACTTGAAGTCCACACTTCCACGAACCACTAAATCAAACTTTTTTTCCGCTGACTTATACCTTTCTAGCCCTTCATCAGAAGCGCCAGGTATCATTTAAAATTGTCGTCCTGACAGCACTAAACGCAAAAGACATCACCAGAAGCAGAACCTAAATTTGGATTCGTTGATATATATTCCCCTCTCCCATCCATCCCTTAATGACCCAGCATTTCAGTTCTCCGAGCCCGGGGAATAACAACGGGGGTCTTTCATCGCGAGAGGTAGGTATTCCAGGTTAATCGTACGGGTGGAACGACCCGGGACACGAGGTCCCAACCTGAAACCGACCCTTCACAAAAGACGTCTTCTTGCAGCGCTAAAGACAGCTCTTCTTCTATTCGCCGCTTTGGAACAGTTTGTTTTGGAACGCTATCACCCCTGCTTCATGAAAAAGACTGACAGAACAATAATTGAGGAGGTTCTTTTCGCCAGCGCACTGGATGGTGTATTGTTCTTCCGGTGAAAAGTGTGCTTTTTCACTGGTTGCGGATGGGATTTAAGAACATTCTGCGTCGTTGCGTTGTTCGAGGAGATTCGGTGATTTATTTGTACTATGCGATGCATATTTCTAGCATATAGCGTCTTTCTTGCATATTAAGCAGATTTCCAGAATACTGTGTTTTTCTAGTATATTAAGCGCATTTTTAGCAGATTGCGTCTTTCTGGCATATTGAATACATTTCTAGAATATTGCGTTTTTCTAGCAAATTAAACGCCTTTCAAATTCTATGAAATTTGTACTATAAGCCCCTTATTTCTTTACTTGAATGAATTCATTTTCTTAGCTAATTGTTTTAATTTATGTAGCACTTTTTACTTCAAAACGGTAATATAAATATTAATAATAAACTGTCTTATAGTAATTGTTGTTTAAACCTTCAAAGTACTTATTTTCAAAAAAGACTTTATTTTCTCGTTATTAAAATAAACATTTTCTCCTGAATGAATAACAATATTTTTTACCCATCTGTAACAATAAAGGATGATGTATTTATATCGAAGTTAAAATGTGCTTAAGAAATAACGCAATAATAATTCTTAATACAATTTTAATCAAATGACGATGACTGAAATTATCTATATATAAATTAATATATAAATTTATTAATTCAACACAAACTATCAGAAAAATAATAAGGATCCAATTTTATAATTTCCTTCAATATTTTTTTTAAAAATTCAGAGTTATTAATTTTATTTATTTTTACTTAATAGCAAAAATTAATAATGAAACCTATTCTAGTAACTGGTAGAACATAGCAAAGATTTAAATTTCGTATTCATTTCAAATTCTAAATTTTCCTGCAATTGTTATTATTAATAGTAGTTATAGTATTATACTGAAATCCATACACATAAAAAATTATATGTGTGAATTTATTAAATTTTAATAAAAAATTTTAATCAACTGATTAAATACACACGAATAATTAAAATCAGCAACGATATTAAAACTGTTAAAGTGAAAAACAAGAGCTCTCAGAAATTGAATTTTATTTTCTATCACTAAACCATCAAAAATACATACAAGGAAGCAATTACTTGTTTACATCAGAATATATTTGAAGAACATAATCTTATAAACATTCAACCCCCAAGCTATCTGAAACTGTATTGATTCTTTAATCTTGTCTCTAGACATAACACTATTAAGTGAATTACAACTGTTCAGTTGAACCTCTAGAAACTAACTTCAACACCGTACGCACACTAAAAGGTGTTAATCCAATTTCTATCAAACAGGGGGAAAAAACAGTTCCCTCTCTGATTCTTTCCCTAACTCACTTTATAAAAGGTTTCAACCTTTTGGATGCATCGAAAATTGCCTCAATGTTTCACGCGATACTTTTTCCAGTTTTGTTCTTTTTAGCCTCAAGGCAAGAATGCCCGGCATATAGAATGAGGAGGAGAATGATTCGATCCATAGGGGATTCCCATGTAACCCACTGCTAGTCCCCAGAGGTATGTTTCGTGTTGTAAAAATACATCCTCTAACAACGAGCGAAGTTTTGGAACAAACGAGACTTTGTAACAAGGACTGGGATGGATTGATTGGATGATGAAGTACTACTATGGTGTGGAATTGGTAAGTGTACTTTGTCGCGATCAAGTTTGTGTTTTTAATACCAAAGGGAGGCTGGAAAGATGAAGTCTAGGTTTTCTGAAAGTAATTTGGTTTTATTACTTGTTGTTCCTACCGAAAAGCGGTTGCAGAATCTCAAATTGCATCATTTTTTTTTACATTTTTATCGTCATTATTTGTGTGCTTTGGTCACAGTTTCTTAGCTTTTGTCGTGATCTGAATAACTTATAAGTTTACCAAAGATTTCTTAGTATTGCTTTAGTGTATTTGAGATCCAAAAAAATGTGTTTTCTACTGTCATAAAATGATTGTTTTATGCTAATAAAATATATTTGTGAAATATATATATTTGTAAAATATATATATTTGTCTAAAACAGAAGTTATAATAAGTCTATTAATTCAACATTTACTAAAAGACAGAAAATTGATGAGGATCTTATTTTTTATAAAGTATTTTTAAAGCACGCGCTGATTCTAGTTTTAGATAGTGATTAAATAATTATTCTAGAACAAAAATAAAATTAAAAAAACAATATTATTCAATAATTGATTTATAAAAGTTCTTGGGGAAAAAAATAAATTTTTAACGCTTTGTATGCCTTATAAATTGAAAATTTATAGATTTAAAAGATGTCTCCTTTATATTCTTTTTTTTTTCTCTTCACTTTTGGTTCGATAATTTTTTGCACATCTGAAGTCAGGCCGGTATCCAATTTACAACAATAATCTTTTTTATAATTCTATACAGAAAAACAGATAATTATTGGTTTCCTTTTTTAGATACATAATTCCATTTAAGAAAAGATGAACAATAAACATTGAAGAGTACAAAGTGATACAGTTAAAATGCTACATAAATACTGAAATTCAATGTTATAACTTTTGGAACTGAAAGTTAAATGAAAGGAATGGAATAAGAACAAATTAAGCAATTTATATGTCTGTATTCCGCATATAGCTGTTAGAAGAAACACTCAACATGGCTTATGATAGTGTTCATATTATGTTATGCGCTTAAAAAATAATGTATCATTTAATTATTAGTAAAATGTATATAAATATAAATAAATCAAAAATCTTGTTGAAACCAAAAAAAAAAAAAATCGTTTCAATATCTAAAAATTCAAACTTGTTAGCTTTATTTTATTTCTCATGTGGATAAAAAAAGTTCTATAGCTTCATTGCATCATATTATCATACGTAGATAAAAACAGCAAAAGGGAGCAAGCATTAATGCATATTTATCTATTAAATTAAGTTTATAGAAATTCCTCTTCATTAAGAATAAAAATATCGTATAATTTACGTATTAAAATTTGGGTTTTAAAGTTTATGTTTGAGTTATGGCATACGTATTGTACGTTATCAGCGCTGTAAAAAGCGGAGCCGTGAGCTAAAGAGTTGAAGGTCGCCTTTTAAATATCCTTTACTTTTTCTTTTCTCCCAGGAGTTATTTAAAGAATAAGTTATAGATAATTTACACGCAATAAATTATGCATAATGTTGCATACAATAAAGAGAGGCACCTTTGCAATCTTTTGTTTGAGAATTTACACATTCGTGTTCAGTAATGCTCCAATGAAAACGTCTTGATTTAGAAAAATCAGTTTTTTGAGATTCCTGTATACTTTTGAGAAATTCATAAATGTTATATTTGTTAAGTGCTTACATAATTCTAAAGATTAAATTTTAATATGCTTAACGATACATTTAAATTTCATATTCATTAGAATATAGAAATTCTGTTAAAAAAGCCCCTCCCCTCCAAAAAAAAATGACTAAAGATATGTAACTAATTCGTCCGTAGAGCATTTCTTAGCATCATATCTACAGTTACTACAGAGATAAAAAATTTCAGCGAATGCTATTTAAATTCTCAAAAAGGAACACAATAAAAGGGAAAAAACTGTATTTTGGTACATTTATTAATTACAAGAACACTACAAAATACATATTGAGGCATATTGTCCATTCTAAAAAGAAGAGGTATAATATTGAAATTAATTTTTGCATTGTATACGGTTTAAACTGAAATGGTTTCCATATGTGCGAAAAGTAAATTACTATGTTTATTTTATTATTATTCAAATATCGTTCAGAATGAAATACGTTGACAGATTGCAGAAAAATTAGTCACTGATAACAATTTCGGATTGAATTTTTGATTGTATATCAATAATTTTAAATAACTGCATAAACTAAAAATCTTCATTGTCATCAAATCTTCTTATTAATCTTCATTAATAATCACTGTTACATTATTAAAATTGTCCAAATATTTAATTTTTAAGAATATTAAACAAAATCTTTGAAAAGGTACAATTTTATTTTTTTAAAGAATCCTTGTTGTTACAAGCATAGTTGATAAATATCTTCTAAAATTTTACATTACGCATTTGGGAAAATGATTATTATGGTTTATAAAAGACTGATTAATAAAAAAGTTTGTTAAAAAATATCGTTAGAAGTGAGAGGGATATAAGAATAAAATACTATAAATACAACGAACAGAGCAAAATCTCTTTCAATTAATAGCTTTAACTAAATACTATTTTTAAAAAATCTTGTTTACCTAAAAAATGTTATGTAAATACTGGGGAAGAAAAAATAGAATATAACATTAAATAGAAAAAGGAATATAAGTCATTTCGTATAATCACCATAATAAAATGAAATTGCTTCAAAAATTTCAATTACTAAAAGTCATGCTAGATTTTCTTGGAGAACTACAAACGAATACATGTAACAAGATTTAAAAAATGCAGCTAAACTAGTTTTCAGAATTATTTTAAGACACAAGTGATTTAATCCCTTAATTGGTTTGCCCGTATGGCATACGGGCTACCGAAAACTTTCTTACGGGCAAACCACAACCTTTTTGCCCGCACGCTGCACGGGCACTGATATTTTCTTTCCATCTTTGATTTGCACATGTTTTTAATCTTTATAGGGAGATTATTAGAACTGGAGTTTTTAAGAGACGCAGTTTGTCCATGGTGAAGAAATAATTCTTATCCGGGATTTTCTGTGTGGGGAAGGCGGGAATTTTTCATTGAATGCAGGAATTTCAATTCTTGACAACATTCGATAAAGAACAGGGTTTGGCAAGGCCATGTGCAATTTGTTGCTTGAGAAGAAATAAAAATGGAAAGATTCTCCAGAAAAGCCGATATTATCTCTATCTCCATCGCAACATAAGATTTAATAGTACTCCATGTTTCAAATTGTGTGTGCATATACATATACACACACACAAAATCCTCAATCGTTTGAAAAATAGGTACGAAAATGGAATTTTTTTAAGTATAAGAGAAATTCTTTTAAGATATATGAAGCATTCTTCATAGCATGCAAAGCGTAATTAAAAGAAGCAAACATTTAGTGGCTTTTGTGTTCAACAATTATAAAATAAAAAAATAGTAAGAAAACTTTAAAATTGAAGATTAAAATAAAATTCTTCCATTTTCGTGTAATATTAAGTATAATGCTTAGTTAATTTGTAATAAAAAATGTGCCTTTTTTTGGAATATTTTGGGTAAAATGATTGACCATTTAATAGAGCTGGACAAACTCGGAAAAATTCAAATTTTCTACGAAAATAAATGCAAATATAAGATACTTAGAAAGATTTCGAGCTAGAAAAGAGGTTATAAATAATCTTCGTCAGATCTTTCTAATAACGTAAGAATTTCTAAATCGCAATCATGTTCTCAAAAATCATAGTGGATCTTAAATAACGGCAAACGAGTGTGTACAACCGACAGAAACCACACAGTTAAATTAGTGACGAGTGTTAGCTTAGATACCAGGTGACTTTCTAGAGCAAGACAAACACAAAATGTTAAACTCTGTTCCTACACTTACTGGTGTCACCATATTTTCTTCCATATGCTGATGACACATTATTATTTTTCTTCTTTTTGGTGTCAGTAAAAAGGGAGGAGCTTGTGTCATGGGATGAAGTGAATTTATTGTTGCATACATTCTGTGTGTGTTTTGTCACAGACTGGGATATATGTCTCACACCTGTGGTATATTTCACCTTCAGGGATGTTTTATTTTCTGGATAAAAATGTTCTTTCGGTACGTTGACGTATCCATTTGGTAGCATTTGTAATGATGATTCAGATGGGGTATAAAAAAATATTTCTTCGGCGAAAGGCAATGAAGATGAAATTTAGACGAAAGCAGGTGTTGCAGAGATATTTTTTTAGTCGAGAAATATGCTCATTTTCCGGAAAAAATATAGCTGATTCGTGTATGAAACGAGTTGTGAATATTAAGTAAAAAACTTACATATTAAATATATTATGATATAAACTGTTCTATAGTTTATGTGGAAAAATAATATAAGATAATTACAATATGTACGAATAATAGACGCTTAACTTGGGAAAATATATAAAAAAAAATCGATTCGTGTCGAATAAAAGTTAGAAATGTACTTATAAATATATTAGTACAAGCAAATTCATGGGTTATTAATAAATAGTAAATAGACAATAAAATAATTATAATTAAATATAATTGTTACATATAAAAAATTTTACTAGCTATATAAAAGTAAGGATAGTTACCTTTGATATTAGTGTATAACTGATAAATAGTTAATAGCAAAATTATACTATTTACCATTAAAGCTCTTATAATTGTTTAAGTAACATCATTCTTAGGTATGTTTTTATGATTCCCTGGAATAATTCAGTAGAAATTTTGAAAAACTTTTTTGCTAATTATTTTGTTTCATCAATATTTGATCAACTCGATTGCTACTAAAATAAGTAAAAAATATTATTTCAATACATTTGAAAACTTGATTTCATACTTTTTGATAATTTTATCTAAAACACGAATTTTTTAATCTATTCCATTCGAAAATGCTTAATAGAGTCATCATCTCGAATATTTATTTTTCCAACAACGGAATCATGTGACAGATCGTTTGCAGCTTTTAGAACGTCAAATTATATTAATGAACGAAAAGTTTTGAAGAATTTTTAAGCTGTACTGAACCAGTGTACAGGAATATAATAATAAAAAAGAATAACTTTAAACACATTACCTATAGGAACCGTTCTACACGCTATTGCAAGTTTAAATTGTTTTAATATTTAAAAAAATATTTTCTTGCTTTACTTTTGGAATTAAAAAATTAAATAAGAGTCCAAAGATCCATAATATTTCATAGCTATTTATTGTAGTAATTTGAAATTAGTCTCAAATTTAAATTCTGTATTAATTTAGTTAACGCAATCGCCCTTAAGACTTCAAATTACTTTTTTTCTAATACTTGTATTCGTAGCAAATTTTAAAAGACTATCATCTTCAAAAATATTACGACAAAAAATTGATTCCGTTTTAGAGAAAAACGTTTTCATATTACTATATACCACACATACATACACAAAGATAACTCAAAACAGTAAGCTGTTTCATGTAAAGGAGAATATCAATCAATTTAATGCAGCATATCATTAGAAAGTAATTTATTACTCATATATCATAAGAAGCTACAACCAAGAATATCTCTTTAAGAAAACTTCTAAATAAAAAGAAAAAAATAAAATAAATACAAACTAAATTCTTAAAATTCTACTCGTATAAAAATACGAATATTTTCAACTTATATATAGTGACAAGGATTGAAAATTTGCAGAATAATTGTTTAAAACACAATTTATAGATAACATTATCTTACATTAATTATTTAACGACTTAAACAAGACATAATCAAGTAGGAAATATTAATAAGGAAAAAAAAATGTATATTTTAAAACTTGACTAGAATTTCAATTTCAAGCACATTACTCTTTTCAAATTTATACATTTGCAATGCATGCAAAAACAAAAAAAAAAAAAAAGCGTTCAACAATGACTTTCAACCTTTCAAGGTTGAATTTTAAGCCTACACGCGTACAATAGAACTTTTTTCACCTCTCTACTTTCCTAATTCTCAAGACGAAGAGTGGGCGATAAGTCGAACACACGTTATACAAAAGACATGAAAAAAGCAACACATGCTTTAAAATATCACATCCAATTAAACTAAAACTTCACGGATACACACCCCATTAGGAAATCGGCGACCATCCGAGGGAACTTTATGTAATCCAGATTTACTAACATTGGGAGGAATAAGAGATCTAGGCTTCAAGAATAAAAGAGGCTAAATCTTTCTTCTTAACATCCGCATAAGCAAGGAAAAGAGTCGACTTTGACATCACAACCCAAGTCCCCTTTGCATATAATACGAAATGTAAATCGCCATCCCACTATAAAGATCTTTTTTCTATCCCCCTTTTTTCAAGTACTTTTATTATTCTTATTTCCTCAATGCTTTTCTCCGGTGTTTTTTATTGCTCAGGAGGCGGAGTTTCGGACAGTCAGTTGTCAATCAAACTGTCTGGGAGGAATTTGTCTTTATTGTTGAATGCTTTAGGTTGAATTTATTTATTTATTTATTCGCTTATTCTTACGGTGAAGTGAGTTTAGTTGTTCTTCTTGGATTTTGCAAGGAAATTGTTCAGCGTTCATTCTAAGTTTTGCGAGACGGTAGAATCTGAACTTGGGAAACTCTGATTGGTTGTTTTGTGGACAAAGAAACTAGTCGAGTAGTGTTTGTCGAGAATCTTGGGAAACATAATGTCCCCCGTTTTTGTAATAATTGGAAGATATGGAGGGAAAAAAATCAGTTGACTTTAAAATTATTCTCAAACTTCTCAAAAGAAAGCCAATTGTTTGTATAAAAAAAAAAATAATAATAATATAAAGAAACACTCGTACAACTATTGCTTAGAGTTTTAGTAATTCTAAATGGATTTTTCATTTTTATTATTATATAATTTTTAGCTAAAACTCTAATGCTTACATATTGTTTAGTTTAATTTAAAAAGCACTTGGCTTGCTATTCAAAATATTCCTGTTTTGAGGTATACAAATCAAAGATTTAATGTAAGTTTATAACTATTCAAATTTTGATTTATGAAGAGAATAGCTTGAACTTTTAGCATCGCATAAATTTAGTTCCCCATAATTATCACCAAATAAATTAACTAATCATACTACGCGCGGGTATACATTACTATCAACTTAAGCACAAAGATCATAATTTGCTTAAGAGAAAGTGTAAAGTAGAATAACTTATTTTCAAATTTTAAAACACTAGAGACACTTTTTCTTCCTCTGTGTTTTCAGTTCCATTAATCAGCTTTCTAAAAATAAATTCATTTATTTTTAAAAATGAGGAAGAGGGACTGTCTAAATCCTTCTACTTCAAGATAACCATAATCACATTCAGAGAAACGTAAAATCATGACAAATCTGTATAAAAGGAAAATTGTTGTTGCCTATTTATTGCAGAAAACATCTACAAATGCAAATTTTAAGTTTAGTTTATTAAAATTCAAGCCATTCTCTCAATAATAAATAAAAATTAGTTCATAATCTTTGATGAGCTCACCTGTAACATCATAAACACTATAAAAACCCTGTTGATATTTGCGATTGTAAAACTGGCCATATACTTTTTGAGTTTGAAATTATTTGTAGAAAATTAGTAGTTGGACTTTGAAAGTGTAGTCTACTCCAATGGAAATGGTTCACTTAGGAGTTCTTTATTTTGTGCTTCATGCTAAGTATAACTCTATAATAAGCATAAGGAAAAAATTCTATATTCTGCGATAAAATATCTATATTTTACTTTTTCAATAAAAATTTAATTCGAATTTGTTAACAGTAGAAAAAGAGGTGAGCACTAGAATAAGATACAACAATCAAACACAATATTTAAAAATCATTTTTCGACATAAAAAAATACTTTTTACATTATTAAAAGATATAACAAAAAGTTTTCTAAACAAAAAACCAGCGCGTAACTTTATTTTTTAAAAAATCTTAGTGCTCGAAATAAGAAAAGCAACACAAATTGTAATTTTAAGGTATCCGACTAGGTTGAAAGATTGGTTTTTAGGTGTTTGATGAAAAAAATTAGAAAAAAAAAAGTGTAAATATTGAGGAAGAAGGAATAATATATAAAACTATAGATTTTTAGTTTTTACATAATTTACTTCATCTAACTTATATGAATATTTTTTAAATGTTTTTTGATGAAAAGCCTTTTTAGGAGATAATTTGTGCACGAAAAACGAGGCATTTCCAAAACAATCCACTGAAATTTATAACGTATATGTTATGAGCTTTTAAGGGTGTAAGAAACCTCAGGTTTTAAGATAGTTACATTTAATCACATTTTACAGCTATTTTTAGTTTAGAACATACAATAATTTTGAGGAAAAATCATTAACATCAAATTTAAATGCTTATAAAATATTTATTCCTTAAAATATTTTTTACCTTGTGGTTTGGGACATTTCAGATGGATCAAGAAGTATATGAATGAAATTAAAATTGCATCATGTCCAATGCATTTTTATTTATAGCGTTTTCCTTAACTTAGCAAATTTTGCAAAATTTTCATAAAATTTTTTTTTCAAAGCCAAAGGGTGATATATGTTATTTATTTCATAATTATGACTCTTTAAGCCTATTTATGTTCTTTAAAACAACAAAGTTCTGAAAACCAACTTTTGAATAATTGGTCTCCCAACCTGGTCGGATGCGTAGTCACTTCAAAAATAATTTTTATAATAATAATAAAACAATGTATGTGTGAATGTGTGTTTGATACATAAAATTTATAAAATAACCTGCAAATACATGAAAAATATGCAGTAATAAGCATCCCCCATTCTGTAAGTGCTTAAATGTCAAATGCGAAATTTCGAAACAAAAATAAACACCGCATTTTCTGATCGTGGGGTGTATCGCTGTATGACTGTCTAGTCTATATAAATAACGTCCAATTTCCCACCAATCCTAGACTTTAATAAGACACCTGATACTTCATCATAAACATTAATGAGAAGTACATCACAGTTCCTCACGTGTAAATCTAGATTCACCCACGAAAGTTCTCCACAGTAAATGATGGAAGACTCCAGCGAGATCAATTAGCTCCACTTTCATTCATTCATTTACTCATTCATGGTGAAGAAAGACTATGGACACACGAGACCTCAGAGCAGTTAGCCAAACTTAAAGATCCAGTTACTGCAATTTAAATTGAGCACTCGTTAAATGATCATCGGCTTGATCCTTATCGCAAACCGCACACACATAGTCTAAACGCATGGATGGGTCTCCCTTGTAGCTGAAATAATTATTATACTCACGAAAAATGCATGCGAGTTTACATAGGCCTAACGTGTTCCTGCCTTTTTATCTTTCTAGAGATTATCATCCGTGGACTTGGCCTAAGGGGTGTTGGGAATGAAATGGTAGGAGGGTAGGCTGTGTCTTTTAATGATTCTAACGAAGCCTCGGCTGGGCTTCGGCCGAGCGTTCAGTCGGTGAGTCTTGACGTATGAGTTATTAAGTAGTTTTGAGATTGGTTTTTGCGGAAGATATGATATCTGATGAGATACGTATATCATTCTGTCAATCTTTATTTAAATTGTTATTGCATTGGGTCTTTTTATTTATTTACTTTAAAAAAAAAAGAACAGTGCTGGATTTGCATATACATTCAATAAAAATTATCGTAATAGTACTGGGTGGCTTCGGAATTCTTCCCTGGACGTAAAGAATAACAAATTTACATTCAAAGTAATGATTCGATTCACTGTAATGTTGAAAAAAACTTACTTAAGTGAATAAATATATTTTACAGAAAACAGTTATATCCCATGCTCAACGTAAGCCAAGTAAAGGAAATTTTTTTTCATTTTTTACAAAAATCGTTAATTAAATGGAAATATCTTTCTAATTTTTTTAATTAACTTGTAACACTCGACCATAATTTTATCCGTATATATATATAAATACAAGTTACTAAAAAATATATCAATCTAAGACATTCTGACTCTTCAGATAACTTTTTGTGAAAACACTCAACGTTTCGATCGAGTTTTGAAGACATTTATTAATCTATGCGTTAAATTTTAAATATGACACATCTAAAGTGAAAGTAAATTTTTGGCAAGGAGAAAAATAATGCAAAAGAGTTTTGTTATTTTATTTAATGCATGAAATATGAGGCTATTTTTTTTAATTGTGATATAAAAATATCAGTCGTGAACTATGATAAGCTTAAATGATGATCAAAAGCCCATATATCCAGAAGTCTTGTTATTGTAAAACTTAAACCGAATTAGCTGAAATCAATAACTGGATGTATGTTTCCAAGTTAATTTAAGAAAATAATTGTAATATAGATATCTGAATCCTACATCTCGTGCATCCCATTATATTTTGGGCACTATTAAAATGAACGAAAAAAAATCATCATTGATATATTAAGTCTCAAATTTATGGTACAAGTAAAGAAGTAGATTCAAAAATTAAAAGCAATTAAAAAATAAATAAAACCGCAAGTAAAAAAAATGTACACTTAAAAAAAAGAATAAAACTACAAATCCAGAATGCATGTTTAGTGAACAAATATAAAACAAAAAAATGCATCTTTTGAATAAAAATAACTGAACAACAGAACCAGTGATTGATAAGTTAGCAAAGATAAAACAAAACTTAACTTTTGAATAAAGCGCATAAATCCACAAAATTAGCGACTAATATGTCAATAAAGGTTGCATAATGAAATTTTAATCTCCGTAATTTTTAAATCGATATACTTTTCTTTAAAACTCCAATAAATTATTTATATGTCTAGTAATGTAATTTAAAGCATTGCGTATTTCAAGAGCATAAAAGAAAAAAAAATGTTCATTTTGAGCAATTTGATTTGGGGAGGTGGGGGGGGGGGTAGGCGAACGAATATCCATTAAATAACCAAATAAAAAGAAGATATGTCTACTTGAAAATCTCCAGACTTAAGAGAAAGACAGTTTTTAACTGTGAAAATAATTTCGCCTCTGAATATTAAAATCAAAACAATAAAATTCCAAGTGATTTAATATTCAGAAACAATAAATATTCTTACTTAACGGCAATTGTCTTATGATTTAATAAATGACAATAAATAGATAAATAATAGAAAATAACTCTTTTTCAATCATGATTGCTTGACGAAAAAAGGAAAGGGCAGATCCTGTGGTACTGTTTCAATTAACAATAAATAACAATATCAATACTTTAGCAAAGAAGTACTCGAGAAAATGAAATTATTTTATTTTCTCACGAAGCTCAGAATTCAAAAAAATTCTAAAGGTTTTGAGACTTTTTAATGAAATACAAAACAATCTATCTAAAAGGGGATTAGGAAAACAAATTTGTGACACTATAAAAGAATAAAATATATTCAGTTCTCACTGAAACGTGTCTCGAAAATAGAATATTTTATAAGTTAATTTTTCTATTCTGAAAAGCGATTTCAGCATTTCTTCAGTTTAAGTGGCAATTATAACTTTTGATTTGTTTTTGAACGAAAAAGTATAATGCGTTTATTATTCAATTAGTTTTCTACTACTCAAGTGTGTTTTAATCTAAATCAGAAAAAATGTATATGTACTCAAATTAAATTAAAGCTTTTAATGAGAAAAGAATTAGGAGCGACAATTTTTCTCACAATGTTTACATAATTACATTAACTGTCTCGTTTTTTGATTCTATTTATGGATTTTAAGTTATTTGAACCATTTAAAAATTAAATAAATTACACCCCAAATTTTAAATGAAACATGGTTGTTTATCTTTGTAAGTTAAGTACATAGCATACTAATATATTTTAAAAGATTTGCATCGAGATATTTAGATACTCGATAAATAACCTTGATATTTTATTATCTTTTACTAAAAATAATAGCATATATAAACATTCTTTTTTTTCTTTAAAAATATATTTTTCTTCCATCCTGGTTATTGCTTTTGTTATCTGCAAGATTAGAAAGAAAATGAAATATTTTTGGTGTTTTATACAGAAAAAGCAAAATTGTTTGCTTTTATTTTAAATCAACACTGAAAAAATGTGTTTTCACAACACATTTTGATTCCCCATACATATTTTGCTTTATATTTTAAGTAAACAAACTCTTTCACAGAGATCAACTAATGGCCCCAATGCAGTGGCGCACACAAGGGGGGCTCCGGACCCCAAAGCCCTTGATTTTTTTCCGATTGATCATAATTCTAATTATATAGTACGTAAAATTTAATTAATTACTTGTTATTAATGATTAATTTCATTAATTAATGCTAATTATTTATTCAAAATTAGTTTTTTACAGTGTTTTGTTCCCAAAAATCGACAAAATCAAAAGGAGCATGATACAAGAACAGTGAACTTTCGAACCAAGACCCCCTCCCCTGAAAAATTCCTGTGTGCGCCACTGCCCCAATGTATGTTTAGAGTGAACGTGCCATTGAAAAATACATCAGTTTTCTCAATGAAATGTGTACTTCTGCTTTCAAAAAATTATTCCAACTAGTTTCAACAAGTATTCTAGGACAAAGTTCTAAGGCCAAATATTCTAAGCAACATAAAAACTTTTCTTCTTTCTTTCATAGTGAACTTCCAAAAAAGTTTTCCAGATTTGAATTCCGGAATCTGCAAATTCTGAATACTTTCCTCCCAGCATTTGAGCTAATCGAAGCGTAAAATAAAACTTAGAACACAAAGGTGAACATCGAATATGTGATTTACCTTCACTATAAAGTATAATTTAATCCCGCTAAACTACGAATCGTGCCATTTTAACGGAACCATACCTAGAGCTTCATGCACCGATGACGTTAAACCATTAAGGTTTTGTATAGGATGCACTGCAAAAAATGCAATTCAAGTTCACATTGCGAAAGATTATGGGTTGATTTTACTACAAACACCCTTAATCTTAAAAAGGAAATTCATATTATGAACAACTAGATACAAAAATGATAGTAAGAATAATTAACATTTAAATATTTGCATTCTTTTGTAAATAGCAAGAAAAATTGTCAAAATATGTATTATACTTCTATACACGAGATATTTACTGGTTACTAAGTACAGTTTATAATATCTAAGCTAACCATATTTGTGTAGTTTTGAAATAATTATCCGCTCAATTGAGTTTTGCTTTGGTGATATTTCAATCGAAAGCGCTATTTGAATAGTTTAGAAAGACAGCCGACATACAAAATAATACCTACTTTTATTTGTAGATTTTGAAGTTTATCGCAAATTTGAAGTTGTTAAAAAATTATTTAAGGAAAAATAAATCCTCTGTTAAATGTGCTGTCGTAAATGTTCAATCAATCAAAATTTCCTTGAATCGCTATGATATTCGAAGCATCTCAATTACAATAAAGATTTATTACAAGTTATAAAGAATATTTAAGCTATTTAATTCCACAGTAGTTAAATCTCTTAGCATTTTTTCCGTATAAAAAATTAGTCAACGAACAAGTATAACTAACATTGTTTCATGAAAACGTTAAGTGTAGAAAATTTCTTTTTACTTATCCTAAGTTAAATCAGAAATATTTTCATTATTTAGAGCTCAAAAATTGAAAATTTGCTATGAGGCAAATCCGAATCGAACTGAAATTATTTATCTTTTAAACGAGTAATAAATATTCAGAAAAAAATTATATATATACGCCCATTTTTTACCTATAATTTTCAACCTAAATATACTTTGAGCGTGTATGTTCTGTTGTAAAATTGAGTGGATTTTTGACAAATTTATCAAGGGCGGTGTGCCTTAACTGTCATTTACTTATTAAAAAACCCTCTTTTTAAAATAAAATAATTCTAATTAAAAGCATGCAAGCTACTCAAGTATTAAAATTAATAAATGTAGAAAAATGAAAATCAAAATTAAAAGTTTAATTTTATATTTAAAAAAGCGTTACAACGCTTTCCTCATTATTTACTCAAATACGAATGATTTTCAAAGGCTTATTAATATGTATTGAGATTTATTTCTTAATATATCAACTATTACTACCATTTTTTTCTTTTAAATATTTAGCCTTGAGCTTACATACATTAAAGCGATTTTGTAACAAATGTCAAACTTATTAATGATAATCGGGGCTATTTTCCAATGCAAAAGTAGAATTGTAACACTTTTGGCTTTTTGAATTGAAATTCGATTATTCCAAATTAGATCAAAATAGTTAGTTTTTGCTATTAATGTAATGCAAAAATACTTCCATCTAATACTCTTATATGTATATTTTTAAGTCGATGTCTAGTAAACTATATCACTTAGTTATTATCACATACGCATTCTCATACCCAAGTAAAACTCCGTTTTCTCTCATTACTTCACATTTAAAACTGAATATTTCAATATATTTGGTACCAATGTATTTATTCATCTTTCCAAAAATATGCTTTAATTTGAAATTAACATTCAAGGCACGTTGGATCGTATTTGTAAAATACTTATTACGTAAAACTCACAATAATCAAGCAGAAATTGATTTAGATATAATTAAGATCGAATTGAATGCATTCGTTGAATAATTATTCAAATTACTGTATTGTTATCACCCTATTTTTTCTTTCTTTTTTTTAAAGAAAATTAGTTGTTTTTGAGTTGGGTGTTTTTTAAACATAGATATATAAATAATCAATAAAATATATCATTTATATTCGAAAGAATTTTCGCTCTTTTTCTCAAAAACAATAATTACAGATTATCATTTTTCAACAGCGTTTTTTTCCCTTCTAAGCACACTTATGAAATTTATCACACATTAGTGTGATATTCGAAGATCTATTGTGTGGTTATCGTAATAGAGCTATCATCGCTAAGAAAATAATAAAAGAAATTTAAATTGAGGATTAAGTGTAATTTCTCCTCTTTTCGTGAATTTTATCCACAAGGATAAAATCGAGACAAAGAGCAGTAAATATAGTTGAAAATACTAGAATCCTATGCCATAAAGATCAACACATCCAAGTCTAAATAGTTAGAATTTTGTAACGTAGGTGAAAATTTTAAAACGAAAAGACACTGGAATAACTAATTGATAAAATAATGTTTCAAACAATCAAAAATTGAAACCTTTCCCAAACTTTTAAAATCTTATTTAATCTATATATTTTTAAAAAAATAAAGCCGAGAATGCCTGTACGTTTTATAGACGATATATGTAAACAAAAATTCTTATAAAAGATTTTTAAAAAAAATTAAGTACTTAGAAAAATAATTAGAATGATAAAAGCATGCAAGAAAAATCCATTTTAGAGCTTTTTTGAACTAAAACTAAATTACCAAAACAACAATTAAAAATAATTTTAAAACTGGAGAATTATTTAATCTTATTTATATGTGGGCAACTTTCTTCCTATAAGTTCTTTTTATAATGTATTTCAGAACATCTGATAATCTGAAATTCAAAGGCAATGTCCATCTTAAAGGTAAAAGTATTTTAATATTTTACAAAATGAACATGATACATTTAATTCTATAACTTACATCTACAACTTAACCTATTTAATAATTACAACTTAAAAAGTAATATTAACTTAGCATAAGTAATAATTTCAATTTTAGTTCAATATAATGATTACAACTTAATTGTAATAATAATTGCAATTTAAGTAATGATTACAGGTTAACTTCAAAAATAATTAAAACTTCAATAATTACAATTTAATTTAAATAATGATTTTAATTTAATGAATAATTTTTTTAAAAAAATACAAAGAAATACAAAGAAGTACATTTGAATGAATGTTTGCCGCCAAAAAGGATTCAAATAATGATCTTTTGAATCATTATTTGTATTTAATTGACACTATGAGGTCAAACCACGGAAGAAGAAAATACAACTAAATAATAATGATGAAATACTTTAATCGTATTTTGAGCATTATGAAATTAAACAAATGAAATGCAAAATATTTTATTCGTATAACCGAATAAATTGTTCAATTTATTTTCATACTAGAATTTTAAGGTAAATAATTGAAGCTAATTAAATGCAATTATACAAGCGGTATAATTATTACATAGTTCGTGTTTAGTGTGATTGATTATAGTGGTTCAATAGAAATTTTTAAAGAGAGAAGTTCAGCATCTTTTTTTTTCTTCAATACTAACAGAAACATAAATATAGAACTAACTAGGAAGTTATAGTGGGAAAAAATATTTGTTTATATAATTGTCTTTTCCCTCTCAATTCATAACATACGAAAAATTTATCTATTAAAAAAAATCTATCTATTTTACTGCAGGAAAATAGCGAAAGGTTTTAAATGCTTATATAGTTTGATACATAACTACTACATGTGTATATATATTCTGTAAACAGGAATATTGATATAGGAGATTGAAGAAATAAAAATGATCTAGCTTGGATTGTACTACTACATAATACAGTCTTATAATTTAACGAACAATACAACAACACTATTAGTTCTATTAAAAAAAGGAGAGAAATGAAAGCAGAATATATTTTTTATAGTTATATCGGTGTGGTTCTTATATAGTTGGGATTTATAATAAAAAGAAATTGTCTTTTTTTGTTGTGAAAGTTTAAAATGATATAAAAAACAGAAAACATAAGTGAAAAATATAAATTTACCTCGAATCCGTATCTAATACAAATAAAATTAAATACTCAATTTACAGATGAAAAACTGTTAGTTCTCTCAAAACTTCTACTTCTTTCTAACTAAGAAGTTCTTAACTACATGCCACAGTTAAGAACTAACTCTTTTCCAAATTTTTTTTAGTAAAAAATAGTGAATTATTCAGATATCAAAGTATTCTTGTACCTTGATTCAAGCGATATTAAAAAAAAGCATAAAACAGTTCCCAGGTTTCAGATTAGTTTTTAGCTATTTATATAATTTTGGTACACGAAATTCAAATTTAAAAGAGAACGATCATTTTTCATCCAGAAACAGTGAATAGAAGAAAGAACCACATGTTTCTTAGCAATATAGATTTCTACAAATTATACTGTGAGCTTCTTTAGCATTGAGTTTCAAATCATAAAAAAATAAAATAAAATTTGACAATAAGTAAGAAATTTAAAAGATTTTTTTTTAAAAAGTACTATATTTTCTTTTTAAAAAAAATACAGTCCAATTTTTTCTGAAGAGAGAAAAAAGAAACAAAATAATAAGCGCAGGAAAAGGAAATTCAAGGCAATTCATTTAATGGCATTCAATTACTGAACCAACAATTTCCGAAGCTTAAAGATGTAAAAAAGATAACTTCACCACTTTTAAGCTCTTTGACAGCGTTGAAAATCATAACAATCAAAACACGCTGATTATATTTAAGTAAAAACAAAACATACACACAGTAACCACAAATTACAAAATTTACACTATTTTAACGAAATTCTATAAGCGTGGGAAATATTTTAGATTTACCAGGCAACAAGTAGCGTAGATAAACTAATTGCCGATCAACTTTATGAACTCGAGAATATTGAAGGGGTCGAGTAAAAGAAATGATGCAGAAAGCCAGAAACAGCTTACAAGCCCTATTCGCACAGGAGCTCCTGATTAGCTCTCATCCGATTATAAAACCCTGCGTTCTTCGGGTTGACTTGTCAACGCTTTTCTACACTCACTGCTATCTTTCTTAGTTGGGCAGATACTAGGACTGATAATAAGTTATCAGGTAGATATCAATGTCGATAATAAGAGATTTACTTATTAAATTGTATTATTTTATAATCCCTCACACACGCACACAAAAAAGATTATTTTTTTTTTCTCTTTGGAGACTTTGAGGATTGGAACGAAATTTCGGAAGTGATTAAAGGTTTAAATAATTTTTCTTGAAAAAAGGTGTTTTTTTTTTTTTACATTAGATAATATAACCACTGCTATGGAATGAAATTATAATGGTGGGAAAATATACACATGTGTTGAATAACATCTTATAAAATATTAAAAATGAAATTTCAACATATGGTTCTTAATAAACGGTAAGTTTAAAAAAACTTAACATAAAGATTTTTAACTGTGTAACTCTACGCAGTTACAAAAGGTTGTTTTCGTTTAATGTTAAGGAAAAGAAATCGAATTTGGAATGTTTTTTAAGATATAAAATTACTCCAAAATTAATGTTATATTCTGGCTTCGCTGTCTTAGAGATTATATTATTTTATCACACTTCTAATTTTTATCTGATTGGATTAATTTTTCCTGGTATAAAATGTGTTTCGCATTTTTCTTCTAATATTGTTATGCTGAATACACTATTCCTTTACGTGTTAAAATGAATAAATAAATAAATACATTTATGGAACATTTTGAAATTTTAAAAATGTTATATAAACAGATGCATGAATTATAATATTGCAAATTTTCAACGAAATTGAAGCATTTCTCTATCAGAAAAATGTGTTTCCCGTTTAACTCACGCTCTCATACAATTGATAAGAACAGCCTTAAGGTACACGACTACATTTGGAACCGTGATTTTGCAAAAACGTACAAAAGAATATTTTTTTTTAAATATTTAATGTCACTTAGATTAGAATACATGCATGGAATTGTTTTAAAAATATTATTACAGTAAAAAAAATATTTAAGTACAATATTTTGGCAAAAAATGAACTTAGAATTATCTTTTTTCAAAACATTCTCCTTTTATGAAAAATGCTTCTATGATAGTAATATTTTGCTTATATATATATAGCTAAGACTTCTCCAGAAGGCCTGAACTACGACTTTTGAAAAAATTCTCATTATTTTCAGAGCTACAGCCTATTCAAATAATTATCAGCGTTTTTCTGTTAAAATTTATCCACTCTGATGTATTAAAATATGGATAAATCCACTTCTAAATTATATATTTTAAAAATTCTAGTTCAGGCTTTGTGCAGAGGTCTGAGCTAAAAAGGCAAAATATTATTATTACAGAACCATTTTCCCAAAAAGAAGAACATTTGGAAAATAAATAATTCTAAGTCCATTTTTTGCCAAAATATTGCATTTAATTCAGTTTTAATTGTAATAATATTCCTAAAACAATATCAAACGTGTATTCTAATCTAAGTAACCCTAAATACTAAAAAAATATTCGTTTGTACGCATTTGAAAAATCATGGTTCCGAAAGTACTCGGATACCTTAAATAAACCGGACATTTTCAGTACCAATCAATTTAACTAATTTTCATACTGAAATATTTTTAAAATTGTATTATTGATTTATTTCTTTTACTAATAAATTGTAAGCCACAATATAACTCGCAGTAAAAAATACCAATAGCTGCTAAAAAAACACGATCTTCATAGAAATACCTGGAATATAAAAAATATTCAACGCATTACGGATCTTTCAAAGAATTCTCTGGAATACGTATGGGGGAGGGGAATTTATCGATTGCATAAGGAAAATAAAACGCACTATTCATCAATAACAATTTTCCACGCGCAATTTTGACTCCCCAACGATCAAAACACAGGTTTTTCAATATCCTTTTGTGAAAGAGTTTCAGGATAGTTACTAATAAACTATCATTATTACACTCAGACAGTATTAGCCACAATAAATCTGACATTAAGTTTCTGAACTATTAACTCTAAGTCATTAGTGCTCCCACTTAGAAAATCAAAAATATTGATCGCTATTTAACTAAGAACCGATTACTAGTTTCCAAGTTTTAGGTTGAAGAGAACTTTCCAGAAGATTGACCATTTTAAAATGGAAATTAGTTGTTTTACGTCCTTTATATGCATTTTTAAAAATAATTTTGACATAGATAGGTGCAGCAATTAAAAAAATGAATTTTATTAATTATATAATTTAATAAAGTTCTGGAGTTATAAATAAGAACTGATAAGAGAATTCTTTAATTTGTAATTTTAATTATTTTATTTCAAGCTAAAATAACCTTTTAAATAGAGGAATGGGCGTCTAAGAACAATAATGATTTTTCTGAAAATCTTTTGCTGCCTTAATGGTTTAATCATTCCCCCCCCCCTGATTTACTGTATTTAATACAATTACTTAAAGAATAAGTGTACACATTTGTCTACGAGTAAGAACGAATATGGGTTATTTTTAAAAATTGTACAGACGCAGAATATGGAATTAAAAACAATAAAATCTGAAACTTGTTTCTGAAATTCTATATTTTAAAAATAATTATTATTTGTTAAATAAATGCTTTAAATTAATGCTCTTTTTTTTAAAAAAAAGATACGAAAAATATTTTACGATGTGAAATTAATAGCTTGAACTTGCTCTAACTTGTTCATTTTTTTTACTGAAAAAAAAGTCCCCCTTTTTTTTTTCTTTTTAACTATTATCTCTTAGCAAAAATGTAATTCGTAAAGGATTCTAAACTTACAGGAAACGATTTTTGAACAGAATACTTTCTTTAAAAAGTGTATTTAAATATTTTATTGGTATTATACTAACTATACCATTTTATTAATAATATTAAAGGAATGACTAAGTAAATGAAAAATTTATTGCTTCTAATTATTAGAATATATGACACGAAGTATAATGCTGGAATGTTAATGACAAAAATTTAACAATAAACATAAAATATGATGCATTATTTAAATAGGCTTTTGGTTTATTAATAAAGAGTCGTTCGGCATTATGCCAAAATGAAAAACAAAAGATGAGTAATACTACTTCGTACTTTTGAATTATAAATTCGAGAAATAATGGTATTATTGAATTCGAAAAAAACATAACCACGTAAATATATTTATTCAATAAACTGGTAGAGAATGAATATTAAAGAAACCTGTTTCTATTAAAAGGGAAAGTTTCATTGGTTTCGTTAAAAATTTATGAATGAAATTAGTAAATTTGCATGACAATAATTCGTCAGCTGTAAAAAGAAACGCAAAGTAATTATTGATTTCCTCTTTCCAAACTTTTTGCTGATTCTTCGACCTTTATAAATCATTTAATGATTAATAAAACAGCGACTTTTTACAACTTCCATAAAAAACTCATTATGTCTAAATAAAGTGATTTTTGAAAAAACTTTCCATATAATTAACTTTAACTAATGATATATTTTTTTAAAAAATAAGATCCATCAGCAGAATGCAAAAATAATCTATAAATTACAAACAAGAAGAAATAATAAATAAAAAAAACTTATATTCGATGATAGAAAATGTATTAATATTACATTTGGATATGCATTAATGAAAAATATGTTAATTACTATTAACATGTTCTTTACTTCGAGCAAAATTCAATATAATAATTAACGAACACATACAGTAATAGTTAAAATATTATATTTATTTTATCGGCAAAGTGTAAAAAGGAGCTTATTAATTGTTTTACTAAGCAAATTTTAGTAATTTTCTTGATTGACTTATAGTTGTTAATAAAAAAAATAAATACACTTTATAAAAAGAAAAATTTAATCATCCTTCATGTTTTACTTATTTATTTGCATGTAAAGAGAAAAATATCGTCTAAGTCTATATCATGAACTAATTTTACTACAAAAATTTATTTAGTACAGTTCACATGAAATTAGAAAATGAATAGAATAACATAAAATTGCGGAGTAATTTTAAAAACATATTTAAATCTTTTTACTTAATACGGATTATAATTTGCTGTTAACGAGAGAAATTTTAATTTTAAAAAATTGCATATAGTCTACTTGACAACACAATACTAGTTTTATAACTTAAAAGCAGCTCAATTCTCAACGGTGTAGTTGACTATAATAAGTTATATTTCGAAATAAGAACATAACAATTTAACTTTTGTATTTTATATGTATATATTCATATTTGATTTTAATAATAATTGAAGAACATTCGCCTACATAAACTTATTAGAATGTTATTCCCTGGATTACTGGACACAAGATAATTCGATGAGACAATTATATATACTTTAGACAATGAAAAGTATTAACATACATTTAAATTATAAAGAATATTTTCATCTAGAATTATATAATCTTGCATTATATAAAACCATGGCTCTTGAAAGCATGTGAATGTATACATATAAACAAATGCCTTATCTAAAATAATAATCGAGTGTTAAAACATTTTGTACATATATAACATTGATTTATAGTATGAAATTTGTAGTACAGTTTTAAAATATTTCTGAGAATTGAAATGTCGAATCAAAATAGAAAACAAATGTCTTAGTATGGAAAGAAAATGTATGATACAAGAGAAATCAGATACATTCGATTTTAACTAAATTATGAACTTTTAAATTGACAATTTAAATTTAATTTTTAATAAGGAATGTGGCAATTTTAACTATATAATAAATAAATACAATCTAAATACCAAAATATTAAACATGCATTATACGTGATGATTTCTTTAGTAAATTTTGTAATGTGTGTATTTTACCCACCATCATAATCATTATATTTACGTTCTATGATTATGCATATATGCATTATTTTGATCTGACGAAAGAAAAGCTTTTTATAAATTGTAGCATTTTGTTTTTACATCAGAGATAATATTCGCTATTGAGTATATATTACAATTATGTCGTTTCTTTCTGGTATTTTTAGGCTACATAGATGGGGTGTTCAGTGCTTTACCACTGCATATCATTTGAATACTAATAAATTACATACGTATTACAGGTACATATAAATAAGGAAAATTATACCTACTACAGTCTAATAACAATATATGATAAGATACATGAGTTTTGAAATGTTCGTGTAATGTTTATAGATTATTGGTGGTGTAATTTATAATGAAAAAATAACGTATAGCATATGTGCGTGTGTATATATATATATTCTTACTGCTTTTATATATAAGTCACAAATTTGTTTCTTTCTGCTTTTATATGTTAATCGCACAAATCTCCTTCTTTCTGATTTTATATAAACCTTTTATTTACAATTTCATTTTGAAGACAGGTATAGAAATCAGAGCTGAAATATAATGTGTGCTTTATGAGTCAATATTCAAAACCACCCGGTGATTATTTAAATACTTTACTCTGTGTTATCACATTTGTACAATTGAATCCAAAGTTCATTTGTACAATTAAATGATATTTAATGTCTAAGCGAGAATAATGTTGCCAAAAAAAATGTGTTTGTGTGTGAGGCCTATATTCTTTCTTTGTTTATATTTCTTGCTAGTTCTCACCCCCAACATGCAGACAGACAAAAAGGGCCAACCTACCTTCCGGACTTGGTGATCACCATCTCGGTCCCCAGCGCGTGGAACTTATCCCACAGATCCTTGGACTCTAGGGTCACTTTGGGGTCATCCTGCACCCCATCATCCTCCGGTTCTAGTGTCCTGAGGGGCCTGAGATGGGGGGCGGCCAGCACTTCCTCGGCCGTCAGGTGATGCTGGGGCACGGGCGGTTTCGGAAAGAGTGCCGCCGGGGGAGGATAGCATGCTGCGGCAGCCGCAGCTGCAAGGGCCGGATTGAAGCTCTGAAGGGCCAGGTAGTGCGGCTGTGTGAGAATCGAATTCATACTGAAGTCTGTCTGATGCGAATGTCTGGCCGGGGGCAGCAAGAACGGATGATAAGCCATCCCCGGTCCGAAATCGGCGGATTCGAATCGCATGGGTCAGAAGTCGTCGAGTCAGCGGACAACACTCCGTCGGGGCGAAGAAAGAAGAGTCAGGGAAAGAGCCGACGGCTTTAGCACGGCCGGAGTGTGAAAGTGGCGCAGCGCCGCTGTGGACTTTGGCACTCCGGGGACAGTGCCGCTCTTGATTGGCTATTTGGGCGAGGCGGGCCAATCACGGTGGGTTTTGGGCGCGATCTTCGGCGCGGGGGGAAAAACTGGACGCTTTTTGGAAGCGGCAGGCGCCTCTTCACCACACCAATGGATGCTGGATGCTGCTCCTCTCTCTTTTCATCCTCTTTCTCTCACTTCAACTCTACCCCCTCCTCTCTCTCTCTCTTTGAGACTATTGATGGATATTCTAAATATTACCTTCTCTACTCGATCGTTTAATACCTGGAATCACTTTGGGGGAATTTAATACTTGCTCCTGTGCGTTGGATTCCTTCTCTCTTTTTTTGTTGCTGCTATTGCGACAACTATTATTATTATTTCTTCGCTCTTGCGCCGTTGCTAGCAGGAATCTTTTTCATACCATTTATTTTTTTTTTGGTGTTGCAGATATTTTTTCCTTTTGTATTTTAATGTCTCGTTTTTATATTTTTACTCTATCACTGAATATGTGTGTGTGGATTCATTTCTCCCGTTTTTCCAATTCCTTCAAAAGAGTTTTCACTCCTCATCGGCTGATTTTTGATATGGTAGTAGACTACTCGGAATACGCTTTAGTCTTTATCTTGTTATTTTTTTTTGTTCTCAGAATTTTGCGGAGGCTCTTATAATTTGATAGTCGTGTCTTTATAAATGTAATTTGAACTGAGAATAGCACATGATTATAATATTTACTTACATATCTTTTGGTACTTTTTTTATCTTTAACAAGATTTTTTTCACTTTTTAAGAAATACGTTTCTTTTCATAAAGAGGAAAAATATCAATTGTTCAAATTTTTTCCCCTTTACAATTTATATTAGTTGAAGTTTTTCCAATAGCATATTATATATTGTTTCTATCTCTATAAGGAGATATCAGAAAAGCAACACAGAAATTACACTCGAAGAAATTTCGCAGTTACTCACAAAGCTTAAAAATGTATCAGAAATCTCTTTCTGCTTTTCATAATTTCTTGAGCCAAATGCATTCCTGATTTATGGTAGTTGTCTATCAGAAATATGATACTGTCTTCTCTCACATAAAACAGAAGACTCTTCAGATACCACTCAGCGGATGAGGCTTTTATCCCCGTTGAAATATTCCTGCAAAGAAAATACATACGTTTAAACAGTTTATAATTCATTTTTAAATAATAACATTTTTTTTCTTTCAAGTTTTTGCATATTGAGGGTTTTAGTTTCTCTAAGCATATTTTTAATAACTCTGTAAAAAAATTTTAAAATTTCGAATTTACGATTTTTTTTCATACAAAATATAAAATTTAAATAATTTACAGACCTCATTCCAGTGTCGAATTGATTGGCATTGAACTTTTAACATTAAAATTTAAACAAACACAATAAAATTTCTAGTTGTGCTGGTCGTTTATATAGGAAGTTGCTATGCTCTTCATCACATAGACATCCATTACACCTGCAATGAATATGTACAAGAGACGAAAAGCTCATTTGTAGTTCATTGCTCTTTTTGAAATAAATATCTACACGAAAACAATAAATATTTATTTTAAAAAAGTACTCTTTTACGTGAATATACTTCGACTTTTTAAAAAGTTCATCTGAAGAGGATATATTTTTTCAACCACCTCTACGATTTGAGATTTTATTTAAACAACATTTAATAAAAAAAATTTAACAAATATTGAAGTCGCTTTTACACACAAACACACACACACACACATATATATATATATATATATATATATATATATATATATATATTATATATATATACATTATATATATACATTATATATATATTATATATATATACATTATATATATATTATATATATATATATACATTATATATATAGTATATATATATATATACTATATATATATATATATATATATAATTTTCTTATTTATATTCATATTTAAAAAAATAACACTATTTAAATCGGAGAGAACTGTTACATACATAACATATTTTTGGAGTAAAATTTTCATTTCAGGGATGAATAGCAACAAGGTTAATTTATGAGATTTTATAAGCAAATATTCTTTTTTATTTGAATAATTAACTATATGTGTTTCAAAAATTTTTTCTTTAAAAGAAAATTTTGTAAAGATAATAATAACTCCCCACACACATATATAAGCGAGACATCTTAATCAATTAGTAATCCAAAGGCTATAATACTAACGTTGAATTTCAATTATCACTTTGAAATAAAAGAACAAATTTTAGTAAAATTAGCCAGGATTTGCAATAATTTTGTCTTCTTTATCTTTTTTTTTTTTATCGTAGGTCGGGGAAAAGTTCTGTCTCAATTTCATTTTTTCAGTAATTTTATTCAATGAGAATTCTTTCGTGTACTTTTGTTTATTATTATGCATAAAGTTTATTATTATTTTTATTATTATTTTGAGATTTCAAAACATTTTTACTGAAAGTGATACTTAAGACAATTTGTGATCTTAAATTAATAATAATAATAAAATAGTACTAATTAAGATTTTAAAATAATAATTCTAATAAAAGATTTTAATGCTCCCTTGTTATGCCTAATAAGGAAATTGAACCAATTTTTTTTCATATTGTTTTTTAATAGAGAATTTATAAAGAGGAAAAATTACATCCTAAGTTTAACCCCGGGCCAAAGGATTACTTTTTTTTCATGTAACTAAAACAAATTTTAATCAATATTCTCGTAATTGTCCTTTCTGCACTCAATCATTTAAAGTCAGTTTAAATGATTAAAAACTGGGTGTGTTTTTTTAAATTTGAGTACTATTACTGGAGACGATTGAATCTTATTCCCTGAAAAAATATCTGCATTAACACTACAGATGATGTGCAAATTCTTTCTGAACGAATATACATTTCTTTCCCAATTTTCTCAAGGACGTATGATAGAATAAGGATCAGTAATTAAAATCATGATATCTTTTAATACCTTTGTATAGATACTAATTGTGGGGGACTTTTTTCATGCAACAAATAGTACAAATGATCCATTAAATATGAGTTTCGTTACTTTTCTTAAAAAGCACTGTTTATAAACAATGAAATATCAAACTGATACATAACACTTTGAAAACTCACAAAAAAATCTTTTTATATCAACAAAGGGGGAGAAGATAAAACTGCGTAACAACTTAAAGAGGAATAAATTCTAAAACAATTTCAAATCTTTTTGTGGTTAAATCCCAAACTCTACTTTTTCTTCAATGTGGTTGTAATTGACGACTAAATTGGATAGAAATGAATTACTGATAGAATACAAAAACTACGTGATTGGTAAAGTACAAAATAAACTTCTGAAACAAGTTATCATCTTCTATTCATATTTTTAAGAGATCTCAATGATTTTTTTTTAAGAAATGATATTAATATTCGAAAGTATAATTTTTTAAAATATCATTTATGTTAAGAAAAATATCAGAAATCATTTGGAAATTTTAAGTTGTGTGGCGATACATTTCTTATTAAATCCTAAATGGATTTAATTACAATTAATGGAAATTACAATTTCTTCCTCTATAGCTAAGAGGAGAGGGAGGGTGTCAATACTCTTATTTTGATCTAAGCAAAAGCGCGTTTTAATAGGAACGTATATTTGTTAGTGATATGCATACACTTTTCATATTTGACCATTAAGGAACATACATAAATTACCATTAGGCTAAAAGAAAAATTTTCTCTAGTTCTATTTCGAACTAAGCTTATATAAATTTTTCTTTAAACACACATATGTATTTATTATATTTGTACATATATGTATTTTACTTATACACAATTTTTCATCTGTACATAAATTTGTATTCAAACATGTTATTTTTTTTTTATGTTATTAAACATTCGTATTTAACAGTTTTTCATGCCTATAGTCAGCAAATTCTTAAAACTTTATTATTTAAAATCACCCTGCTGTTATTCTCCATTTACCTTCGTTTCTGTTGTTGTTATTGGAGCTTAATGTGCAGTTCAAGCAAGTGAAAATTTTCGGAAACAACACGTTCATATATTGAGTATTTTACTTTTACTGAAAGCCAGATTTCATCCAATTGACTATGTGTTATTTTTAATAAAACTTAGTATAATTTGAGTCAAATAATGCAACATATAATTAATGTATGTTGGAGATAAAATGTGTTGATGCTAATCTGAGCAAAATATTCGTATCCATATTAAGTTATTATTTTTTTTTATGGAAATACTTTCTGTAAATACACCAATTTATCAAAATGAAGCACACCTAGGTTCACCATTCGTAAGTGAATGGATTAACAAAAAGATTAAAATGAAACAAGTAAAATAACTTCAAAAACAAACAACAAAAAACAAACATTTAACTGTTTTTTTGTAACAGATTTCATTTTTCACATTCATTTCTTTTTTCCTAAATAATCTTTCCCTTTTTACTTACTTATGTATAATTTTCGTAAATATATGAACTTAACTATCGTGCTTTAAAATGTATAGATTTTTACATAATTGCATTTTTATCTCAAAGTTTGTGTAATGATTTTAAGTGACGTTTAAACATTTCAAGGTCATTGATAACTGCAAAACTTTTGTTTCTTAAGTGTCTAACTTGAAATTAACAATAGTTATTCAAGTTATACATTTGTTAATTACTTTTAACTTATGTTTTTAATGTTAATGTTATGTAATGTTTACAATATATAACTATATATAATGTTATAAATGTTATATAGTTATATATTGTTATCAATAGTAACCTTTGTAAAAATCAAAAATCACAAAAGAAATTAATACATATTGAAGGACTGCTTACAAGATTTATAAGTCAATAACATGAATAGTTTCAGAAAGTTCATTCAATACTTATAAAATAGTTTATTTTCCAATTCCTTGTAGTTTGAAGCAACTTTTAGATATCTTAAACATGCTGTTGCATCTTGGAACGCATGAAACAAAACAACTATGTGATAAATACAGCAGCATGAAACAAAACAACTACGTGATAAATACAGCAGAGTCATGCTTGAAAATATAGTTTTTTTTACTAAAATCGTACACACATAGATATTAATGTTTTAAATGTTTTTGTAACATATATGTACCATTATTATTCCTGTTAAAACCAAAGACAAAACTGTATGATAAAATGAGAATTAATTACATCTCTTATAAGATGTAAGTTATTGAAATTTATATTGCTTCATAAAATTTTATAAGTATATAGGTAATATGTTTTTAATTTAAAAAATGAAATTAGAAAATATAAACTTAAATAAAATAAAATCAAGAATTTAAAAAAAGTTAAGTTTATATTTTTAAGTTAAAAGAAAACAAGTAACTGTTTCTTGTTGTTCCGAATTTTAAAAATTAACAGAGCGTTAATTAACAAGACGTTAATGATATTCAATATAGTATAAAATTATAAACCTATTTACTGTAAAAACAATTTAAATTTTTTTTTTTTTAATGAACAACTAAAAGGTTAGAAATATGTCCAATTTAGAATGTTTTGTCAAAGCAGAATCATAAATAAAACTTCATCTTGAAGAAAAACTTATAAAAAGCCTACTCTTCCTAATGTTGAAAATCTTTCCGCTGTAAATAAAATTCAGAAAACTTAACATTTTCACTTCTCTTTGGCAGAAATATTCTTTTTTCTTAATATATAAATTCAAAATTTAATAAGTATGTCACTTACTTGACGAAACATTTATTAAATGTTGAAAGGGGAACTACGCTCCACACACTATCATTGTAATCCTAGGCATGCCTATTTGAATACAGCGAAGGGATGCAACCACTTGAAATTCACCAGACGCCGCGGCAACGGCAACTTTAACAACTGTCCATACTTCATGCGTTATGACATCGCGGTAAAACAAAAGTAAAATGTAGGCGGGTTGTAGAAACGCATCATATGAAACGAGCGCGCTCACGAAGTCATTAAACTTACGCCTTATAAATTTGGCGCCGATTGCGATAAATAACGCGCCAATAACGCACCGGCCTTTACAATGACCAGCAACCCTAAACGATTCCAACTCTGTCACACCAGCGTGTTGGAAAAAGAAAAAACTAACTGCTGGGTAATAAGAAAAATAATTTTTATCTTTCGAATAAAAACGAACAAACAGCCCTTGTATTCCTTCGAACAAGAAAAGAAGTCTTCAGAATGCTCTCAGTGGGGGAAGGGTAAAGAAAATACAGAAAAAAGAAAACCGAAAGATGCACAAAAAGAAAGCACAACATGCGTAAAGTTCCGAACACCAAAGCCGACACAACTGTCGCCGAAAGGGGTGGGATATAACGCAAGTCCCGCCTCTTTGAGTGACGTTACTACGCACCTAAGCCAACCGCAACTCGCCGGAAGTGCTACAACTTGACACTTTAGCTCTGACTACTACTGCCATCCAGCGGTGAAGAGTTGAAGCTTTTTTTTCCTAAACATACCAGCCAAAGCGACTGAAGATGATACGTCAAACTTCCGCTTTCTATTTCATGTTGTTTAAGTTGACTAAACTATTTATGATAATTTAATGTTATAACGTTTTTAATTGTTAAAAATTTCACACAATAAAAATTACAAACCGTTAAAGAGGTCATTGTATGTATGTCTTATAAAAATGAGATGGTAAGTCAAATTTTTTTTTTTGATTTTTCAAAACAATGTTAATCAATCAATCAATCAAGTAATATTATTTGTTTTTTAAGTCAACCTAAATATTACTTTTATAAATGTTTGGAAAATTAGTGCAGAATTTTTATAAATATAATCTTATTTCGGCTATCGTTACTTATCAGTGTATACATTTAGTATAAGTTATATTTACTATGAATAAGCGAAATTGATTTGAATTAATAGCATTGATTAAATTTAGACTTCATATTGTTATACTCTGCATTCAAAATTTATTATACTACTAAAGGATATAGCAAACGGTATGGAACCATGTATAATGTAACATTTTAAGGGTTTTATTACTTGAGAAAGGAGCTTCAAGACTATCATATCAATTATATTATTATTCGATTGAGTTAAATAGACAAAAGCACATGGTGCAAAGTCTTTTTGTAAAGTAGGAAATTTAACTTGCAACTTTTGGTAATAGTATATAGTTCCAGAAAGATACAAGACTTTTTTGTTCCCATTTGGTTGTGATTTTTCTCTAATATTATTTCTACGTTCATTTGAGGAAATTCTCATTTTACAAATTTTAGCGTTTATTTCTGCAATGACTGTTCCTTTTAAATTATTTAATGTTATCATTTCTGCTTTTTTTCGAGATTTCTACTAAGAAAATAGTAAGAAAACCTCAATAATTTATTTAGTAAGATCAAAAATAATTAACATATTTCTCATTTAATACGATTATTCTTACAAACTAACAAAAACCATACATTTAAGGCTGTCTTCGGTAAAAGTACGAGAGCTTGAACTAAGCGCGAAGTACATTTTCAGTCAGAAAAATGCCTCAATTTCCATGGAAATTTGCAATATCTGAGTTCAGTGGTTCTCAAACTTTCACTACTGGTGACCCAATTTTCAATCATAATTTTTATCGCCCCCTAAAAATAATAATGTACTGAATGCAATAATAATGCACTTTGACGCTAAAGCTACAATACGATCATAATTATAAACCGTAAAAATTAACAAGATAAGTATTAAATTTTGTATATGTTACTTTTAAGCAATATATATTTCCATTTTTTTTTTACTTTTTAGTTCGATTCTCTATAAAAGAGTGTTTTTTAGTTTGTTTTAAAACTATAATTTATTTTATAGTTATTTTTACTATACACGATAAAAATCACAATTCCAGTGAATAATTTAATTAGGAGAAAATAAACTTACCTACTTTCAAGGACTTTTCAATTTTTCTTAGAAAATTTCAGAAAAAATCCAATAAGAAAATGTTCCAAATGTGCGTGTCCTTAATACAGGACATAAATCACAGACACTTTTCGCTAACAACACAGGAACGTTATTTTCCAGCTAAACTATCATATTTTGTTCACGTTTTTGTAGTTTTGCTGTTGTTTGATGATCTACAAATAGCATTTTGAACTTTTTCTTCCTTGTGTCTTTTTGACAAGGCGAAGTGCTACATTAAGGCTTCATAGTTTTCTTCATAGAGATCTTAAGGCAGCATTTGAAAATTTCAAATCAATTCAAACGCTTTTCTGATATTTACTATCGCTATCTTGATTAATAGGCATTACTTCAGTAGGTTCTTCAATTGCTTGATCAGTTTCAACTTCCTTCAATAGGGATCACAGATGCCCATTTTTTTTTAATATTCTGCTTATTTACATTTATAAACCATAATAAGTCGTACAACACAGCAATCAAAACTACAAAATTGTTCATGGGGAAAGTGCAGCATGTTCTAAAAAATAATTGTGTAAAACGTTTTTCATTATGCTTTATATGTTTCAAAATACTCATGCTTATCCGTATATCATAAAACTCTTTCACATGGAAAAAGATGAAACAGAAATATATTATATATATTTACAACTTCCCTAAAAAAAAGACGAAGATAACCATACCAGTAAGTTCGAAGGTCAGCTAAAGTAATATTTTAGGTTTAAAGAAACGTAATAAAAAAAAATCCCTCATCGTTTGATATCGTTAAAAGAAACGTAAAAAAAAAAAAAAAAAAAAAATCTTCCATCGTTCTCATATTGGCCGCAAAGCAAACAAAATATTTTTTTAAAACTTGGTTATAGGATCAAAGATGGCTAATGAGCGTTTGAAGTGGAATCTTTTATTTTTGATGATCACCAGATGATAAAAATAAATTATATCAGTGTAAATGTGTATTTTTTATTATGTCAGAAAGCATTTTGTTTTTCTTCATTCCAAAAAATTATTTTTTAAAACCTTTTATTTTCAATATGCTCGCGCCCCCCTCACAGGGTCACTGCACCCCCCAGGGAGGCGCGCCCCACAGTTTGAGAAACACTGTCTTAGCTCAAACCTCTGTTAACAATATAGTGTTTTTAAAAATTTCAAAAAATATTCCTTTCTTTTTTATTTTAATACTTGAAGGCATTTTATACTAGAAAAACTGAATCAACTCGGTTAAAAAAGGGAAGTATATATGGGAATATGATAAAAATATATAAATAATCTATATCTATATATATATACATATAAATGGGAAGTATGATAAAAAATACTCCTCTTTAAAGGGTAGTGAAGCCAGAATATCATATTAATTTTTCATTTATTTTATATCTGAATAAATGTTCCGAATTCGGGTCATATTCTTTAACATTAACCGAAAACAGCCTTAACATAAAGAATTAGTTTTAACAAAACGTGCAAATTAAAAGAAGGGAATATATGCTAAAGTTAATGATTGGTTTTTTTTTTTTTTGCTCTTTTTATATAGTGAAAAATATGCACTCAATGCTAAGATATTGTTCATGTGGTAGTTTTAATTCATTTGTATCTTCGATTTTTTTTATCTGTATTTATTATAAATACTTTATAAAAATTCTTTGAATAGAGAAACAAAATTTGACTAATACTTCTCTTAACTCTTAATTTGACCTTATGTAAAACTACAACATAACCGGAACATATTTGATGAACAAAAGTATATTGATAAAATAAGACGATAATTTATTATTATATTCTTGTTTATATGAAGTTGTGATAGTAGCTTATTTAAATACATATTTCATTCCGTTTTTAATCAATCGTTTTTATGTACTGAGAGAGAAATATATATGTCATATTTCATTTATATTTTAACACACTAAGATAAAATTCTGCTGATATTTTTCAATTTTAAAAACACATTACCGAATTATATCACTGAAAATACGTGTTGGGGTACTTTTTTACAGAAAATATTTTTCTTGTACGAGATTTATTCTTCAACATTATGAATAGACATTCTTAAAAGTTATTTTCACTTAATGGTAAGAAATACGGTTCAAATAATTTTTTAATAGAAAAATGTTCTGAAAAATATATCCTTACCATGCTAGTATAAAGATTGAATCATTTTTGAATTTCTAATTTTGGTTCTATTCTACATCCCCCCCTTTTCTTTTCCAATATTTTAATGAAAAATGGATATTAATTCATGGATATATAATCAATTTTTTGTTTAAAATGTTCCAAAAAAAGGAAAATTTTTTTAGTATATATTACTAAGCATAATACTTAATAGAATGTGAATATGGAAAAATTTTAATTTAATTTTCAATTTTAAAGTTTTCGCACTATTTTTCATTTTATAATTGTGGAACACAAAACCCCCTAAATTTTTGCTTTCTGTAAGTACACTGTGCATGCTATGAAGAATGTGTTTTATATATCTTAGAAGAATTTTTCCCATACAAAAAAATTTCATGTCCGTACCCCTTTCTCAAACGGTTTGGGATTTTGTTTGTGCACATATATACACACACATAATTCAAAGCTTAGTGTAATATTCAGTCTTGCATTGCAATAGAAATAATATTAGTTTTTTAGATTGTCTTTCCATTTTCATTCCTTCTCAAGCTAAATTCCCTTCTCAATCCCTGTTCTTTATCGAATATTTTCAAGACTCTAAAATTTTTGACTTCAACACAAAAATTTCCCCCTTCACAAATAAATAAATAAATAAAAATTTTTAAAAAAAATCCGGATGAGAGAAGTATTTCAGTACTATGAACACAAACTACGTCTCTTTAAAACACTATTAAAGGGTGTTTTTTTTAGAGGTATAGCACTTTAAATTGCAATAAAACAACGATGCATTATTCGATTGACATGAATTTTTTTTATTCGAAAGATAATCTTGTGGCATTACATTTTAAATATGATTTCTGGCATATGACTGCCACGGCTGGCTCGGATGTAGTCCAATCTGGACGTCCAATTTTCGATGACTTTTTCCAACATTTGTGGCCGTATATCAGCAATAACACGGCGGATGTTATCTTCCAAATGGTCAAGCGTTTGTGGCTTATCCGCATAGACCAATAACTTTACATAGCCCCACAGAAAATAGTCTAGCGGTGTTAAATCACAAGATCTTGGAGGCCAATTCACAGGTCCAAAACGTGAAATTAGGCGGTCACCAAACGTGTCTTTCAATAAATCGATTGTGGCACGAGCTGTGTGACATGTTGTGCCGTCTTGTTGGAACCACAGCTCGTGGACATCATGATTGTTCAATTCAGGAATGAAAAAGTTAGTAATCATGGCTCTATACCGATCACCATTGACTGTAACGTTGTGGCCTTCATCGTTTTTGAAGAAGGATTCCACCAGCCCATAAAGCGCCGCAAACAGTCAGTTTTTCTGGATGTAACGGTGTTTCGACATACACTTGTGGATTAGCTTCACTCCAAATGCGGCAGTTTTGTTTGTTGACGTAGCCATTCAACCAGAAGTGCGCTTCATCGCTAAACAAAATTCGCTTATGAAAATTGGGAACAACGGCAATCTCGTTTTGGGCCCATTCGACGAATCTACGCCTTGCTTGATGATCGTTTTGATGAATTGCCAAACCAAACTGAGAATAAATCCCTTGACGGCTGTTAAATCGGTCGCCATCTTGGAAAGTAATACCAACTTAAACTTCTATACCTGGAAAAAAAACACTCTTTACTAATAATATCACTATAAAAATGAAAAATATGGGCAAATCAAAGATAGAAAGAAGAAAACATCCATACCCGTACTGTGTACGGGCAAAGCAGCTATTCCCAGCTTTCGGTAGCTCGTACGGTGTACGTGCAAACTAGTTCGAGGGGGAGGGGGTATTGATCTATTTCTAATGTTTAAGCGTACAACGGGATGAAAAAGAGTTATTCTGATAGCGGGACATTTCTCTTACTAAAAAGGTGTTTCGTGTGGCGAGGTCCTATTTTTTTAAAACATTGATGAAGACAACCTTAAAGATGAAACATCTAATTTTGATTGGATTTTCGAGAAATTTGGCATTAATGATCTTTAACATAGGCTTACATCATACATAAAATGGTTTTTGAAAAGTATTCTCAACTTTTTGGATAAAAAAATTTTTCACTGTTATTTCAGGCGGGCTTAAATTTCTGCTCGAGATATATAATTTAAATAATAATAATAACGGTTCGTAAAATTCCTTCTCGTATATGCATTTGAAAATATGGCGAAGTTTTTGACATATATGGTTTAAATTTAAATATCAAAAGCGGAGAAAAAAAATTTAAAATGTTCCAAATATTTCTTTCAATTGTTTTATTCAGCATTTGTTTTAATAGAAAATAACATTCGTGATTATTTTTTTTTAAATTTCAATTAAAATATAATTTTAAAATTTCGCGGATCTTAGCAAAGCATTAATTGATAGAATATTTTCAGTACCAATAAATAAATAAATAAGTACCAAAGACATTTAAGAAAAAATAGTCCATTTTTTTTTCATTATAAGTAACGACTTTGCTTATTTTTTCAGTAAACTTTTTTTTGTCATAGATGTAGAAAGTAGAACACCAGTTCAGAGAGTCATTTTCCATTTCTTACTATTAGTTCACTCTCTCCCTATATATATATATATATATATATATATATATACAGTCGGACCTTTTTATAACGAAGTCGCTAAATCCTGGCAAAAAGTTCGTTATACGGAAAATTCGTTATATAGAGGTTCCTCTTTTAATATACTTTATAAACCACATAAAACAAATTTTAAATTCATAAACTCTATATATTAAAAAAAGTAATTGTTCACACCTTTTTTAAAATTAATATATGTTTATTTTATATATCTTACCCATCAAAAAAGAAAGAACGAAAGGAAAACAAGAAAAAAGAATGTCGAAAAATTCACAGTATTTTCAATATTAAGAAAATAATTTAAAACTAAAATTATAATGAATTTTAATTACATTTTATAATTTAAAGCATACAAGTAATATTAAAAATACATTATTTTATAATTATAACATGGGGACACGGTTCAACTCCACTGAGGGTGAAAGAGAATATCAAAGATGGTTTTAGTGAATTGAGCATTTGGGGTTAAAGGTTGTACTTCTTGGGGGAAATGTCCAAAACTCTATTGCTCTCAGTGAGTTAGGATCTAATGAAACCAATTCAAGATTTATGACCACCATAAAATGTGTTAAAGAGAGAATAACTTGAAATTTTTTCAGAAATACTTTAAAAAGAAAGAACAAAAATTGAATCACAAAAAAAAAAAAAAAAAAGTTCGTTATATATAGAAAATGCACTTCGCTGTAGAGAGGTTATTTTACGAAGAAAATCGTGAAATGTTGAAGTTTCCAGGAAAAAATTCGCAATATAGAGGTTTGACTGTATTTATTTATTTAAATATATATCTTGTTCAAATTTTCATCGTCAATAAAAAATACTTTCTGTTCATCCATTCAAGTTCAAATACCTTTTTTTAAACTTGTAGTGGATGACACTTGATATTAATACAATTTTTGCAAATATTAATTCATTAGTTAAACTTATTTAAAGAATAAATAGTAACAAACAAAAATAATAGTTCAACGCCATATATAGAAAGGAAAATTGTTCCTTGTGTCCCTGTAACACAATGGAGAGCGCGTTGGACTTCTAATCAAAAGGCCGTGGATTCCAATCCCACCTGGGATGGCCTAGTTTTTGAGAACATGATTTCTTTTCTTACTATACTATTTTATCAGAACAATTAAATTTAATTAGTGAATAAATAGTAACAAACAAACACAAAATAGCCCAACACCCTATATAGAAGAAAAAAAAAAAAAATTGCAAGGAAAATAGCTTTCTATTTTGTCACTTAATGTTGTGATTATGTCATATGTATAAAAATATTTATATTAATTGTAACTATTTAATAAGAAGTAACTAAAGTAAAATTTCTCTTTGTTGACCTAAGAAGGAATTAACTAAAAGAAATTTTTTTATATATATTACTTGTTATTGCTTGACTTTGACTCGAAATTACGAATTCTATAATATTTAAAAATTTCTTTGTTTTAAATTCGGCTGTTTTGCTTATGTTGCAAAATACTCTGTACTCAAAAGAAAACTAACATGCCATGCAAATCACCAATTACTTCTTTTTGAAGAAACACGGCATTTAATTAAAACTATGATAGTGCAATATGAGAAATGATGAATTATTTAGCATTTGAAAAAAGTTTCCTTAAAATTATTTCAAGCTATAATGACTGTATTTCTAATTACAACATCACCAATATAAATAATAAATATATATATTTCAAGCCCCGACTGTTTAAAATGCTTTATAGGAAATTAAATGTTATGTATTTTAGCTTAAAATTTTAAAGCGTAAAGTATACTATAAAAAGATTTGCAAATAAGAAGCACTTTAATGAAGACGTACATAATGTACGCTTGGAGCTTCAACAAGTGAGATTTAAAGGGTGCGTTTGTGGTTTGCTAGGGGTTATGGTCACTAACTCGTGGCCAGCGCGTAATGAGTTTAGAACTAATGCGCACTGAAGCTCTATGTTGAGGGGGTGGTGTACATTTAATCTGTCGAGGCTCAAAGTCCTCCAGTTGGCATAGGGTGGTAGTTTGGAGAGAAGGGTGCCAGCTCTGGTGTCCTCTGCGCCACTTGTTCGAGGTTCAGAATTACGCAATCCGTCGTGGACGTGGGGGTGGTTGTTTCCCGAGGGATCGGTTTTTAGCTCTAAACCCTTTTCAGGTGAGCTTGGTTCCTTTGGGCATTCCGCCAATAGCCCTCGTGTTTCTTTGTAGTGCGACGTTGACAAACATTCACTCTCTCATTTACACTACTTAAAGAAAACATAGAATGACATTTTGAAGTACTGGGATTACTATTTCGTATAGTTGTTTTGCTAGAGCAACTTCAGTATGCCACCGAGAAGTATACGAGTACTATTCGAGCACATTTCTGAATCCGACCGTGAAAGAATTGCTGCAAAAAATTCGGTTTGTTCCACGCCCATTGATGTCTGCACGTACCGTTAGACGTTCTATGCAACATAGCGAAAAGCCCTCAAGTCGTCCATTGCTGCGAATACTGTTGTTTTAAGAACATTGGCGTTTAGTTTTTATCGCTGCTTCGAACGGCGGATATGAACAACCGAATGACGCTGTAACAACCCAGGGATTGTTGGTGTTTGGAGGTTTGAGCAAAGATCAGCTATAGCACTTTAAAAGCAGTTTTATTACAATCTTCACTTAATTAACCAACACAATTAAAGGTAGGGAATGCACTCAATAATAAATCCGGAAGAGCAATTGCATAGGCTTAATTTAACTAACATATAAATAAAAATTCTTAACTGAAGACGAGCGCTCTTGACTCCTACACTTGAATTCTCTTTAAATATCTAGCTTAACTATACGACCTCCGGTCGTAATCTTGTTCACAATTTAATCAAAATTGTGAACAATCCAACCATCTAGCAGCATCACGTACTCTAACGCCAACATTTAAATAGAAGTACTCATTTGCCTTAATCTCGTCTTCACCGTGAAAGATTTTCAACTGTATTAACTATTAAAAAGAATAATTTTACCCAAGAGGATTCGCGGATAGATCCGTTACAATACGACATTGTGTTTACACAAAAATCATGCTTCGTCTTGCAACATTACGATGTTTGGATTAGAATCTAGAGACACCGTGTAGACAAAGTACTTAATTGTTGCCTTATGCATCACCATACTACACCCCTAATGCGCATGGTCGGTTCATGGCAGGTGCATTATTTTCCTGAGGTTTTGGAAACTTTTGTCTTCTCTTTCAGGGTTTACGTTCCGATACGACAAAGCGCGACCACACATGACATCTAATATTTGAGACTTCATTCATTTAATTGAATTGTTTCATTGGCTTGTCTGTTTTCCCAATTTATGGACTATCGAGTATGTCTATTCAATGGCAGGAGAAGTCTGTTTCGTCATACATCATCCATTGCTACACCAGGTCAATTCAGCAATATGGGGAGGAAGCATGAGCTGTCATACGCCAACAAGATATCCAAAGCATCTATTACTCAAGGCTAAATTATAGCAACTGCTATTGCCTGGCGCGACAGCAACAATCAATACCTCTATGTCTCTACCTACGTCTTGAGGTGATATATAAATATGTATAATTTTAAATGATGAAAAGAAAAATTGAATTTATACTTAAAATACTCTAAATTCTAAAAAAATATTTTGTTAAATGAAACCCATGCTATATATATAATTCGGAAATATTTTAAATCTGAAAATATATTTTCCTAATAACTTAACCCATTGAGAAAATAACTTTAAGATTATTTTCATCTTCGGACAAAAAATATAAATAAATAAATAAAAGCTTTTAAGGAAAAAAATATGGAATACAATTTTTTTTAGATAAAAAATTAAATTAAAATATTTTGCTTCATTTTTATGAAACAATATTTTACCAGGTTTCTCTTTTTCTTGTTTGAAACAAGCCGTGTTTATCTTTTGTGTTTTGTAATTCTTACAGTTTTCATATTTTGAAGCATAAAGTTTAGCAAACCATTTGATACTAAAGAGCAAAATTGATTTTTTTATTCAATGTTTCAATTTTAGAAAAAAATAGTGTGATAAACAGATTATATATACATACTTATTTGAACTTCTACTGATATTTAGATACATTTGCATCTAAGAAACTGTCCACATTAGGCATATTTTCACCACAAGAACCTTTTAAACTGCTTTAAATTTAAAAGTATAAATATTTAATTTTTTCTCATATTTTGATTTATTGCTTCTTTGTTGTCTAGGTAAGTTGGGTAAAATGTTTTATTTGAACTTGTAAAATCATTCAGAAATTCCACGAAACTTCGTGTTCCACCACGCTATGACTTTATTACAGTCATTCGTATGAAAAATAGATATGTTATAACATTATTCGTTTAATTTTTTTTATCCTTGATGGGGAAAAAACTGCTGAATTTCATGTGTGTTTATAATTACGTAGAAGGGTTAGCAATCTTATAGATGTGGTGTGCCAAACCATTCCACTAATATAATTCAGAGGGCCACATAGCAGCAAATATTTGTAACAATCCCATTCCCGTGGCAATGTATGCAAAATTAGGAATAGAGGTACAAAATACAGATTTAGTGTTTTCCTTCCTTCCTCAGTGGCTCGACAGCCAGGGTGGGCCTTGGCCTTCTCAAGAAGCCTTTTCCAGGTCAGCCTTCTTCCTAATTGTGTTCTCCAGTTCTTAGTTCTCAAAACTAAGAGATCTTTTTCTAGACCATTATTCCATCTAAGATCTGGCCTGCCCTTTTTTTGTGTGCCAATTGGTTGAACATTGAAGACTTTTTTTAGTGGTGCGTCTGCATTCATTCTGATAACGTGACCTGCCTATTTAATTCATTATATGATTGATAGAGCTCGAAATTTGATTTTCTTCGCCACGTTCCATTTTCCTGAATTCCTCCAAAAATAAATCTTAAAATCTTCCTTTCGTAATATACTTATCATGTTCTCATCTGTTCGAGACATGGTCCAAGTTTCACATGCATAAGTTAATACTGATCTTAAAAGAAATTTTTACAATATAACCTTTTTTTGTTTTGTTTTTCTTTCGATTAAATTCGATTTCATATGTTTTCGTATTCAAATAAGACATCTATTAGCCACAGTAATTTTCTTTTGGATCTCAGTAATACAATCGCTTCTATTGTTAATTTCCGAACCTAAATAAGTGAAAATGTCACCAACTTCAAAATTATACTCTCCAATTTTAAAGTGGGAATTGTTAAGACATGATTTAGTGCAATGCATGTAATTGGGATTTAGAGTTTTACTAAATATAAATTATGAATCGCTTAAAGATATTTATTAACATAAAAATAAGCAACACAAAGTAAACAATGAGTAACGTAACTGAGTAAATTAGGGCACCCTGCAAACTCAAGTTTTGGGCCCCAAGCCCAAATATGTACTTAGCGTCAGTCAAGCTTTGGATACACTAGAGTCCCTGACCCCCGCAATTCGGGGGTACGTTACGCCAATGATAACAATTCCTTATGCTTACACAAAAACATTAATATTCTACATATATTATGTGTATTCTGTATCTTTTCATAATAGTTATTAAAAAATAAAATCATAGAAAATAAAATTAAATAAGAAATATATATAAATTACACAAAATATAGGTATTCCTACAATACAGTGAAATAAGAATTAAAAAATTAAAGTGAATCTTGTACCTGCAAAGCTTTGATTAATATCACAATATCAGTGGTGTAATTTGTGATTTTCAATTTGACACAAAAATTTGTTTATACATATGTAGAACCAAAAGCGTCAAAGCCCAGCATATACAATTTTCTTCAAACAATTATATCACCCCGGCAATGACATACAGAAGTTTGAAATAGCTGTCAATTTATCGAAAGACTTATCTTTTAGACCTTATCATAGTTATAATTCTAAAAAAAAATTTTCACGAACCAGCAACGAGTGATGCTTCATTTTTCAAGTATTGCACAATCTCTCGTTATAATTTTAATTGAATATTTAACGCTAAAAATGAGCCCCATTTAAATATAGGATGTTTTCTCCCCCATCAGAAATCATACAAACTACATACATGCAGATTCGGTAGAATTGTTTAACGACAAAGAATCGAAAGTAAAAAATAGCGTCTAAATAGAAATGTGTTAGGATAGAGAAGAGAGACACAGGGCAGTTTAACTTTATCTCATAACTTTTTAGAGTAGTGCAGAAAGCCACTTAAATTTGCTACGCTGGTCACATGATTAGATAATAAGACTTGTAAACAATTCATGTTACAGAAAATATGAAGGCAAAATAAATGTTAAATGATACATATTATAAACAAAGGAATCATTATATAATTACTTTTATAAGAAAATTCTATCAATGGGAGTCGTTATAAATACACTGTTGGCCACACAAAATGCAACACCCTGAATGAAGCATGAAAACTATGTGAAATTTACATCAGGCATTGGCGACGATGAAATATGTAAATCATTAGCATTATAGCACAGACGTACATCAAGAGCGACCGTAGCACCCCCCGTAAGCGCTATATAAGGGGAAAACAGATTGACGATTTGAAGTACGGCAATTGTTTTTTCGTGGTTTTTTTTTTTTTTTTTTAGAGTATTGTGTAAGTTGCTTACCTATGCCTCGTGGAAGACATCGATGGCCTTTTGATCAAGTTTCTGAATTCGACGGAGGAAGAATGGTAGTCTATAGGAATAATGGATTATCCCCTTCAGAGAAATCGGTTAACGTGTTGGACGAAATCAAACAACTGTGATGCGGATCTGTAATCGCTGAAAGCAGGAGGAAACAATGGACCGACGGGGCTGATGGCATCCACCTCGCTGCACCACTGCCCGTGATGACCGGTGGATTGTGCACATGGCAGTGATGAATCGCGCTGCCACATCACGAACCATATATAGTACAACAGACACAGTCTGTTACGCAACATTCGGTGCCCTCTCGTACCATTCGACGCCGTTTGCAGCAGAGTGGAATGTCCACAAGGCGTCCATTGCTTCGTTTATCCTTGACTAGAAACCACTGGCGTTTGCGCCACCAATGTTGCGACGAATGACAGGCATGGACAGCAGAATGGAACGACATTGTGTTTACCGACGAATCTCGCTTCTACCTGCAACATCACGACGGTCAGATTCGAGTCTGGAGTCATTGTAGTGAGAGACTGTTGAACTGTTGCGTTATGAATCGCCACACTGGTTCTGCACCCGGTATCATGGCTGAGGGTGTAAAAGGATTTCATTACCACACCCCTCTAGTACGCACTGCCAGTAAGCACACTGAACAGCCAGTGCTACGTCTCTGAGGTGTTGAAGCCAGTGGTCCTCCCATACATTCAGCGCTTACCATTAGCCATATTCTAACAAGAATTTGCGTGACCGCACGTGATACGCAATGTTCAAGAGTTCTTCTGTACCCATCAGATTGAATTGCTTCCTTGACCTGCTTGTTTTCACGATCTGTCGCCAATTGAAAACGTGTGGCCCATGCTTGCACAACTACTGGCTCAGGATACACCTCCCGCTACCACACCCGATCGACGTTGGCGATATGTGGAAGCCGCATGGACTTCTGTATCCCAAGGGTACATCCAAAGCCTCTTTCATTCTATGCCGAGGAGTGTGGCAGCGGTTACAGCCAACAATGGAGGCTACACTTACTACTAATTTTGTCATCATTCAAAAATCATAAGAGGCTGTAATTTCAATCGTTTTATCTTTGTACAACATGCTATCTGTTAAATAAATTTGGCAGTGATATCTCTGGTCTTTCTTTGTGATGTATTTTGTTTGGCGAGCAGTGTATATTTCAACGTAGTTATACACCGAATCTTCTCCAACTTTATCCTTAAGTTTTAAAAAACTATAATTCAGATTTTTCAAGGATTTATGTATGCATTGTAGCTTGCACTACGATCATCTTGAGCTGAAGTGGGCATTAAATCGATCGCGATCGACCGGTGCACCGCCAAGACATTTTGGGGAGACCGCCTTTACTAAGACCTAATAATTTTTTCATCCTACGATGGTTCAGAAATATTCTAAAAAAAAATCGATTTACATAAGAGAACATTTCGTCAAATAGAAAATGCACTCTGCAATTTGAAGGTTATTTCGCGAAGGAAATCGTAAAATTTTCTTGGTTCGAGGAAAAAAGTCGCTAAATAGAGAAACTAGAGGTTCGAAAATGGAGATCCGACTGTGTTTTGTACCTTGTTTTAGCACACAACCTTTATGCCCCTGGGTGGACCTCAACACCTTGAAAAATTTAGAAGTAGCCCGTACCCTGGAAAAGTCTGCCCATCCCTGATCTTGATCTTTGTAGTCGAATGGTCATAAGTAGGAGTTCTGATTTCATTTGAATTCTCCAGGCAGAATAATGTGAATTATTGCTTAGTACAGTGCTTCTCAAACTTTCAGTATTTGCGACCCAATATTCAAACATAATTTTCCTCGCGCCCCCGTACTTCCATACAATAACAATGTATTGAATTCAATAATATTATACTTTGACGTTAAAGCTACAATACGACTTTAGCCTCTAAAGTTCCACCGGTTATTTTTAAGTCTCTCTCAGTCAAAGCATTAAATGTCCAGGACGTATATATACGTCTTTCCGAAATACGATCTTCTCGATGCACTGCTATAAATAAGAGTTATTCCGAAGGCTTTGGAATACAATAAAAGGACCTTGATGGTGTTTGCGAAGGATTTATTCACTTCAGAGAAGGCTTTATTTTATTGTTTTTCATCCCCTCCAATACATCACATAAGCCCCCTAGGTAGAAAATGGTGGCATTGGGGTGCGAATCACATAACTTTTAATCGGCAGTTAAGTGATTAATTATAATCCATACAAATTATCGAGATAAATGTTGATTTGTGTATATAATTTTCTATATGACAAGCCCATGGTGTCACTGGTAATTATTAAACTCGTTCCTAACTCAGTATTGTTAAATTAATTATAAAATACACTGTGCAGTACTGATACATTTATCAGCGTATTACATCCGTGTAAAAGTGTATTTTATGCTTATTATGTCAGAATGTATTTTGTTTGTTCACTTTCACTAAATTAATACTTTTTTAAACAATCTTTTGTTTTCAACTTTTCAATATGCTCGCGCCCCCCATGTAGAATTGTCATGCCCCCAAAGGGGGGCGCGCCCCACAGTTTGAGATACGCTGGCTTAGTAATTCAAATTGGGTGTAAAATCCTTGTTGCAGTGATGTGGAAATCAGGAGAATTAAGTTCTTAAAAGGATCATTAAGACGGAGATTTGAAAATACTGAGAAAGAAAAAGGCAATTCTCTTAAGTACATGTATCGTTGTTTTATTGCTGCATTATTAAAAACGAAATATAGATCCCCAGAAGTTGATAATTAAATTTTATATGAACATTATACAAAATTAATCATAGCATTCTCATTTCATATTCAAATTCGATTCTTGTGAAGGATTTTCATAAGCAATATGAAAGTCTTCCAATGTGCAACACATTCAAAACATGGATTTACACTATAATTAAGTCTTAATTTTAATTTTTCAAGATAATTTATATCTTATCTCATTAGAGACAATTTATGAATTGATAGAAGGGATTAATTGTTGGATAATAAACTTAGATAGTAATCTAATAAATAAGATAACTGACACTAATTAGAGTCTTTTTTCATTAAGAAATAAGGTATTGTATCAGCAAAGTAGAAAATTATAAGTGCCGTATATATGTGAGTCAAATTCCTTATAAGATGGAAATGAAACTCTAACAAAATTAATAATTAATTTTTTAAAAGAAAAATAGACGTTTACTGTATTTTGCGACCATTCTTAACTTTAATCGGATTATTTTTACCCTACTTATTTAACTGTTAGTAATTGTTCTCAACTTAGTTATTTATTATCAATATAAATATGAATACAAAATTTGTTTTTAATTCTTTATGTAATGAATGGAAAAATTGCTTTAATTATTTATTTATTTGATACTAAAGAATGAGTAGAGGTTTGATTAAAAAAAAAACATTTAACTTCTGAGACTTATGTTTTAGTCGTAGAACAGGGGTTTAACGCAATTAAATAAAATAATTTAAAAAAAAAAAAAGATATTTAACTTCTACAAAAAGCCAAGTATTTTTGCCTCTTTTCCATTTAAAAACCAATCCTTGAAACTTTTATACTTTTACTAGCTTTATTGTTTTTAGTCGTTAAAATTTACTTAGAGTTAATAAAAACTATCAAAAGTCCAACTTGAAATTGATTAAAATATATTTTATATTTTTAATACGTTTGTAACATAATAAATATCTACTATTTGAATCATTGTAATTAAATAATTTGCAACAACAACGGATTTTAAATAATTTAGTCATTTCATTCAAATGAAACGCTTTTACCCTTCATTATTAATTTTTCATGATACCCAAAATTCGGCGAGCTATATTTAAAACAACAAATACGCTTAAATACTTTCTTCTGTTGATATATTCCGAAATTTTTCCTCAAAAGAGTAAGAACTCGTTTAAGCCTAAGTTATGATCTCGAGCTTTAAGATGGATATAATGCCAAAATCAAATCTTGTGTTCGAGGCCTAATTTCATCAATAGCCCGTCATGTTGAAGAAGGGAGAGCTCTACTTGTTAAATGGAACATATTTTTAAATACTCTCATGGCGTGATGTGGAGATTGGAATTATCAGCTTCAGTGTTAATCCCGATACATGACACTGGTTCGATATTATATCTTCAATAGCTCCCGCGTTTTATGAAACGATAAATCAAATTAAAGGCTACAGAAGTGGTATCAGACTGACATTAGTAATACAATGATAATTTGGTTGCAATTTTTATTTATTGTTATGTCATTGGTAGCGTGATTAATAGAATTGTAGCTACACGAGCGACAGAAACCATTCTCAAACCATTCTAGGTGGTGTGATAACCCTACGTGAGGGGGAGGTGAATATAGCGAAAAATCGAAAATAAAAGATTATTTAAAAAATTAATTTATGGAAAGGAAGCAAAACAAAATACATCCTGACATGATAATAAGTAAAACACACGTTTGCACTGATATAATATACTCATAAATGTGCAAGTATTGGACAACGCATTTGATAATTAATTTATCAATACTGAATTAAGAACAAGTTTAATAATTACTAGCGACCCCCATGGGCTTGTCTTGCACAGCAAAGTTTTTCAAATGAAAGTTTAATATTAGAAATTGACACTTTTTCAAGCTCTTTTCCCATATTTTTAGCTGAGATTTATATTTTATCTTCAAAGCAACCAACGCTGAAAGTCCTGTTTCACAAAGGTTGTTGGAAATTGTGATAGTTTACGTATTTTGTTTTCAGTACAGAAAATTAAAAAGGACAAATAACACCATACTTATCCTATTACTTAAAAGTTACTTAAAATATATCTATTACTTTAACACATAAAATTTAATAATTTTAATAATTTGTACTGTTTATAATTGAGGACGTGATTGTAGCTTTAGCTTCAAAGTACATTACTGTTGCATTTAATACATTGTTATTGTTTGGGAGGTGCAATGAAAATCATAATTGAAAATTGGATCACAAATATTGAAAGTTTGAATTACACTGATTTAAGGGCATTACATGAGATCATAAGGGCTTTTCTGTATGTTTAATTCATTTAGGTCTCTTATGTCTCACAAGCCATAATGAGTAAATTAGAGAATGCACCCCAGTGTCTTATATATAGGTCCTTGTTCTCTTGTCCCTTCGTTCTTATTCCAAATGACGATTCCGTTATTATAAATCAAGTGCAATATTAATTAAAAACAAAGTAAATAAATATTTTGATATTATAGTATTTCCTATTTTTTCTTCCATAATTAACGAAAAGGGGGGAAGGGGAAGCTTGTCGAAAATCCATATAGCTTGTTTGGAATCTTTACATTTGTTATGATCTTTGAAATATCAGAATTGCTGTATTAACAAGATAATATACAGCTTAAAAAACTGATGTACGTTAAAAATGAAGGATTACATTTCCCTATGAAGTTTTTCTTGTTTTCCATTCCTTTGTAAATGTTTTTAAATTCAATCAATTGTCATGACTTTTATATTCGCTTAAAAATAATAGGGAAGAAAGGTATTTTGAAAATGTGTAGTTTTAATTTATAATGACAATTTCTACGTATATATATATATAATATAAGCTAATTATTTAATAGTCAATCAATGCTGGTTTCTTAACTTAGAAGTATAATTAGTTAATAACTTGTATAATAAAATATTAATTATACTGATATTGTTTGAATAATATTGAAAGGTTTTACTATGTATTGTTACTACGTATAATAACTTATATAAAGCATTACACACATAAAATGATATTAATAATTTGATTATAATATATTGTTAATCTATATGAATAATTAAACGAGTTTTATGAAATTTATATGAAAAAATATTTATTGTTTTCGTGGAGGATGTGTCAAAAAGGAACTTAACTTTTTTTATATATAAATTTTGATAAGAGTAATATAGTTATGTAAACGGTCATTTTTATTGTTTGCAGAGAAAAATTTTCAAGATAATAAAGATTGATCTCATGTTTCATACAATAAATGCATAACAAAAGTTATGAATGGATGTCTGGATTTTCGGGTCACTCATAAGGCTGCACAGTATTTATTGAATTATTGTCTAAGTTATTACGTACAAAATGGCTTGAAGAATTATTTTGATAAGGTTTCGTCAGATATTAAAGGAAGGACTGTTGACATATATTTTTCAATCATTTAATTAGAACTCCTTAAAAATCTTATCTCAAAGTCAAGAATATGTTTTAAATCAATAATGTTTTCCTCTTATTTTGTAAAACTTTATTGGGGTTTCGAACTTCAAAATTAATTAAAAATAAAAATAAATAAATTAATTAAATTAAAAATCAATTAAATGTAATTAAATTAATTGATTTAAAAAATTTAACAAAATTAATTAAATTAATAATTAAAAATTCTTTTTAACTTCAAAATGTTCTCTTTTTTCACGTAGTATTTTTTTATTTAAAATTCATTTCTTGGGTATTAAAATTGTTCATTTCTTGGTACTTGGTAATATCGAAACATTGTTCTTGGATTCAGAGGCTATTTCTTTTTGAAGTGATAACTCTTTTCGGCGCATTTTACTGGAGAGTGAATTTGAATGTGCTTCAGGTTCAGCTTTGTAACGTTCATTCGGCTTTTTTTAATATAAATTTATTTTGATAGTTCTGCAAAAAAAAATGCTTATTTATGACCTTCAAATCATTATTTTTTTAAAAATATTAATGAATATTTTTTCATATCAGTATTTTTAATCGATAGAAATTATTTTTTAAAAATTAATTGTTTAATAAAATTTCAAATTCACAAGTGATGCCGTTGGTTGAGTTCGAATAATAGCCAGAGATGGAGATAGTACTTAAATTTATATTACAAGAAAATAAATATTTACAGTTAAAGTTTACACTAAAAGGTAATAATGTGGTTAAATGAAAATTACACCCTTGAAGGTGCTGCGGATTGATGCGAACAAGACCTTGCGTCCGTCCGTTGCGTTTCAGTTTACAGAATGTCCCGGTACCGGGTTCCAAAAAGTTTCAGTTGGGGTAGGAAAGCGGAAAATCTCGCGCACTCAGTTACAGTTAAGTGAGGAGTGGAAAGTCTGGCGAACTCAGTTGCAGTTAAGTGAGGAGTGTGGGAAACATACTTCCACCCTATATCCGAACTAGTTCGGATATATGGGAAGTTTGTGAAGTTTATGGACGGGTCGTTTAAACACTGAGTCTTGGGTTTTCACAGTTGCAACACGAACCAGTCCGTCGTTGCCTGGATGCACTTGAAGAACTCGAGCCATTGGCCATGTACCAGGGAGGACCCTCCTCTTTGATCAATACGATGTCATCTTCCTTCAAGTTTGGTTGTGCGTCCTGCCATTTCTTGCGAGGTTGTAAGGAGGAGATAAATTCGAACTCCACTTCTTCCAAAAGCCCCGTTTGATGTTCTGTAGCAACTCCCAACGATCTCTGTGGTTGGAGGTTGAAGGAAGCTCCTCTGGAACTGAAAGAAGAACATCACCTGTAAGAAAATGTGAAGGTGTGAGCGTAGATATGCATTCTATGTCAGAGTCATTAACGTAGGAGAGAGACCTGGAATTTAGTAATCCTTCGATTTGTGTGAGCAAGGTTGTTAACTCTTCAAAAATTAATATGGTTTCTCCCAATACTCTCTTCAGATGAAATTTGACGGATCGAATTCCTGATTCCCAAATACCTCCAAAATGTGGTGATGAGGGTGGAATAAAGTGCCAATCTATTGAAGATTTGGATAAGTAGTAAGAGATGGCTTCATTAGTTGGTAAAGAAAGCCATAACTTCCGTATTTCGTCAAGTTTACGACGAGCTCCAACAAAATTGGTTCCATTGTCACTATAAATGTGGCGGGGAGCACCACGACGAGCACTAAAACGACGAAGTGCAGCTATGAAGGGAATCAGTTGTTAAGTCTCCGACTGCTTCAATATGAACAGCTTTAGTTGCTAAGCATACAAATAAAGCAATGTAACCCTTTGTAGATTTAGTCCCTCGACCTTTGTTGCATTTAATCAGTACAGGACCAGCATAATCAATACCGCAACTGAAGAAAGGTCTCTCCAGCGTGGCACGGTGTTTTGGTAAATTGCCCATCAGTTGTGGTGTTGTGGTGGATGTTTTGAATTTGTTACACTTTAAGCATTTTCTAATACATTTGTTAATTAATTTTCTACTTCCTACGATCCAATGGGACTGTCGAAGAACGTGAGCTAACAAAGTCGGCCCAGCATGTAAATGAGCAATGTGTTGTTCCTTGATAAGGAGTTCACTAATACTGTGCTGAGAAGGAAGTATGATAGGATGCTTGGAATTGAATGGAAGCTGGGAATTTTGCAATCTCCCTCCCACCCGTACTAAACCATGTTCATCTATGAATGGATGGAGGGAAGGTAATGGACTTTTGGGTGGCAGAGAAATCTGTTTTTTAATGCTTCGTATTTCTTCCTGAAAGTAAAAACCTTGAACCCAACGAATGATGGTTTCTTCAGCGGTTTTGGTTTCCGAAAAGGTAAGTGAAGTAGTATTAATATGGGATGAACTGATCGATGATCCTTGAGATGCTATCTTTTTACAGTTTTTAATAAATCTTTGGCAATAAGCAAAAATGCGAATTACTTTGGTGAGTGAAGAGTAATGTTCGAATAAACCATGAATTACATCATTTGATGTGTGAGTAAACAGATTGAAGATGGAGACTGATTTTGTTCCGCTTTTACCTCATCCGAAGCCTCATCGCAACTGGATTCAGCCTTGGGCCAACTAGAAGTTTCTAGCCTTAGCCAGGGTGGTCCTTGCCACCATAACTTGCAATCAGGTAAGCATTTAGGATCAATACCTCGGGATGCAATATCTGCGGGATTTTCCTTAGAAGGCACATGTCTCCAATGCTTTGTAGGTAGAACTTCTATAATTTCAGATGTTCTATTTGCTACGAAAGTTTTCCATTGGCGAGGATGACCAGACAGCCAGGAGAGAACTATTTTAGAATCCGTCCAAGTGAATACATCAAAGGTATAATATTCTAATGTCCGTAAGACCGATTTAAATAGCTTGGATAGTAAATGTGCACCGCACAACTCCAATCGAGGAATGGAAACTTGTTTGACAGGGGCTACTTTAGTTTTTGATACAAGTAGTTGAACCTTTATTTTGCCGTTGTGTTTCTGCCGACAGTAGATTGCAGCAGCATAAGCTAATGAAGAAGCATCTGCAAAACCATGCAATTCTACTATGTTGTCTGCTGTAAGGATGACCCATCTGGGAACAGTGAGGTAGTTGATGGCATTAAAGGCCTTTTGAAACCTAAGCCAATCCTCTGTTAATTGTTGTGGAATGGGAGAATCCCAATCTGTTTTTGTAAGCCAAAGTTTTTGATAAAAAATCTTCATGAATACTGTACAAGGTGAAAGAAGTCCTAAAGGATCGAAAATTTTGGAAGATTCAGATAAAATACGTCTCTTTGTGAGTGGTGGTGTAAGTTCAAGCGATGGTTGGAAACCAAAAAAGTGTCATTGGATGAATTCCAAAAATAAGCCTAATACTTTAGAACTTTCATTAGAATCTTTGGAAAATTCAACTCGTGCATCATGAGAACTATGTTCTGAAAATTGAGCGAGAAATTCGGTGGAATTAGAATTCCATTTTCTTAAATGAAATCCGCGAGTACTCAAAACATGAGCAATGTCCTTGCAAATGGAGATTGCGTTATTTGGCGTATCTGCTCCTGATAGTAAATCATCCATATAAATATCTTCCTGTAAAACTCGGGAGAGGTTGGGATTATCTTTATCATCGAGAGCGATTTGCTTAATACACCTAGTGGCCAAAAAGAAGCTGAGGCTAAACCGTAGGTGACAGTTTTTAGCTTGTATGTGCGAATGTTTTCACTAGAGTTATTTCTCCACAGAATTTGTTGGTATTTCTGATCTTCATCAGCTACTAAAATTTGACGGTACATTTTTTCAATGTCCGCTGTAAATACAATTCTAGGAATTCTAAAATTAAGCAATATTTCAAAACTATCCCTTTGTAATTTGGGACCTACTCCTAGCAGAGAATTTAATGACGTACCATTTGTAGTTTTGCAAGATGCGTCAAAAACTACTCTTAACTTTGTTGTAGGGCTAGATGGCTTGATAACGGCGTGATGCGGTAAAAAATTCTGATCTTTGGAAGTATGGGATCTGGAATTTACTAAGCTCATGTGACCTAGCGATTCGTATTCGTTCATGAATTCTTTGTATTGTTTTCAAAATCTGGGTTATTTTTAAATTTCCGCTCCATTGCTAATAAGCGAGAAATTGCTGCGGGTTTTGAGTCTCCCAATTCTGAATTTGATTTATAAAATGGAAGTTTTACAACAAAGCGTCCATCGGAATTACATGCATAAGTATTTTGAAAATGTGTTTCCACAAATTGCTCTTCAGAAGTTAATAATTTATCTTTTACGTTAGGAATTTCTTCTAATTCCCAAAATTGCTTTAATTGATTGTCAATATTTGTACCATTAATGTGAAGATTTAGCATTGAATTTGAGTTTAAAGACTCAGTTAATTTGCCTGAAATTAGGAAACCAAAAATGGAATTTTGAGCGATTAAATTACTTTGAGAGCAAGTAATTTGCCCAGGAAGCAAAATAGAAAAAAAGTAGTCAGATCCGAGAATCATATCGATATTGTTTGAGATAAAAAATTTCGGATCCGCTAAGCAGGCATTTTTTAAATGAGAGAAATGTGTTTCGTTTATTTTTTCCGTTGGTAACGGAGCAGTTAGTTTTTCCAAAACGTATGCTTTAACTGGTAGTTTGACCTTGGGGTCATGTAACGATACTAAATCTATTTCAACACACCCTCTAGTCATCGCGATTTTAGAATCTTGCAATCCTTTAATTTGAAATCTAGCGTTTTTTTTTTCAGGCCTAGCAGTTTTAAACATTTTTCCGAAATGAATGTTGATTCACTTCCGCTGTCCGCCATAACTCGAACTTGACAGTTCTCCCCAAAATATTTTTAATGTTAACGCTTAAAGTTGGTAATAAAGAAAACATGTTTGTATAGAGTTCACGGAAGCTGCAACTTCTTTGTTTTGATTAGTATCATTTCCTATCTGGTTTTGACCTTCAGCACGATGAGATTTATTTGCTGACATTGCGAAATTTTTAAAATTATTATCATGCAATAGCGAATGATGCTTTTTCTTACAATAGTGGCAAGTAAAAGTTGAATTACAATGTGACTCAGTGTGCTTATCAGATAAACAGTTCATACATAATTTTTGTTTATTAACAAGTTGTATACGCTCTTTAACAGACATTTCTTTAAATTTAGAACATTTGGAAACAAGATGATTCATTTTACAACAAGAACATTTTAAACTATTGTTAAATTTCGATTTATTAATATAAGGTTGATTTTCATAAGTAACATTTTCATTATATACATATGTTCTCACAGATAAATTTTCTAAAATATTCTGTAGCTTGGCTTTGGTTTCGTAATATTTTGTTTCGAATTCTTCCATTTCAGAGGATTCGATAGGTAAAGCAGCATCCGCTTTATCAAATTTCGTATAAGTTAATTCAAGTTTCTCTAACTTGTTGCGTATATCATTTTTGTCAAAAGTTTGATCATTTTTATCAATGAAATTTATAGTTCTTGTAAGTGCAGCTTTCGCTCTGCCGCGAAGCACTGTAGCCGTTTCGGCATCCATTGTTGATAAAACGAAATATGGATGGAATGAATCAGTAAGAGAAACCAAAGTCAAACGTTGAATGAAAATATAAAATAGTACTTATCTCTTGTTTCTCTGAATCGTTGACGAATGTCGTCGGTGCCTCCAAATGGTGCCGTTGGTTGAATTCGAATAATAGCCAGAGATGGAGATAGTACTTAAATTTATATTACAAGAAAATAAATATTTACAGTTAAAGTTTACACTAAAAGGTAATAATGCGGTTAAATGAAAATTACACCCTTGAAGGTGCTGCGGATTGATGCGAACAAGACCTTGCGTCCGTCCGTTGCGTTTCAGTTTACAGAATGTCCCGGTACCGGGTTCCAAAAAGTTTCAGTTGGGGTAGGAAAGCGGGAAAATCTCGCGCACTCAGTTACAGTTAAGTGAGGAGTGGAAAGTCTGGCGCACTCAGTTGCAGTTAAGTGAGGAGTGTGGGAACAACAAGTGTAAGTAATTTTTCAATAAATTTTATATTGTTTTCTTTACTTTATTTTGAATATTTTTTTTAAATTGAAATTAAATAAATTTTCTTAGTAAGTACCAAATTCATCACATTTTCGTGAAACATGCTTAATTATTTTAATTTTGTATTTCTCTATAATTTATTAGTCATGCATAAGCAAGGTGAATGCTGTTAAATAAATAAAGTAGCTTGGAAATTTTATCCTCTTTTAATATCTATATCAGTGTTTCTCAAACTGTGGGGCGCGCCCCCTGGGGGCGCGATAAACGTACAAGGGGGCGCGAGCATATGGAAAATAAAAGATTAAAAATTTATTTACTGGAATGAAGTAAAACAAAATACTTTCTGACAAAATAAAAAAATGCACATTTACACTGATATAATTAATTTATATATCTGCGATATCACGTCATAAAAAATTAAAGCTTCTACTTCTATTACGGTTTCTTTTTCAAACCAAAATGAGAAAAAAACAAAACTCAGACCCATAATCGAAAAAAAAAATTTAGGAAGATAAAAAATTCATCACTGTAATATTATTGTCATCAGCTGTAGGCTGCAGAATGTAGTTGCTGCGGTTTGACCTTCGAGCTTACTTGTACGGTTAGCTACCTCCCTGTTCTTATGTATTTGTTTTTTTTTTTTTGGGAACTTGCAAATAAACTATTTCTGCTGCGATTTTTTTCCTTGTAAAATATTTTTATGATTTTTGGAAAAGCACAGAGAACTCTTTGAAGGATTACTTGGCTAAGATTTATTTCTGAGTTATTCCCAAGCATATAAAAAAGCAAAATGAAAAACGTTTTACATAATTTTTTTCAACATCCATATTGTAATAAATACACTTTTATTCCGGAGCTGTCACGCCGAGCACAAAGTGCACGAAATCGGTAATTCTGGCAAAACTGTTTAATTGTTACCAATGGCTCTGACACTATCCTCCTGTTTGACAGTCTTAACGTGTGAACTAAAATGTATTTGTCACATATCTCCCTCTTTTGGGAGTGACAAACGTTTTTTTAAAATCTTTAGGTACTTGTTTTGACTGAGTTCCCGGTGTGATAACTTTTTTTCCGAAATATTTTCTGTGTTCTTGAAGTAGGTGAGTATATTTTTCTCTTAATTAAATTATTCACTGGAATTACGATTTTTATTGTGTACTACAAAAATAATTATAAAAAAGATTGGGGTGGCTCAATAACCCCACTCGACCATTAGTATCAAGTGCGTGCCTAGTCCAGGTTTAAAATATGTTAAGACTTTAAATATTGAAAATAATACAATTATTTCTCATCGGAATTTTATATTATTGTTCATTATTCAACATCAACTCTAAATGCTAATTCTGTGAGGCTTAAAATTACAGTTCGCTTAAAACTAATTATAATTTGAGCAATGATTTAAAAAAAAATCATTTTACATTTTTGTAAACATTGTTGCGCACTTGGCTTTACTCTCCTTAAAATTCAGCGATTATATCAATATTGTTTTATTTTCTTATAAATGTGAACTCGTGCAAATAGCCTGTACTTCAGCCGGTATACTTTTAATGTATCAGTGCTGCACAGAGTATTTTATAACTAATTAATTAATGCTAAATTAAGAACAAGTTTAATAAGTATTAGCGACTTCCATGGGCTTGTCTTACAGAGCAAATTTTTCAAAGGAATGCTTATGATTAGAAATTGACCCACTGAGTTCTTTCTAAAAAAGCTGATATCTATATTTTGTCTTCTAAGCGGCCACTGCATTTTGCAATATGTTCCAATTTAAAAATTAGAGAAAAGAAAAATAACATAATAATTATCCTATTACTTAATATTTTTTTTTTTGCTTAAAAGCAACATACACAAAATTTAATACTTATGTCATGAATTTGTACGGTATATAATTAAGATTATTGCTTTAGCGTAAAAAAAATGCATTATTATTGCATTCAGTACATTAATAATGTATAAGGGGGCGCGATAAAAATTGTGATTGATAAGGGGGGGCGCCACTATTGAAAGTTTGAGAAGCACTGATCTATATAAAATTTCTTAGAAGATTTATAAATGTTTGACATAAAAATTGCGTGAACACAACTTAGATTCCGAACCAAAATTGAACCAAATTTTCCAATTTCCGAAAATTATTTTTGTTCTCAATATATTCAAGACAGGATTTATATATCAAATTCGCAAAGAAAAATAACTTAAAGTAATTTTCAACAAGTTTTGACAAAATACTCAATTTCCTTCGAAAGTAAAACGAAAGGTGAACAGCGTGTGCTAAGAAGTCTTGTTTTCATTGTTATTTGTCAAAAGTAATTTTCTTTAAATGGCTTAACCGACTGCTTGTTGGAACTGAATGCGGTCAAAAGAAATGGATAGACTCGTTATGAAGTGATTGATGATACTTGAATGTGGTTTAGTGATGACAGTGCACAATCATTGCTTACAAAACTTTCATGGTATAACTTTAATGATTGTACAGTTTCTTTCCCAAAAGAAATCCCCGTTCTGACACATGCAAACCATTAAAAACACCACCAGTATATTATTTTTGGTTTCTGAAGAATTAACCGAAATTAATTTTAAAAAAATAATCTGTGTATTGTCATGCTTTCCTGTTTATACCCAGATTTAGTTTGCAATCTTTGGTAGTATAAGCTGTTGGCATACATTCACTCTAAGAATGGCATTTTAGACCATTATATGCTTCGTGTTAGCATTGATTTAATCCTTTTTCATGAATATATGTATTTTTTTAAATGGTCTTTACTTTTAGCACACACGGCAAGTCCCCATTTCTGATAGTCATTTCATTACTGGCGTTATCTAGTGGAGGCTCCTGCTCCTAAATTTTGACGCTTGAATGTATTTAATTCAAACTTTAGTATGCTGAATATTGCCATGATTTAATTTTGCCAAGAGTACCAGAGCCAGATTGCTGCTCAAGAGATCTTTTACATGTCACATAATCATATGACATGCTTGCTTACTATTTTTGCATACAGAAAACCTATCAATTCCAAGTGATTACGAGGGGGAGTAAGTTATCTCTAAGCCACCAAGACGACATTTTTAATTAATATTAACTGTTTGCTTATAAAATAAAATCAAAATAATATCAACTGTTTGTTTATAATTTTATTTCGATTGTTTAGAAACGTCACACTCTGAAACAACATAGGGGCTATTGGTGATGGACCTTATAAATTTGAATAGTGGATGTAAAGATGAAGAAAATATTTGAAGTGGTTCTCATTCTTCAAACTTCCACGCCAACGTTAAGACTTTGAGCCCCAACATATTTAAGGTGCGTCATTCCCTCTACACGTCCCCCTCAACTCGATCCCAAGACTCGACTACCATCTCCCAAATACCTGTTCGCATGTATTCTCTCTATAGAATGAATGACATTTCAAAACTAGTTTTTTCGAGTAAATATATTTGTTTTGTCCTCTTTTATTAATAGTATTCTTTCGCATGTGCTCCACACATTATAGTTTATCGAATCTGATTGCAGTAATAAGTGTTGGATGGGTGTGTGATTGTAACAATGGATGAGAACAATATCGTCAACAAAAAATTGCAATATGATACTGTAAATTTCTTAGTTTATTGACCCTCTCTTAAAATTTTACAGCAAAGGCAATTCGATCTTTTGAAAAATGAGATTATTTACTGAAGGTAACGTTATGTTATACAGTGGTGGCAAAAAATCTTGAACACACTCATTTTTTAGTGTAATTTTTGTGTTTGACTTCATTTTTCGTTGTGAAATTATCGCACTATCTTAAATATTGTTATTGATTTTAATGTATTTTTTATGTTGATTTCAAATCTACTACAATTTCTTAATGACTAAAATATTTTTTGTAGTAAAGCTGCCTGAACACAATAATGTGAAATATGTGCAGAATAAAACAATATAGAATAACATACTATGCAAAAAAAAAATAACAAATACGGTAAATTGACAAATACGGTATATTTAATATATATATAAGCATTTTGAAAATTACATTGTTGTCACATGTTAGAAAATCAATATTTTATCGGCCAGCCGTTTGCTTTAATTACGGCTCTACATCTTTTTGGCATGGAATGCACCAATTTCAAAAGAAGATCTTTCGTGACAATATTGTTGAAAGAAAATATTAAAGCTTCAATTAATTCACGTTTGTTTGAAGGTTTTTTCTTTGAAATTCCATAACCAATTTTAAACCATTAAGTTCTCTCGGATTAAGGTCGAGAGACTGTCCTGGCCAGTTCATTCTATTCCCAGTATGGTCTTTCAACCATTTCTGGACTACCTTTGCACGATGACAAGGGGCGTTATCGTCCTGAAAAATCCATGACTGAATCCGAAAAAGTTCTCTCGCAGTTGGTAGTAATTTATTTTGTAGTATTTCAATGTAATCCACGGCTTTCACTGTTCCGCTAACGATGTGAAGTCTTCCAACACCATGAGAAGACATGCAACCCCATACCATCACTTTTGTCGGGTACTTTACTGTGGGCTTCAGATACTGAGGGCTGAATTCCTCATGAGGGCGTCGTCTTACATAGGCACTACTTTGGTTGCCAGAAATACAAAACTGACTCTCGTCACTAAATATTACCTTTTACCAGTCTTTAATAGTCCATAATGAATGTTCCCTTGCCCACATCAATCGCCTCTTGCGTTGAAATTCAGTCAGTAATGGTTTTGGGCGCGCTTTACAGCCACGTAACCCAATTTCCAGCAGTCTTCGTCTAACAGTTCTTGGGCACACACTCACATTTGATGTCAAAGTCCATTGTTTCAAAATTTGCGAGGAATTAAGCTTTCTGTTTGAAAGTGAAATTCTGTGCAATAACCTATCTTCACGTAAATATGTTTTTCTTGGTCGTCCTGATCGCCCCCTATCCGCAATAAAATTTGTTTCAGAGAATCTTTTCAAAGTTCTCACAACAGTAGAAAGGCCACATGGTACTTTAGCAGCAATTTGGCGCATAGAATAAACTTCTTCCTTCAAATGTATTATTTTGTACCTTTTATTCTCAGGAAGATATGAACATTTAGCTATAATTCCAATATTTTCCACAAACGCACTTCAAATTGCTTTCATTACACTATTTTCCACAAGCACACAACTGCATTCAATACAATAAACCACGTTTCACTTTTTCTTTCAATCCTTTATCGCTACTGCTCTCTGATTGGTTGAAATAGCGGAGCATTTCATTGGTGGAAAATATACTCACTCATTCTTACAGTGACCTTGTGCTTTCTTGTCAAGGTTTTTTCAACGTATCAATGAAACTATTTACTTTAGATGAAATCTACAAACAGATTTGAAATCAGCAATATTTAAGATAGTGCAGTAATTTCATAACGAAAAATGAAGTCAAACACAAAAATTACGCAAAAAATGAGCGTGTTCAGGACTTTTTGCCACCACTGTATTTTCAGTGCCTAGTACAGTGTACTGGGACTGCGGTAGCTGAGTGTTTATGGCAGCGAGCTTATTGCTGGTTTCAGTGGGTGGTTAGTTCGATTTCTCTCTCTCTCTCTCTGATGCCTCTTAAGACCCATTAAGCGCAGTGGCGTAACGAAGAATATTAGGGTCCCCTGCAAAGTCAGGTTTTGTGCCCCAAGTCAAATCTTACAAAGGGTGCGTACTAGGCGTCAGGCAGACTTTGGGCACCTTAGAGGACTGGTCTTCCCTCCAATGCTGGATTGCAGGGAAGTACGTTACGCCATTGATGTATGTCGTGTTAAATGATGTATGTTAAATCGTATCTCGTAGTCCTCCTGTTGGTGTGGTAGTGTAGAAAGTTTGATGCAAGATCATGTGTCACCCTAATTAATTGACTATGGTTCAAAATTGGGAAGACTGTTGCCAACAGTCTTTGTGTAATTGACAATCAATTCGTTTGAAGTGTAGTAGGAGTCTGTATTTTAAAAAGGATTCCTACAGTCTCAAGTAATGCAATGTGAAAGTTCGGTGAGTGAGGTACCAACCCAAGCATCATCCTCGTTTATTTGAAGTGTATCAAAATGACAAGATTCATTACCAATCCTTTTCGTGTTGCTCTCTAGATACATATTTATTCAAAATTGACTAACTATGGAATACCTTATTTTAAAGGGAAAGTTGTGAATGTGTTTAACACTTTAAACTATATAACATGCTAAATGCTTATAAAAATATTTCTGAATTTAATTTTTTAGACTCACATTTTTAAATAAAATAATTAAATTAAAATGGAATTTCACTTATTTGTTCAATGTTATTGCAAGTATCTGACATATTTGAAAATTTCGTGACTACTCCCACGAGGTGAAAGGAATATGAATTCTACCAATTATTTCGCTAAAGCAGTGCTTCTCAAAGTTTAAATATTCGCGACCCAATACTCAATCATAATTTTCATCGCGCCCCCCTCATACAATAACAATGTATTGAACTCAATAAAATACTATACTTTGATGCTAAAACTACGATACGACTTTAACCTCTAAAGTGCCACCGGCGTATATAAACGTCTCGCTCAGCCAAAGCGTTAATTCCCCCCCACGTATATATACGTCTTTACAAAGTACAGTCTTTTCTCTGTGCACTGATATCAGTAAAATTATTCCGAAAGCTTTGGAATCCAATAAAAGAACCTTGACAATGTTTGCGAAGGATTTACTTATTTCAGACTATTTGCTTCTTTATTCCTTCCTCCACCCCAATACAATCGCGAAACTTTTAATTGACAATTAAGAATTTGATTCTAAACCGTACAAATTATCAAGATAAGTGATAATTTTTCTATATAATTTTATATATAAGAATCCTATGGGGTCACTGGTAGTTATTAAACATGTTCTTAACTTAATATTGTTAAATTAATTATAAAGTACAATAAATAGCACTGATACAATTATAAGAGTAATATATCAGTGTAAATGTGTGTTTTATTTTTAATTATGTCGGAACGTATTTTGTTTGTTTACTTTCCATAAATTAATATTTTTTTCAAACAATTTTTTGTTTTTGACTTTTCAATATACTTGCGCCTCCCTTGTAGAGTTGTCACGCCCCCCAAGGGGGGGCACCCCACAGTTTGAGAAACGCTGCGCTAAAACATTCTTCATTATTTGGCAACATAAAACTAGGCTTCTTGTACCTTAAATGAAATTAATTGGGAAGATAAGGAAATGTACGTTTGTGAGATATACTACCCTACCTTACTCCTCACCTTCTTTACACTTCGCTGTATTCATATATGGAACACAAGCTTGCAAAACATTTAAATCCTTTCTTGTCTTACAAACGACAAGTCTTCGTGCAGTTTACCCTTTTCTCAGCCATAACCTCGCCTTCGGCCATAGCAGTATTTCAAACAATAAGGACATAACAGTGTTGCTCTGTCATGACATGGAATATCCACAACTCTTGTATTAAAAACAATAATCCTAAACTTCGAACAGGATAATTGCGTGCAAAAGAAGGAGTTTCTTGTTTCTGTGAACTTTTCTTTGCCACCTTCTCAAACAATACATCAAGGACAAGAAGAGATCAGTTCCTTTCATGAAGGTTAAAAGAAAAGAGATAAATTCAATGTGTGTTCTTTTGTTGTAACATTTCGTCCTGTGTGCAATTTCTGATTGTGATGTTTTTGTGTTGGATATTATTCGTATTATAAGTAATTTGTATTTATTTGCTGACAATGATCTAGTGAATATTTAAGATTCACTAATTGGTTGAATTCGAATTATTTCAGGAAGTAAAATCTATTGTTTATATTGGTTCGTCGGTTCAAGACATTGTCAATGAATCATTATAGAAAATTCAATGAATAAGAAAAATTTTTTTAGTATTTTTATGACTACATATGTTTTTCAGCTGATTAGAGTAATCTTAAGATGATGATAAATTTTAAAATCTCTATAAGGCTTTAAAAAATAAAAAAAATCTCATAGCGTATCAGCTTAAATTTTCTCTCTCAGAACTATAACTCAAGGTACATGCTAATTCTACTGAAATTTACATGTTAAGTGGGATTGCATGTTCTATCATACATAGAATAAATAATTTGGCTTTAAATAAAACTATCATATTTAGTACTTTTGAATGCAACCTCTCAAGAAATTGTAGAGCGATATTAATCGAATGAAATCAAATTCAAAACAAGGAAAAGTCATAAATTTCCATGAATCACAGTATAAATTTTGGAACTTTTTTTAGGGTACCTTTTGTTCTTAACCCAAAGTCCCTATATAATTTATTAAATTGCTTTTTTTTCCACTTGTATTTTGTACATACAGGGATAGTTTTGTCTTTTATAAAAGGCAAACTTCACTATTAATATATAACGAACTCAAAAAAACTTGCTCGCCCTCGCAAGATTTGTAATGTAGATTGATGAGGAATGGCTGCATGTGTGTGTGTATCCGATAGCTTGTTTTATAGTACTTCCATATCGAGAAAAACAAGTTAAGACCGTCTTCTCGTAATGTTAAATAGGATCTGAATTCGGATTATTTTTTCAGATATATTAGTGCTCCAGCACTATTATTATACCCTGGTTTCACATAGAAAAAATAGCATTTTTTATCCTACCACTAATTATTATCTGAGTTGATTCTTTTTTTCTGGTCCAAAATATGTTTCGCATTTCTCTCCTGTACCGGACAGCTAAATGATCTACACAACTTTACTTGTTGAAATAAAAAACATTTTCTTATTTGTGGGATGTTTTGAAATTTTAAAAATGCTATATTATAATTAAATGTATTAATTTTAACGTTGCAACTTTTCATGAAAATTGATACTTTTTCTGTCCGAAAATACGTTTAGTTCAGGATCTCATACATTAGGTGAAGATAGGCATCTCAACCATTGTCGAGCTCAAATACAATTAACAATAAAGTAGACATTTTTATAAAATATATGCGATATCTAAAAACATTTAAGAAAATAGTGATTATAGAAAGTGTTATTTTTAGCCAGAGCTTTATTTCAAACTTAATGCGCACGCGCGCTGCAAAAAAAATATTCCAGTACTTTTATCGAATTGAGTGTCAGTAAAAACATAATTATATAAAGAATGATATTCCTTATATACATCAAACACAGTTAATATATCTTTTATAAAATTAATAATCATCATTGTTGTCCCAGATGAGAATTTACAGACTCACACTCATACACAGGGGCTATTAAAGCTAACTTTTGGATCGAATTTGCCGCATTCTTGTTTTTAAAAGCTTATTAAACTTACTTAGAGGTCTAGTTTCTCGATTGTCTCACAAAAGTAACAGATTTTAGCAGCATTAATATTATACCGTTAATTGTATAACATTGTATCAAAAAATTTCACATGGATAGTAAAAATTAGAATCAAACACTCGTGCCCTATTTTCCAGCAACTACCCATTTTAGAAAATCTATAATTGATTGAAAAATCTTTGGAAAAAACAACCACATTATTGGCTACCGCTTCTTGTATACTGAGATTTCGATTTTGATTTCAACAAGCTTTCATTGAATCAAATATAATAGTCTTCCGACAGTTATTGCACAAGCCATAAAATCTGGCCTGCCCATATTGAATTAGCGCACATGTATCCATCGTTCCCACTGTCGTGCAACAGAGTCATAACATTTTTTATACTAAATTAACGGCCACTTGGCACGGCACAGGACACTGGTCACGTGATCCAATGACAGCTCCGTTCCCTCGTGCGACCCTCAAATCTTTCAAAAGATGCTACAGGTTCCTATGAATCTGTGGCAAAACATTCCAGTTATGTTTTGTTGTTGTTGTTGCTATTTGGAGAAAATCGTTTATTGCAACTCTCTTTTTTTTCATTTGATTTCAAACGGTGCAAATCTCTTGGAGCAATTTAAGTGAGAGATAAATGGAGAAAAAATAATTTTGTTCATTTATTAGTTTGTGTCACGTAATTTTCCTGGAAGTTTTTTGTTCCCCTTCCTTCTTTTTCTCTTTTCTTCCTTTTCTTCTCTTTTGACATAGCCATGTCTTCCATTCATTGTCTTCAACCGACTTATACTGGGGAAAAGTGGATTTGATAAATGAATTCCCTTTGATGGTTTTTTTTAAAAAGTTAATTTATTTCCCCAATGTAACGGAATGTTGAAAATTGACACAGCTTTCGTATGCTGACTTAACTTTCAGGTAGTTCCAACCAGATTGCATTATACAGTGAAAATCGCTTAATGCAGTGCTTCTCAAACTTTCAATGTTTCCGACCCAATTTTCAATCATAATTTTCATCGCGCCCTTCCCTCTGTACAATAATAATATACTATGACGTTAAAACTACAATTCGACTTAAATTATAAACCGAACAAATTATCAAGATAAGAATTACATTTTGCATGTGACAAGCCCATGAAAAAGTCCCTATTAATTATTAAACCTGTTTTTAACTTAGTATTGGTAAATTAATTATCGAATATACATAATATAAAATTCCTGTATGCAGCACTGGTACTGCACACAGGAATTTTTCAAAGGATGAGGGGGGGGGGAATCCAGGTTCGAAAATCCACCATTCTCATTCACCCCAATGCACCGCCATACATATTCTTTTGGTTTTTTCGATTGACGGAAATAAAAAAAACAGTAAAAAATAAATTATTGAATACATAATTAGCATTAACAAATAACATTAATTGCTAACAACAAATACTTAATTAAATATTACGTACTATATACATAGGATTGTAATCAAACGAAAAGGTAATCAAGGGCTATGAGGGGGCGTCTGAACTTGAACCCCCTCCCTTTGTGCGCCACGTGCATGCAGTGTACTGATACATTTATAAAATATTATATCAGCGTAAATGTGTCAGAATGTATTTTGTTTTACTTCTTTTCAGTAAATTAATAATTTATATTAATAATCTTTTATTTTCGATATGTTCGTGCCTCCCATGTAGGGTTATTCTGCCTCTCTAGGGGGGCGTGCCCCACAGTTTGAGAAACGCTGGCTTAATACGAATCTGAGGGGGACTGAATTTTTTTTTTGTTTTAAAGGATATTGGTAAAACAAATATATATCCAACAAAATTAAGTTTATTTGAGTACATTTCATTTACACACACACACACACACACATATATATATACGTGTTTTTAATAAAAATCAATGAAACAAAAAAATTCATAAGAACTCAATGAAATTTAATATGAAATTTTCAAGTTTTTTGAAAAACAAAACATTTATTCAGTTTTTGGAAAAAAAATTTCTTTGCATTGTCTTTTTTAGCAACAAACTGTTCGATGTCGTCCATTTCTTACTCTTTTTACCATTGGAATGTACGCTTTAATAACTTCAGGATGTTCTTTTAATTTCGGATGACGTGGGAGCAGGAGCTGCATCAGTCATTTCATTTTCGTCATCGGAATCAATGATACATTTTGAGCTTTGAACAAAATGTCTTTGTTTCCCATAATTGGGGTTGTACATACACTATGATGGGAGGCCTGATTTGTTTCTGCTTTAGAAATCGCCCCTAAACGGCTTGGGATTTTTATACGAGTCTCCCTTGACCGGATGTGGTGAAATTTCTCTGGTAGGGAATGTCAAAAAAGTTTCCCGCGTCACAAAGCTCAGTAAACGCATAAATTTTGAGGTGGTGTAACCCTGCGCCTGGCCCCGGACCAATCAGAGAAATTATACTGGACAGAGCAAAGAGTTCGGCTCCAGGATTTTGGAGTGATGAGGAGTCGGATAAAAAGGGGACGCAGAGAATTTCAGACAGAGAGCCTCTCCCAGAGTTCCAGAAAAACCTTAAAAAAAAAAAGACGCCGAAATTCCACCCAGACCGGGTATCCACCATGTCCATCCCCTTTGCACCTTCTCTCTCTCTCAAGCTAAATTTTAATTATTTTTTGATCTTCTTGTATGTAGAATAATAAATCCTTTTCTATAAGTGTGCTTAAAATAAATCTATCTTAAACGTTAAAGACATTCCTGTAATCGATGATTCTTGTCTTATTTAACTTTGGTCATGATGCGATGTGAAATTATGGAAACTGGGTTAATAATTGGGAATTTAAATAAGTTAAAATAGCGTCGCATCAATTATCATCCACTACTGCAACGAATTATTCCGATAATGCAGTAGGGCTGTCCAATAATGCAGAAAATTTCTCAAATCTCGGAGGATGTCTTCCGTATTTTGTTCATTCCCACTTTCATGTTAAACGACCTTCGTTTCATGTTAAGAGAATAAGAATGCATGGAAATACATAGTAACTTGTCGGGACCGTAGTATTATTTTGTGTTCATCGATATTTCGTCTCAAGTATTTTCGCGTTAAACGTATTTCACTGCATTTATTCTAAGACATGTCTTCCTGTATTGATCACTTTTGTAAATTGTATGCGCATTGCTTGGACTGTGTCCAAGTATGCCTGTGGGTTCCATATATAAGATATCAATTTATTCTTTAACTGACTTTTTCGTAAAGAGACCAATCGAATGCCTCATACCCAAGATTGGTTATTACCTTAAGAGAGAGATTAAACTTCTTAATTGATGCTGAAAACCTTTTTATTTCAGAATCAATCTATGAATTAAAATTATACTGTATATTTTCCAAAAACATGTTCAATTCAAAATGAAAACTAATATTTTAAAATCAGTGAAATCTATGTTAAATATTCAAATCGGATTTGAACATAATGCATCTGATGAACATAACGCGTCTGTTTCAAATTATCTATAACAAGTAGTTTTGAATAATGGTGAATCTATCCATTAAATTAAGTGGAAATTTGAAATTTAGAGCACATAAGAATCAAAGAATAATTTCTCCTCTCCCCCTTCTTTTTTCTTCTGAGATAAGCTTTCCTCGTCTACTTAATCTAGAAAAAAATTGAAAAGTTCATGAGAGAAGTTCAAAAGAGCCAGTTTTGAAGTATGAAACATTACAATATTTTTGTTGTAAAAATTTTGTTTATTCTGTAAAGATGAAAAAAAAGAAAACTAGTTGAATATAAGAAACACAGTACAACAGATCCTTAGTCCTTATATAGGTCACCTCTGTATACCCATCATCTTGCTCCTATCCTTTAGAGATATAGAGGTTTTACAGAATAGAGAAATGACTTAAAGTGTTATACCTCTATTATTATACACTCTTATATTAAGTTAAATTCTAGTCACCAGAAAAATTTTATGTCATTCTTAAGTGAAAAGTTAGGTAAATATTTTAAAGGAAATATTTGCTTATTTGTTAAAGGATATATATACACGTTTTAATTTAAAGGGGAGGGCTGTCACAATTCTCCAGATAGTTTCATCATTCTAGAAACATCGTTGGAACACCTCTTTTACAGCTGGTATAATGCATTTTGCATAATGTTTTCTCTATAATGAAATCGTATCCCATTCTTTAGGTCATTTCTTTACAGGACTTGCTGAATTTTATTCAAAATTTAATCCACCAACATATTGTTAAAGTTTTCCTGAGTTTTGTCATGAACGAAAATCTGACGGTGCTCACTAACTTCTCCTCATTTATCGATGGTCCTTGAGAGCAGTAATTCAATGAGCATAGTCTCTAGTGTTACAATCTGTGACATTCAGACCAAGTAATGAATTCTAAACTAGTATTTACACCAACGATTATGATGTGGATCAATGGGTATGAGCCTTAAATTTCTTTCTTGGCATGGTGGGAAAATTTGGTAAATAAGTTATCCTCTCAAGTGTCATCCTTGTTATTTGATTGTAGTGGGAAGAAGTACGAGATAAGACACCAATAACTGTAGAGTAACTTTAATAAAGAAAACCAGACACTATTTCTGGTTTGACTATCCCTTCTTATGTTACATTACTAATGATTATTGTGAGAGTATTTTTCAAGATTTAGATTAATGAAATGTTCTTTCGGAAATCATTACTTCTTTTTCGGCATATTTTAGAAATTTTTTCGAGCATACATTAGTAGTGCCAAATAAGTGGAAGGAAAAAATTTCTTTATAGAAATGTCTATCACTGAAGTACACTTAACCCTACAGCTGATATTATATGAATATCTACAAATAGTTTTCTCTTCATTTTTCTAATGCATTGATTAGAATGAGTCATTGGAAACAGAGACATACGGTGAACAGTTGGAAAAAGTAACACAGTCTGTTGAATCCCTTTTTAAGTTGTATTCAGTAGTTGGGTGAACACGAAAGCGTGGAACTTAAATGTATTGCTACAGTATTTCAAGTTGTTGGTGGCAAGGTTACACTTTAAGTCCTTTATTTTGCTTGCATAGTATCTGAACAAGACATCACACTTAAACATCATTGCTGACCAGGTCCAATGCTGATGACTGATCCCAATAGCAATAGGCACTTTCAACAGGATAATGCGTCCTGCATACAAAAAGAGGATTAGTTTGGTGAACAATGATGTATACTTCACTTCACTTCACTGAGTTTGATCTCACAATTCTACAGAGCATAGTTTCTCAACCCAATTAACTCTAAAAACCGGTAAAATATTTTAATATTATATTTTATCACGTACCGGTAAAGTTACTACTTTGAACTAATGGCATAATTTTTCTACATAAAAAATTGTGGAACACAAACAATTTTTTTACTTGTTTATTTCTAATCATTTCACATAATCTACACTGCAAATAATGCTCTCAATTTGAAAGAATGGCAAATCGTGTTTTACGCCTGACATTGGTCTATGGACCTGCAAATATTCTTCGCCGATTGGTGGTTGAGAAGTACTGCTACAGAGGCAGTTGAAAGAGCCATATGTGGCATCTAGATCCATTATCATTCAATTTTACAATGTTGGAAAGTACTTTTCTTCGTGTATGATCTCAGATTTCACAAACAATCTACCTCTCATAGAATCCATGCCAGGATGAATCAAGTATGTTTTAATGGCAAAAGGTAAGGCAATGGGATATTGGTGAGGTGGTCATAATAAAGTAGCACTTCAACATATAACTAAATAATATGGTCATTAGCTCTGAAATTTAACTAATTCTCAAAGTTTCACACAAAAACCGAATAATCATCTGTAATCATCAAATTTAAAAATAGTTCAAATATATAATAATAACTTATAAATAATGTAGTTGGATCACAAAAATGTAATTTTACAAGGAAATAAGAGGGTTTTAAAAAAAAAAATCAAAGATATTATATATATATATATATATATATATATATATATATATATATATATATATATATATATATATATATATATATATATATATATATATATATATATATATATATACTGCTCAAAACAATTAAAGGATATTGTAAGTTTTATATAAAATAAAGATATAAGCGAAATTTTTTGCCGAAAATGATGGAAGAAGAGAGTCACAAATGCAAATTTTTCTGATTTTCAAACTGTGGAGTATGCTAATTTTGAGTTCGACGTCAAAAACGTCGCTTCAGTGGCAGCGAATGAAATTTGACTTTCAACTGAAATGAAGATAAGGATGATCGGCATTCAGTGACTGCTTTGTTTCAATGAGTACGATGTCTCAGCGAAGTCATTTAACCAATTCAGAAGCTTGGAAGGGGGCCAAACTCAAGCCGAAGTAGCGCAAGCCATTGGAGTGTCACAAAGTGTGATTTCCAGGATCTGGAACCGTTTTTTGGAGACTGGAAGTGCAGGCCGAAGACACGGACAAGGTCGTAGAACGGCAACAACGCCAAATGAAGATCGTTATTTAGTGTTAACGTCTCGGAGACACCGAAATATGAACGCTACTCTTCTTCAACAACACCTTCGATCGGCTACTGGCACTACGGTTTCAACTCAGACTGTCCAAAACCGGCTGCATGGTGTAGGTCTGTATGCTCGTCGACCGATGGTATGTGTTAGACTAACATCAAGGCATCGTCGCGACCGCAGGGAGTGGGCAACAGAGCATGTGAACTGGAGGAGAAATGAATGGAGCAATATTCTTTTTTCTGACGAGTCCCGTTTTTCTGTTCATCCGGATAATAGGCGTATTTTCATCTGGAGGGACCATGGCAGCAGGAATAATCCTGCAATCGTGCACGAAAGTGTCAGATTTGGCAGTGGGGGAGTGTTTGTGTATGGTGGCATCTCCATTGACGGGCGCACAGACCTCTACATCATTCGAGATGGACCTCTGACTGCTCGCCGATATAAGGATGAGATCCTCAGACCTATTGTAGTCCCTTACGCTGCAGCAATCGGAGATGACTTCATTTTAATGGACGATAACTGCAGGCCACATCGTGCTAACCTGGTGGAGGTTTTCCTTTTCGAGGAAGGAATCGTACGAATGGAATGGCCAGCGTGTTCTCCAGACATGAATCCAATAGAGAACGTTTGGGACGCTCTAGGAAGACGAGTTACTGGCCGCAAATCACCCCCACAAACTCTCCAAGAACTGGAAAGAGCTCTTCTGGAAGAGTGGGACAGAATACCGCAACTCGTGATTAATAGCAACATTGACTCCATGCCTCAAAGGTGCTTAACGTTGCTGGCCGTCCGTGGAAACCATATCCCCATATACTGATACGTGGAAACCATATACTGAAAATGATTTTCTTTGAAGAAAGCACCTTTTCTTATTCTTTTTTTCTCATATGCACAAATTGTGTTTTTTTCCTTTTGTACACAAATGCGCAATAAAATGCATTTTTTCTGCCAAACATGTGTAATTTATTCTCATATAACCTACTACGTCTGTCGACCATGTATCAATCAGCTAAAAAGTTTCCCAGCCACAAGATCCACCTAAAACCGCAATATCCTTTAATTATTTTGAGCAGTGTATATACATATATATATTATTTATAAGAGATTTTTTCCTTATCACAAAATACCGAAATGATATTTGAAATATTTAAATACTCCAGTTGTTTATTTTCAGTATATTCAAGATTGTTCATTGTAACCTAGCTGTTAAATGCGGGAGAGAGAGAGAGAGAGAGAGTGAATATAAACGTCGCACTTTTTGGCTGCTCGAGGACTTCCCCATCCCACCAATGGGAGGACATTTTAGCCTCAACATACTTAACGTGCATCTCCCCCTGTGCATGGTGGGTCTTCAGCGAAGCAAGTCTCAAACTTATGGCACGCCAACCACGAGTCCGTTACCTTGACCATCAGGCTACCGCGGCCACACCCTATATTTTAAAATAGTCTGCTTTGTAATAGATAGAGTTTGGATAGAAGCATACATTTCCGAATCTTGATTTCTTCAGATTGTGCAGAAAAACAAAATGGCATGACACAGTAATTCATTAAATGACTCAAGTTCTTTAAACGCCTATGTTTCATGAGTAAAATACCAATTGCGATATACTACCCCCGCATAATCTCGTATTCATTAAAATATTGGTTGCAAGTTGCTTATCCAATGAATTAGATATTAAAACTCATAATAAGTTTTTGTATTTAATATTATAAAATTAAAGAAACTGGAGTTTTTCACCCTACATTTTTAACTCAAATTTGATTTTGATAACATAATACAATATTTTCACTTACGACAGAATCGAAATTAATAATTTAAAATCAATCAAGACATAATACTCTCTTTATCAACTCCAAGAAGGTTAATACAGATATAAAATCGAAGTTGCGGAGAATGTAGCTCTAATCACAAATGAGAATCAAATATTCGATGATTTAAATGATTTCGAAATGTAAAAGGAATATATAAGACTACCTTATCTTATTTACATTTGATTTGGTACACAGAAAAGGTGTTTCTGTTCGTGTGTCTTACGATTAAGTTTCGTGCTGATCTCAAGAATGAATACAAATCAATCTAGAAAAACCCAATGTTAACACGTAAGAGAATGCTGAGAAAATCAATTTCTATTCAAGATTCAAGTTGCTTAATCTAGATTGAATTTTTTACTTACTACATTTATTCAATGAGGTAAATCAATTTAAATTTACAGCAAAATAGTATGATTGCATTTTGAAGTACATTCCTGATTTACATTTCAAGGTTTCTGTACGAGTTGTTTTCTATATTTCACTTGCATAGGTTTAGATTTATGTTTTGATTTTAATCTTACAATGAGACTCTTAATAAATTTTAAAGTACAGGAGAGTAAATGTTATCATACGTATAGAACTTTTTTTCCCTTTTTTTGTTTTGGTAACATTTCCATTCATATAAAAGATTTTAAAATTATAGAATTATTCTTTTCATTATCTCATTTTTACTATATAAAAGCTAGTTATTTTGGAAATTTATATATATACAAGATGTTTGTTCGTAAATTTAGTTGCTAAATCAAGAATGTGGGATTATCTTTTCCCTGTATTTTGCTTTCTTGTTAAATCGGGTAACGAGTTAGTCGGTTGAAATTCCTGGAATTTACGGAACAGACTAGCTCTATTAAAAATATGTTACACTAGCTGTTATACCCGTTCTTAGCACGGGTGAACTGAAATATTAAACAATACAGATTGAAGGATAAAGAATTTTTTAATGAATTAATTTTAAATCAGTTGCAAATTAAACAAAAAAAAAAGCTTTTTGCATATTTTAGCTGAACAAAAAAAAACCATATTTGTTAAATTTTAAGTCTGTAAGTCTAATAGCTAATAAAAATTATTTTTTTTATTTATAATGCCCCTTGACTCCCTTGTGGGTCGATACTTTTCTAAACTTATCTCTGCTCAGCAGAAGTAACATATTGTTACAAATTTTGTGTAATGAATGCTTAAAATAGTGTAAATAATTTATATTTTAATAATATGTAATTATCACTTTTTGCTGTGTTTTGTTTACTCTAAGTTCCGATATTTAAAAGCTTGTTCATTTGCATCTTTCATTCACACTTCACTTCTGGGATTTGGTTGGAAAAGAGTTGCCATTAATTCTGGTCCAAAGAACACAAAGGACATGTTAAAGAAAAGACGCGCGAGTCCGTCACAACCAGAAGCGATAAAAGTATTTATTTTGATATAAGGACCAATTTGTTACTACCAAACGTGTATAGTAAAATAAAAAAAACGTGCATAGAAATGAATTATCAATTTTTATTGTATTTATGGTTCACTATTTTGGTGATAATGGCTTACACATGAAAGATAGATATATGCTGTCCCGGGCTTTTTTGTTTATGTGATTATATACGCGTAACTTTGACGGTTTTGTAACGCACGCCAGAACAGCTTGCAGATGGCAGAATTTTTTCTACTTACTTAACATTTATTGTTTTATTTGGGACACTTCAAACAATATCTTTAAAAATTATAGTCTATGTGTTATTTTGATGTATAAGCTATATTATTGTAAAGTTTCATTAAAATCCATTCAGTTGTTCTGCGTGAATGAGTAACAAACATCCATACATCCATACATACAAACTTTTACGATTATAATATTAGTAAGGATTCTGAAATAACTTAAACACAAATAAAACGTATCGTAGCACATATTTCTTATAACTATTTGTAGTTCAATCCACATCGGGGAAAATTTTTTTTTATTTATTTAAAAATGTGAACATTTTAAAATTGGGAAATTTTCTAACCATATTTTTATGCACATAAAAGCACACACACGCAATATTTTTAATAAATACAATAAAGTTAATAAAAAATATTGCTGCGAATTTTTAATACAGTTTTTAAAAGTTATCGTCATTTTGATTCCTCAATCTTGTTTCGAATTCTAGTCACAAAAAAATTTCGCTGAAAGTTAATGTTTGGAAAAATTGATATGTTCTAATAAAATCTCATGCATCTCGTCTTGCTTTATTTCCTCAATCTCTCTTCTGTATTTCTAATACGTACTATTGTTTTAGATTGTATTGGTCTAGCACTGATCAGGATTGTTTGTGTATCGATCTATTGATTTTGCATTCGAAAATAAATAATAAAAATAAATGTTACAGTAACAAGTTTCTTTCCCAGTACTATTTATGTCGAATAGTATAAGAGATTTAAGTGGTAATTCACCAGACTGTGCCGTGCGGAATATAAAGAGGGCTGTATAGCTCAACTAAATGATCTACGATTAAAACTAAATTTGTGTCTATTTAGCGCGATTAACTCAAATATTTTCCTTCTCATCTGATAGAGTTTCTAAATTTTGCAGGCGCATCATTTTAACCTTTGTGTAGCTCTAGGAAAACTGTGATCTGATCTTTTAACTATGATCCATAGAACCCTGAGGTTCCACGAGGCGTACACTGGAGTTCCACGAGTAACAATAAAAAAAACGAAGAAAAAATTATAAAAGTGCGTGCAAAATGGGTACATGTCCTCACTTAAGATCGTTTAACCACAAGTATTGAAAGCTCATCTCTGTCATTAAAACTGAAAATTTAATTTACACATAAGATTGCTTTATTTTGTAATACTTTTTAAGCTTTTATTGCAGTATAATAAAATGACATTAAAATGCGTTTTTACTTTAATGTACTAACTAAGAAATTGTAAATATTCCATTGTTTGCTATCTCGGTTACCACGAAGTTATTTTATACTCGTTATTACAATGTTTTGCGTAACTAAAGAGTTATCTAATGGAAAATGCACCTTTTTACATTTGTGGAAAAATCTGTAATGAAGAAGAAAGAATAACTTATTTTTCGACACATCAATAGATTCAACATTAAAATCTATACTGCTAGCCACACAAAATGCAACACCAAGAAGGACCAGAAATATCACAGCGAGATTTATTTGGCAGATAACACGTTGTACAAAGATCAAACGATTAAAAATACAGCTTCTTGTGACGTGTGGATGATGAGAAAATCAGTGATTAGTGTAGCCGCCATTATTGGCTACAACCGCTGCCACACACTTCGGCGTAGAATCAAAGAGACTTTGGATGTATCTTTGGAGTATAGCAGTCCATGCGGCTTCCACGCATTGCCAAAGTTGATCTGGTGTAGCAGCAAGTGGTGTATCCCAGGCCAGTCATTGTACAAGCACGGGGCGTACATTTTCAACTGGTGATAGATCAGGAGAACAAGTAGGCCAAGGAAGCAATTCAATCTGACGGGTAAAGAAGAACTCTTGAACATTGCGTGACACGTGTGGTCACGCATTATCCTGCTGGAATATGGCTGGTGGCAAGAAGTGAATGTATGGGAAGGCCACGGTCTCCAACATTTCAGAGATCTAGCGTTGGCTGTTCAGTGTACTGGAAATGAGTACTAGAGGGGTGAAACATTGAAATCCAATACCACACCAAACCATAATACCGAGTACAGGACCAGTGTGGCAATGCGTAACGCAACAGTTCAGTGACGGAAAGACGTATACATACGACCGAGGCAGTTAATGATTGCCTGAGTGAGCTATTTATATACCCCGATGCACTTAAGAGGTGAAAGTCGTATAGTACGTTTAGCATCATAGCATAGTATTATTGAATTCGATGCATTGTTATTCTATGGAGGGGGGGTCGAAGAAATTATAATTGAATGCTGGGTCGCAAATATTGAAAAAGTTTGAGAAGCACTGTGTTACACTTCAATTAGATCTCGCACAATCCATTCGACGTCTTCGGAAGCACGGTAAAATGTTTGTAAGAGTCGTCCATTTCTGTGAGGTTACTTTTGTTTCAAAACCATTTGCGATGCTCTTGGTGCATTGAACGGCAGGTATATACTCTGAATGGCACATCACTTTCACAAGCAAACCACTCTTCAGCCTGCTACATTACGATTATCAGATTAGTGTCTGGAGAAGCCTAGCTATTGCTGAGTGCATCTTCATTTTCTGGTCTTGCATTTGGTATTTTGGCTTATGTGGTATTAGGTTCCACGCCCTCACCCCTAGTACACATTACCAGTACATTGACAAGCTAATGTCATATCTTTGAAATTTAGAAGCTTGCTGTCATTCTTTACCTTCAGAGTTTGTCTGCAGTCCCATTCCGATAGAACAATACATGACCATATATTGCACATAATATAGGCGTATAGTAAAGAGTATTGCCAGCAGTGACGACAACATTCAATACGATTTCGTTATCTTCCACACATCGCAGAAAACTGTATATTCAATAATTTCACCTCCGTATTTTGAGTATTATCTCTCTAAAAAAGCCCCCCCAAAAAAAAAAACATTTCACCTTGAAGAAATTGATCGCTAGGACTGAATTTTGGAGGAATGACAAATCTGCTTTGGTTGTGAAAATAAAGAAATTTTCAGGTCTATTTCAGTATATGCCAAACGTAAGGACAGCTTTCGAATGCAGTTCATGTCGGGTCGTAAAAAGACATACAGTGAAGCAGACAGTTCATTTAGTCTCACATTGTTGTGTTGGTTACATCATTTCTCATTGTATTGTGTCTCGGAGAAACGTTTGCAAAAGATTTAGTAATTGAGAGAATTTGACAGAAGACTAACACTGGTCTCCAAGAAAGGGTTGATCTGATCGAAGGATTTTAATGATGTTACTTTTGGGTGCTAGTGGCAGAGGTGGATACAACAAGACGCATCTCGGCATCAATCATACGTAGTTGAACTGGACTGAGGGAGGGTCGATGTGGTAAGATATTCGCGCACTGATCCATGAGTTGCTTTTACGGACATCCTGCGACCAATGAGAACATCTGCCCATCGTCCCATAAGTAACAACGTCATTTGCCAATGGTTTAGTGACATTGTATTAAACTCACAGAGACCATTATTTAGAAAATTGACCAGTATAGATCATAGACCAGTGCTTTTAACAACACTGCATCGTCATCAAAGCTTGAATTCACTTCACACCAATGACTCCAAATGATTTGTTATATGCTCTTTTTGGCAGGTCCCCTCAAAATATCTTGTAGCCAGTAGAGGTCATTTTCTTCGATTAGTTTCAATCCTTTTTCCAATGAGGCAATGCTTCACAACATATTACTGCTGTCTCTAGATCATTCAACAACATGTCGAAAGCTTACCATGGCCAGTCTTTTCATCAGGCGTGTCGCTGATCAAGAATGTATATAGGATGCCGTGGGACAAGAAGCGATCGGTTCACCTATCCCACGTAAGCTACTGGAACTGCATACTAGTTATCAAATGGTATGGAAGGGACTGTCGTAGAACGTTATAAGAACCCGTACGATTTACTACCAAATCTCTTGACATATTGTATGTGGAATAATGGTGGTCGTACACCATGAAAATATTTTACATTTCTTTTTCAATAAATTCTGCACATTTCAGTCTCAAATTTTCTCATCTCACTCATTTTTCCATAATTATTTTACCAACCTTATAAATTATATATATATATATATATATATATATATATATATATATATATATATATATATATATATATATATATATATATATAAAATCCAGAATCCACTCTCCGTGGCATTCGGTGCTACCATTGCTGGCAACGATTCTGGAACGAGGTTTATGGAAGGTGCTTCAGGAGATTCTCCATTTTTGCCTGAACCCATTCAGTGAGGTAAAATGGGTTCCTTTTAAGCAAGTTTTCCCCGCGGAAATTATAAAAAGTCGTATGGGGCCAAATCAGGTGAATAAGGAGGATGTTCTATCAGAATTATATTTTTGCTGGTCAAAAACGGGTACCAATAGATAAAACATACCTCAGACTCTTAGAATTTCTTTCTTCACCTATTTCAGAGCATAGATCACTCATATTATCTATTTTTTCAAACAATTTCCTTCGAAATGATATCTCAAGAGGTAAATTTTTAAATTTGTGTGTGTGAGTTTCAATAATCCACTAATAATGAAATACAAAAATTACTATTAAATTAAATATTTTTATTTATTTATTTATTACCCAAAGAGTCTGCAGCCTATTATTAATATAAATGGTACTGACCACGTAGCAAATATTTGTAATGATCCTTATTTTTTCTCGCAGGTCACCTTTACATAACCAGCTCAGTGTACCGAGCATAATACAAACTGTACATTAACCCAATCGGTATTTTCTTAGATAACTTGGAAGCTGGGGATTTTAATGCAGCTTTATAAAATTTCATAAAATTTCCAGCAGTCAAAATACGTCTTATGTTAGATAACTGCAGAGTATATGGTGGATCTAATTAAACTGCAAGTGTTCAAGAGGTGCTGGAGAGAAAACTACCGGGAATATTCCAGTGAAATTTGGTACCTACACGTTTCAGTACATGCGCAAGTCAAATATGCAACACAAATAAAATCGCCATTTTCACAGGATAAATGGCTCTATGCTGAGTTTCAATGCTTATCGACGGCATATATGCAAATTTTAAAACTATCGAACAGTATAAAAACAAGACCACATTGAGTAGCGATGTTGATAGAATAATTTATTCCAGCATTGCAAGAGAGACATTGCTTTGAAACCACGGTATTTATACAGGACGGAGCACTCCCTCACATAGCTAAACTTGTTAAAAAATTGCTACCCTTTTTGGTGCGGACCGAGACATAAGCAGAGATTTTGAAAACGCCTGGCCCCCACGTTCACCAGACTTTAATCCCTGTGATTTGTATCCGTAAGGACATCTGAAAGATATGGTTTATAGATAACAGCATGCTTCTGTTGCTGAACTGAAATCTAGCATAACGAGACACGTGAGGTGTGTTACAACCGAGATATTAAATGCGACGGTGGTCCATGCTGCTTTACGTTTTCAACATGTGGTTGCATCTGGTGGTTCGCATATTGAGAACATCATGTGATAATTTCATTGAATAAATAATGGTTTAATTGTTTTCCAAAGCGCCTTTATGAATTCTTTAATTTGTGATCTTAGTTTACGTTAATATTTGATTACATGATAATGAAAAAATAATTTAATTACTGAAGCGAATTGTATGGAATTTTGATAAACTGTAAGTGATTTTGTATATTGTTTATATGCCTCTAAGAATCTCATTATGCTCTGCCTATCGGTTTTGGAAGTTGTATATGCCACTGGGAAGCTTTCAAATATACGGTACAGCACCAGCTATTGGTTAAAAATGGCTATTGTTTTATTTATTTATTTATTGCATACTTAGTTTGCGCATGTTCTGAAACGTGAAGATACCAAATTTCAGTGGAATATTCGCAGTGGTTTTCTCTCCAGAAGCCCTTTTGAACACTTACAGTTTAATAATGGCCACTCTGTACATCTGATTATTCGGAAAAGCGAAATATATATTGAAAAAAATTAAGTTGCTGCTATAAAATTCGGAGGAAAACGCGCACCTCTACTTTCAAACTACTATTTTATGTATGTTCACCATATAACACGTACCCTTTTTTTCTGCGAAGAGACCTGAAATGTACGTGCAGAATGCTTTTATGTTTAGAAATGTATTCGAGGTATTATTCCAAGCATTAGAAAAATATAGTATACTTCTAGAACTACAACCCTTTAAGCTCATAAGGAATGTTATTTCTTTAAAATAAACAGTATTTTGATATATGTAGAAGTCTAATTTTTTTTCTATGCTCAGTTTTTCTATTACTTTTAATGCTTTCCTTTTTATACCCGATGTATAAAGCGCACCATAAATTTCGAGCTTACTTTTTGTGTTAAAATTGCGTATTATATTATAAAGAAAGTTGTGCCGTAAGTTCAAGCAAAATGAAAACCTAGAATTTAACAATTTTGATTAATGTCTCAAAAGCGGTCATTTGACAGCTCTGGTAGCTTTAGTGTTAATGGAGTTTTTGCCGAAAAAGATAATTTGATTGTTTACCCTCAACATTATTCAATCAATAGGTATCACTGCATGCAATTATATAGATTTAAGTACTGTCATGAACTACTATGTGCGTATGTCCACACGTCCTGTCAACTAATCAAAACTTGGATGCGTGATGTAATTTTTGCACCCTTCTTTCACTTCGTGCATGTAGTCACACGCGTTGATCAAAACTTTACTCAAAAATCCCACGACACATGAAAGGTGTGTCCGAATTTAACGAAAGTGTCACTTTTCTACAGCTTGTGAGAAAAAACGCAACAACAAACCAATAATAAAGAAAGAAAATAGAAATCATAATAAACACTGAGGTAAAATAAATCCATTGTCGTAACCACAGTTTGCCATAAAAGTGTGCGTTTTCACTATAATAAAAAAGGGAAACAAATGAATCAACACGCAAACTTCAATATACTCACCTACGCTTTAAGCCTATTATCATTATAATGCGCATTGACAAGCATAACATCCGTTAGTGGTAGGCAATTTTAGCACTTCTTTTTTAAACGCCGCAATTTTTTCTTCTTTTTTTTACCACACTGAAAGAAAAAAGGGGAAAAAATGACAGGGAGATCAAAATATTGAAAAATTTCTATGTATGTATAAATCGATGAGAGGTTTTTTTAGTGTGTGCTTAACTGCAGGTGATAACATATAAATGCGAAATGGAATGCGTGCCTTTGAAAAATCATGTATAATTTGTCCAGAGGTTATTCATAGAAATAGTGGTTGACTTTTTTCAATAGTGGCAACAAGATCGATGGTAATGAATGGTAGTTGAAATGAAATATGTCGCATGTTATCGCATTTGAAAGTGAAAAGTTAATGAAATAAAAGTAAAAAAAAGGGGGTTAAAGTGAAAATAATGACAGTTATTGGGGAAAAGGTTTTAAAAGGAAAAGGTTCTAAAGGCATGATTTGACTTTTTAAATATGCATGAGAATTTGCTGTTGAGCAATGCTGTAAATAATGGTGACTGTTACTATTGAAAAAAAATTGCAATTCGTGTTATATTTTCTAAAAAACCTATTTGGAAACATTTATACATAGCTTATATTAGAATAAAATAAGCTTATTATTGATTTAAAACTTATTTCAAATAGTTATTGGAATAATTTGAATCAAGGAAGAATATATGATGCATTAAATTAAAAAACAGACAGATATACATAACTTTTAGATGGTACTTATACATAACTTATATTAGAATAAAATAAGCTATTTATATTGATTTAAAACTTATTTCAAATTGTTGTTGGAATAACTTAAATAAGGAAACAAAATATGGTGCCTTAAACTAAAGCAGACTAATATTAAATTATAAAAAGGAAATTTAATGTTTAAGCAGTTCAATTGTTATTCATGTATTCAAAAATTTTCTCCTATGGTGTTCAAAACTCATTTTTATTCAGTTGGAAGCAATTTAAGCCCTGAAAGAAATATATTCATATATGATCGATTCTGGAAAGCACATTTTAGATAAAATAATGAATTATATAAATATGCAAACTAGCTCAGAAATGAGATTACAATAATTTTTTACCAAAGTTCAAAATTGTAAAATTTGTATTTTTGAGTTTTAATATTTAATGCCATTTCGTATTGAAATTATTGTTGCTTATTTCCATGGAGGAATTTGTTTGAGATATCCTAAAGAGAATCGCAAGGAATTAACTGCATTAAAGGCAATTATGTAGGATAATAGAGACAATCATGTATATTCCCAAAATTATCATGTTGCAATTCAGATGCTGAAGTACTGAATCTGACAGGATGTTGTCAAATTTCGGAGAGACAAATTCAAAGGGGGTTCGCAGACAGCAAGAGGACGATTATTTGCACCATAGAGCATGGGGTCAAAACCCACGTTTAGTCAGTGAAACTTTCTATAAAGTAGCCTTCAGGAGGACGAGGAGCCAGAAGAGGAGAGTGGCCTAGCAAACGCGGGGATTTGGAGCGCCGTGGCAATGTTGAAGAAACCTGCACATATGCAAATTTCCCACTTCTCCCACAGTGTCTTCTGGGAGCATCAAAACTTGTAGTTGTTGCATGATAGTGCACCAACAACCACCCTCATCCTACATATCCCGGGAGGTGGATTGAACGTGGTGGACCTTTTGTTTGGTATCCAAGCTTCCCGGACCTCAATCCCTTGGATTCCTTCTTCTAGGGTCACCTGAAATCCCTTGTGTATGAGACTTTGGTGGTTACAGTGGCAGATCTCATTGCACGGATCGTCGTCACTTTAGCTGGCATCGCCAGCACACCGGATTTGCTTGAACGCGTTGGACAATCCTTTGTCCGTCAGTGGGGGCTGTGTTGTGTAGTGCTCCGACATATTTTCGAGTGATTTCTGTGGCAGTCACGTGTTGTTGCATTTCTGATGTCAAGCTGTGATGCATTGTTCCTATTGTAAACATGGTTTTTACGTCTAATAAATGTATTTCTTACCTCTTATTGCTGCTTTTCATTCCACTCAATATCATACACTTCATAACTGTTTTTGTGAATTACTACGACTAAATGTCGTTTGTAAGCCCATATTCTGTGGTGATTTGTCACGCCCATGCTGTATTCTAGCACCCCTTTGGCCTCTCAGTCAAATACGGCGACACCCTGTAAAATATACAGTATTGTTTGCACAAAATAAAAGTGACATGGCACTTTATTAGTGGAAACACATATGTTTCATCATTTAAAAAAGGCTTATGGGTAAAGCCATTAATGTATTCAAAGAATTAACGGGTTTTTAATCCACCACCCAAAAGTCAGAGTAAATGTGAGCTTCAGTTTGTAAAACATTGATCAGGTGTGCAATTAGAAGACTTTTTTCAGAAAAAGGAAAATATTAGCAGCTAATATTTAATTTACGCGCACTTAACTTTTGAAATAATTACGGTGTTTTCCTGTTCAAGTGAGTGAGTGAATATTAACATCGCACTGTTCAGCTACACGAGGGCTTTTGGCGACGGACCACATAATTTTGAACCATGGTCAAGTGACGTGAACAACACCTGAGGTGGCACCCCCTCTCCTAACTACCATACCATACCAACGGGAGGACATTCCAGCTCTTGACAGATTTAGCGTGCATCGCTGCCCTACACGGCGGGTCTTTAGTGGCACTGGGCTCGAAATCGTGACAAAGCCAGCCACGATCAGATACCTATACCACTCGGCTAGCGCGGCCGTTTTCCTGTTCAAAGAATGACATACATAACTTGAAAAAATATTTGATTCCTTGATTTTAAGGTTTTTTCTTTATGTTTATTATAGAGTTTATGTTTCGTACAAAGTATAACCTTAATGTTAACGCTAAATTTATTTATTTTTGTTTTAGCAAAACATGATTTAAAAATGTGTTTTTGTTAATTATAAGTTAGTGATAAATTAATTAATTTTTGAATGAAATATTTCATTATAAATATAAGATGGAAATTAACCCAAAAATGATAGCACGTGATGCAAATGTCCTTCTCATCAACAAATAAAACTTTTCAAAATTTTCATTGAAAAACCAGAATTATCGCGCAGTTACCATAACTTTAAAACACTTTCATAACATCTAAACCTTCATAAAATACAGTAAGACTTCTTTCGTTTCTAAGCAAAAAATAGTTATAGGATAGATTTAAGTGGTAAGAATGATTTTCAATTTTTGCAGATTATAATTCTTAAAGATGTGCTGATTTTTATACACTTTAAACTTTATAAGCATGTTAAAAAAAAGTAGCCGATATTTATTAAATAAAGTTTTAAAATTTTAATTTATTTTTTAAGTACACTGACGGAAAAAAAATCCCAACACTAAAATAAAAATTATTGTAGAGTAATGAAAAATTTGGACAATGTCATTGTCTAGTTAACATGTTTAATTGATAATTTTTCAAGATCACAGGTTAATTTAAGTACTAGAAAATGCATTTTAAATGTGAAATGCTGTTACATTAATAGCCGGTGTAACCTCTCTAGAATTTTGAATGCAAACCTGCAAGCGTACGTGCATTGTGTCATACGGGTGCCAAGTCCGTTTATTTGCATCTCTTCTTCACATCTCGTTTCTTGGATTTGGTTGGAAAAGAGTTGCCATTAATTCTGGCCAAAAGAACCCAAAGGACTTGTTAAAGAAAAGACGCGTAAGACGTCACAGTTTATAAAAATTCATCGATGTGTTCCGCATCCCTCGGTAACGTCTTGTTGCCATGTAGAAAGCTAGTGCAGTAGTGATTTAGAATTGGAATTAAAGTGTGTGATTTCAACAACGATTTGATTAAGAACGTTTTGTGGTAGTGTTCACACGGTGTGCGTGTGCAAAACTATGATGTATTAATGACACGGTGTGTGTGTGAAAGATTATGATGTACTAATTATATTTCTTTTTATCTTGGTCCAGAGTTATGTGGTATATAATTAAACAAATCAAAACTGTTAAGCACACGATATTGTATAACTTTTATTTCTATCCTCATTTAACACTTTTATAACTTTCTACTGAAAATAAAAGAAGAGAGGGAGTGAATTATATTTTCCATAGGTAACGATGCAACAATGATTGAGAAAAAGGTTGTTCACACACACACATGAAGTCGAAAGTGTGTCTATTAAGATTAGATTAATAGTATTAGTTTAAATATTCTTCCTCATTTAGATAAAAAAAATATTCACACACACAAAATGGAAACAATATTATAGTACTTTGAACGAATCTGCATATATTTATAAGATTATTTCAATTACTATTATTAAGAAATATGTTTAAATGTTTAAACTACATTTATCTATTAATGAGAGGGGGAGTCAGATGCCATTAAAAAAGATATTTCTGCAAAAAATAAAACGTTTCTATGTAGTTGACAAAACATTACGTAATATTTATCTCTTTCCCTTACTGTTGCTGTTGTTGTTTAATCAGAACTAAAAATACCATTCAGTTTATTGAAATTTAAAATTTTCCTTCCAAGCTAATACAGACACAGGAACGCTAGTTAAAAATTTAAAATATTGTTAAAGATCTTTAGAAAATAGAACTTGATAGTTATTTATCTGATATTATATACATTGTTTCCTTTCGTCGGAATGATGAAAGTATTTGAATGTTTCTACTTTGCAAACAACTGACTTCTGATTTCGAACACAAGCTTTTTCTGTGCCTCAAAGCGAGAAGAATTGCTCTATAGAACAAACATAATGTGTAACTTTAAGACTATCCGTAATTCCTCAAAAAATTGATCAAATTTATTCTGAATTTATTTAACATGTTAATACAAGGTGGAAATTATACGATAAAATACATAAATAGTTTGCTATATTGTATTGCAATTTTCAGAACTACTTAGATTTCCACAAACTGAACAAAATTCTCATAGGATTTTTTTAGTTCATTTCACTTTTTTAAAAATTATAATAAAGGTTCAGAGGAGTATATCAAACATATTTTCTGTAGAAGATAAGGTTGAATTTTTTTAGAAAAATGTCTTACAAGCAAGAAGAAATTCTGAAAGGAACTTGAAATCCTCCATATAAAAACATTTAAATATTGACAAATTAACACAACATAGTAAATTAGTTAAATTAATTTTGGGAATGTTCTTTTTGAAAGCCATTAAACTCTAAGTTCGAAAGTATTTATAACTCGTTTATACATTTCTTAAATGAAAATTGTGTATAGATGTGTGTATCATATGAGATTAAAGAGGAAAATTTATACACCATACATGCACAGGTGAAAAAAATTCTTATTGTCAATATGATGGTATACACATCAGGATGTAAGAATTAGGATCAGACCTAAAATAATCAGTGATTTTTAGAGAGTTTCTTCTTGTCAGTTTTGATGTCATTGAAAGATGTTTTTGAAGTGTAATTTATTCGCAAAATATCACACGAAGAAGCTTCTGCAATCATGTAATAACTAGAATTTTCTTTGAAGTTTCGATGACTAAAAGTGTCAAAGTTGATGGTGTGACGTATGGATAAAGAACAAATGCTTTTTCTTGAGGCGTAAAAACTATGAACAGAAAAATAAGATATCAAGTAGGGAATCATCCATCAGTTTGTTCATATTTTGTTATACTTCTTTGCTGAGAAGCAACAAAAAATAATGACGATCAAAGCTTTCCTTCAAACCGAACAGTTTGTCTGACGCGTTACAAGAGTGCTATTTTTATTATTATATTACCATAAGAAAACCATTCATTACCAGTATACGTACGAAAAAGTGCGTATAATGATGCCTAAGGTGTCAGAAATGAAATCTTATGAACTTGAAGTCTATAATTTGCTGCAAAAAGGCCTTGACAAGGTAAGCTGTGTTTAGAGAATACTGCTTAGTTCCAGTTGTTAAACATGACATGTAATATTATGATCGTCTTAGTGATTGTTTTGTTTTTATTTTAATGGTCTATGTTACATTTTACATATATGTGACAAGTTTTCCTTTGATATTCCCGATCACAATACCTGAGTTTCTTATCTAGTCTTAAGAAAATTATCCATATTTTAAAATGTATAAAAGGTTGATAATATACAGTTTTTTGAAAAAGCAAAAAGCGTCTTTATCATCTTGAAATTTCGCCTGAAAATTCCTGTTTGCAGATGGCTAAACTTTTAGTTAATAAATGTTAATTACAATCATAATACGCCTTTCTATTGTGTAGCTTGTGTTGTTTGAAATAGGTAATTATTACCGATGGTATATCTTTTTTCATTGTCGATATAGTGTAGGAGCCACTATCAATAATGCCATTACAAAGTTGTTGAAAACCTTATATCCAGTTGCACAACTTCGAACATAGTCGCATAGTTGAAGTGCATGAAGCTAAATGGTCAAATCTGCACTGTGAACAGGCAGGTACATAAAGGCTCTGGCCTCAATGGTTACTGAAATAACTCACGAGAGATGTGAAGACTTTGAAAGATCGAAATGGACTGAGGCGAGACAAGAGCGGATGATTCTACAACAGGCTCAAACTGTTACAATGACATCCCATTTTCCGTAACCCAATGTACTACAGTTTCTTTCATGCCAATTCTGGTGCCTTTCACCATCTCACATTAATATGATATAGTGCTTGTAGTGACATAGTGTCTTTTAAGACGCCTATCTTTAAATCTAGAATATCAGCAGAGTCATTACAGAAGATTCGTAGCCAATCATCATGACTGCCTGCAAACTGGCATCGCTTAGTTATCAGTGAGGAGTCCCGCTTCAGTCTTGGAGCTGATGATGATTGGATTCTGTTGCGAAAAGAATGGGAATAGCAGTCCCAAACCACCTTTTTATTAAAGAAATTCAGTCGTGAAACCTAATGTAATGGGTGGTGAGATTCTTCTTACCTCTAGTCTTCCTGCATATAATTTTAAGAGCTGAATGTATATGGAAGACATACCTGTTGCAGGTTGAGTAACTCTTCAGAGCACGTTATCTTGGGATCCTGTTCCAACAAGTTAATGTTAACCCCATACAGTTTATACATTTCTAGACTCTGCGTGCTGTGATACTCTTCCTTGGTCAACAAGATCAACATGTCTTTCATCAATTAAACAAGTACAGAACATTTTAGATCGACAGATTCAGGCACCTCTAAATGTCGCATATCTGGAGCAACAGTTATTAAATGCATAGTAAAAGTATTCGAGATGAGATTAGGAATCATCACTCTTTACTTTAACGTGTAGGAGCATGCATCTTCTTCGGAAGTATACGTTTCACCATTTACTGTCCTTAACATGCGATGTGCAATTCCTAGCCATTGAGGGATCTTACTAATGAGTTTCGAATCATTATTCATTATCAGTGCATGATATATGCATGTATTAGTGCATGATATATACATGTATCAGTGCATGACATATACAGTGTATGATTTTATACATACATGTTTAATATCAATAAAAGCAGCCACTTTCTTCATGGGGATTCATTTTTTTGCTTGCAAAAAGTGTATTTGCAAATAGGATCTCGGAAAAAATATTTTTGCAACATTACTATAGCTGAACCTTAATATCAATCAAATCTTCAAACAAATTGTAGTTTAACTTATCTCTTTCTTAAATCTTTCTTTTATCTCTTAATCTCTTTTCGCTTTTAATTTAATTGATAGAAATGATATTTTTTTCTTTCGCTCTCTATTTGCATTTCTCTTTTGAGAACTCAAAATTGCTACGGCAAAAAATGCGAGGTAATAAATGAACTATTTACATCTAGAGATGCGCAGTGCATGGTAAAAATGAATAAAATTCTTTTAAAATGTTTGTATTAGTATATTAATGATGGACATAAAAAAGTTTTACTGATTAGTTTCGTATGAAAAATCCTTTGATAAATGAACACGTAAAAGAGAATGCTGTATTTTGTAATTGAATAATCATAAATATTCATTTAATTTCCAGTTATACTGGTGTGCAAAAGTTAAGAAAGAATATATTTTCACGGAATTTTTTTATAAAAGTGCTGAATCACTTCCTATGCAAATTGGAAAAAATAACGAAATAAATATTCTTTTCTTACTTATCTAATCAAATTTATCTACTTCTTTTATTTTATGGAAGTTAAGGAAACTGATAAGAGATAGGTGCTCCATGTAATTTCAGCTTCGCTCGTGTTTCTGAATGGTTTCGATTGTTTTTGAAACTTTACAAATAAGGACACAAGACTAAGTCTGGAAGATGAATTACAATGGAGAATAGATAGGAGATTAAAAGCAGATGAGTTCTAAAATGAGGTACCAAGCTGGCTCAATGTTTCCAGAACTATAGTTTCAAAATAATGGAATCAGTTCTAGGAGATAGGAACAATATTCAGAAAACCAGTTACAAGCTGTCCAAGAGCCACCCCAAATCTAGATAACTGACTACCATTTGATTTTAACTACGAGGTGCTATAGGGGAGGATAGTTACACCACTCGTGTATGAGTTCTCTACTTCTGGTATCTTAGTTTATTGATGAGATATATTGCTTGCTTAAGGTTAAAGGGGCAGGATTTTTTGTCAAAAAACAGATGACTTGCATTCGCTCACTCCAGGTTACAGAAGAGTTCATCCGACAAAGTGTAGACAATTTCATTTGGGACACAAGAACAGTGGGCATATGTTTTCTTCACTGATGTGTGTGTGTGAATCGAGATTCAGCTTGAAAACTGATTTTCAGCGTGTTCCCATAAGGAGAAAACAAGGTATCCGATATCATATTTCTATGGATGTCTATGGGGATGGTGGTGTTATGGTCTGGTATGATATATTGGATGTAATCAAAGATCTTCTCGCCTTTCTGAAACGCACCTTGACTTGTCTAATGTATATGGATGAGATCTTTGGGCCTACTGTGATGTTTTTCAAAGGAACAGTTGGCATCTTTTTTTACGATGATAATGCTTGTCCAAACTGGACTTGGTCAATGAATTCACCCAATTTTGTTTCTATACGAACTTCTTTTACACAATGTTGATTTTATGACGAATTAATACAAAAATCAATTATTTTATTACCTGACTAATTTTGATTTAATACGATCGACCCAAATTCTAAGAAGGTAACTTTGCTTTACATTTATTTTCATAACTTTGACATTGGAAACGATGTATGTAATGCAATTTCCATTTGTGAGAATGTCCCGAATGAACCTCAATATGGAATTTTGTCTATTTGTGAATCTCAGCTTATCTATCGTGCAATTCTAAACACAATGGCTTAGGTACGTGAAAAAACGATGAAACTCAGTGATACACAACGAAGCGATAGTAAACTGTTGCTCGAACCTCCTGCTGATTAGCAAACAAGCGGTTTGGACAAATCAGGCATCTCTACTGAAAGGATTTCACCAATATAGTAGAAAGACTATAATCAAGTCATTTCTAGTGATGGCAGTAACATTATAGTCTTATACAGAGTGTTTTTTTCCAAATATAGAAGTTTAAGTTGGCATTACTTTCCAAGATGGCGACCCATTTAACAGCTGTCAAGTGATTTATTCTCAGTTTGGTTTGGCAATTCATCATGAATAGACTCACACCTGAACAATGCTTTCAAATTGTGCAATTTTATTTCGAAAATAATGGTCGATTTTCATAAGCGAATTTTGTTTAGCGACGAAGCGCACTTCTGGTTGAATGGCTACGTCAACAAACAAAACTGCTGCATTTGGAGTGAAGCTAATCTCCAAGTGTATGTCGAAACACCGTTACATCCAGAAAAACTGACTGTTTGGTGCTCTTTATGGGCTGGTGGAATCCTTCTTCAAAAACGATGAAGGCCACAACGTTACAGTTAATGGTGATCGGTATAGAGCCATGATTACTAACTTTTTCATTCCTGAATTGAACAATCATGATGTCCAGGAGCTGTGGTTCCAACAAGACGGCGTAATATGTCACACAGCTCGTGCCACAATCGATTTATTGAAAGACACGTTTGGGGACCGCCTAATTTCACGTTTTGGACCTGGGAATCGGCCTCCAAGATCTTGTGATTTAACACCGCTAGACTATTTTTTGTGGGGCTATGTAAAGTCATTGGTCTATGGGGATAAGCCGCAAACGCTTGACCATTTGAAAGACAACATTCGCCGTGTTATTGCCGATATACGGCCACAAATGTTGGAAAAAGTCATCGAAAATTGGACGTCCAGATTGGACTACATCTGACAGTCATATGCCAGAAATCATATTTAAAATGTAATGCCACAAGATTATCTTTCGAATAAAAGGAAATTCATGTCAATCGAATAATACATCGTTGTTTTATTGCAATTTAAAGTTTTATACCTCTCAAAAAACACCCTTTACATTCTGGCATGTTCGTTTTGGGGACTTGTAAAATATTTCCTGCATTGACTTTGAAAATTTGAATAATGTTATATTGTTTAAAGATCGGATGAAATTATGATTTTAATTTGAAAATAACTACCGAATTTGATCGATATCCGAGAGCACTTTTTGAAATAATCCTAAAGTAGATTTATGCATTGAGTTACTGAAGACTGTGCGAGACTCAAAATTGCATTTTTCAAATTATATAAATAAAATTTTTCAGAATATTTACCGTTGTTAAACAAGAATGATCTTCAATTTCTAATTTTTCAAGATCAAAAAGTTTTAGAATACTGTACATTTCATAAGCTATGAAAAAAACGTTACCTTCACTAAAATCGTTCATTCTCATTTGAAAATTATAATTTAAGCCACCAAATGATTATTGACATCGCATTTTGAAACTACTTGATGACTGTTGGCGACTTATACCGTCATAATTCTTTGTCAAGATCAAATTACGACGACGATACCTAAGTTGGCAATTTGCTCTCCAAACTACCACACACGTCAACGCGAGAAATTTGAGCCTCGAGTAATCAAACAGGCCTCAAGCTTTCTAAAAGATGAACCACTGATTAAACTTACGATTCGACAGAAACAAAGATGGTACCAAATTCACAATTATGGCCACTCGGTCCTTTGACCAAGCTTCAATTAGAATGTACATAAGAAAAAGCCGTAATAAATGAAGGATACGAACATGATAAATCTATAAGAAAAATTAATATTTCCTTAAATTTCTCCTCCTTTCCTTACAAAGAATCTGCTCATGGTAATATCTGGTTAAAAATTATAACTCCAAAAATGAATGTCTTCTCAGTCCTTTAAATTATTACTTTAATTCCCAATTTGACTTTCATATTTGAAACATACGTTCTTAAAAAAGACGAGAATCTTCAGCAATAGTACTTTTGTTCTTCCTGCTTATACTAATGACGTACAATTTTGGCATCATTTTTGTTACTTATGATATCTTGAGGCAGCAATATGTCGAGAGATGTGTAGGTTAAAGACCGCTGTATAAAACTCTACCTCTCACGTTTCTGTTGTTGAAAACCATAGATGCGTGAATTACTCTTATTTCGATCACGATTTTTCACAGACTTTATTCTGCGACGTATTATTTCAGTCCCTATCTTCTTATGGTCGAGCATAACTATCACAATATACGTCTGATTCTTTTTGATCTTTGTTTTGTTTTTCATCAAATGGAAAACGGTTGAAGAATACAGCTTCTTTGTAGGTGTTGGTCGCACGCACAGAGGAAGCCGTCCCCAGATCTCAAGCGGCGATAAGTTTGGCGATGTTTGCCGGACCGTGTCGCCAAGACGTGACAAAAGCGACACCTCGACGGATAGGCCTGCATGAAATCCGAGCCCGAAAAAGGTGGGAAAGGGGTTTAGGAAGGGGGGACAGACGTTAAAAACGAAATGTTGTTCACGCTTGGGTACGTCCGGATGTTGTGCAAGATTTCGTCGTCAATGAACACTGAAATTTGTTGCTTGTCACGTATCTCCATAAAGTCGTTTTTGGAACTCTATGGGAAAAAAAATGGATGAATTTAAGTTGGCGAAGACTCATCCCCCAAAAAGGTGTGTATGGAAGAAAGAAAGGCGCGGTGACCAATTTGGAATGGAATAGTAATTTAACGAAGGCAGCAGACCGTGCGGATATATGAATGATGCTCATTTCCAAAACAGCTAAATGCAAGCTACGATTTCTTCATCTTCTTTGGTAAATTATAAGTTTGTGGATGTATAAAGTGGCCATTTCAGATCGTGAAGCTGGAATAAAAATTGGAAAATTGGCTGCTGAATTGTCTCAAATTGAAATGATTCAGACAAAGATGTAAAGTTATCTGTGCCTAATGGTGCAGGTGAAACCAACTATGAAACACCTTTCTGAAATTATAAACGTATTTATTCGTTACTAATATAAAAAAAACTGTATTAAAATGTAAAGAACTAAAAAAAAAAAATATAAACTTTTAATATATTAAAAATATAAAGAACTGGAACTTTTAATATATATATATATATATATATATATATATATATATATATATGAGTTAAAATAATTTTATATGAGTTAAAAACAGCAAATTGCTGACTTTGCTTCCTACAATTTAGCATATAATTAATCAATTAATTGAATTATAAATTGTGCGTTTATATTGAATGTTTTCAGGTTTTTGAGACGCAGTATGATGAAAAGATCTATGCATATTATGCCACGTGATCTTATTTTTGAGAAGTTAACTCTTATTTTTATTGCTTCATTTAGTGTGTATTTAATTCTTCTCTTTCAATTCTACTTCACCTGAAGAACTCCTGTCCTTTCTCTACGTATATTTGTGAAAGTTTGTCAAGAACTTAAAGAAGAGCTTACTTTAATTATGCATATAATGGATTTATCAGGAGATTTCGATGGAGAAAAGAAGAGAGAGAAACATAGCGTATTACATTTAACGGGACGTAAAATTGCACTCATTGGAACTTATAACCAGAAAAAAAAGTAAAAGTTGGGTGTAGATTTAAACATAAATTATCATTAATTGTTGGCCGCCTTGATTGTATGAAAACACACACACTTCATTGATTACTTTTTAAAGCAAAACTCTTGTTAAAATATCTTTTGATGGGGATTAATTCTATAATTTCTTATAAATAGTTTCTGGTTACAAGTATAATTCCTACATTTAAATAAATCTTTAGCTATTACTGTCTAACCGATAAGTGCTTTCATAACTGATATAAGATAGAGCTTGTAAAAAATAATAGTTCTTCAATTCGAGTTTTGTATTGTGTTGATGATTGTCTGATCTATATTTTTGTGCTGTAATGTTTCTAAAGTTTATGATGTGACTTTCATGGGAGGAAGTTCAAAAAGTATTCAGATGAGTAGGTGATATACCCAAGAGAAGGAAATCTACTCTTGAAGAACGTAATAGAATGTGATTGACTTTTTGCGGATTATGCAGCGACAAAGAAAGAAAGAATCTTTAATCTGGTAAGAAATCAAGAAACACGTTTGAAAACCCGGATAAAAGTTAATATAAGAAGCTAATATGAATTTGATAATTTAAAAAATTCATCCTTAAAATTTAAATAATTTTCTTAAATTTCCCTTTAAATAGCTAAAAATTTTTATAGTGCATTAATTTTTTTGAGTACATTTATATTAACATTTAAAAGCAAGAGTTATTCTTTTTTTTAGAAAAAATAATCAAATAGTATTCCAAGTAATTGAATTAGTTGTTTTCAAACACACAAATAGTTTTATTCTTGATTTCAAAATATTTAACATGTTCATTAGTTGAATGTCCTTTTGAAGTTAAGCAACTTAAAAAAATAAATCTAAAATAATTAACAATAGCTTAGAATTTTAGAGCTTATACAAAGCTAAAACAACTGTATAATATGAGATGAAATTGCTTCAAGTAAATTATTTAGAACTAATTTTTTTTAGAAAAATGAAACTCATTTTCTGGGAATTTCAAAAAAAAAAAAATGTAAATATTTAAGTGATTTTTTTTCTCTCTTTTGTAATGAAAAAGTCAATTCTTCCGCGAATTAATGGATTGTGGAGTGACGCTACTATCTATCTAAAATCTATCGCTACTCTTGTGAAGGTCTCACGTGCACGCCTAAAAGTGTGGGAGAAAGGGAAAAGGAAGACTAGCCATATTCTAAATCACTTAATTTATTTACAGCACAAACCACAACACAAGTTCTATCAACCAACGTTACGCGATGCACCCAATTAATGTGAATATGAAGACAATTAACGGAGTACGCGAAGTATGAGAAGGCTTTAATTACCGGTAACACTTACTTCAGTTCAAGTACAATGCCTTCCTAGGTATCTAATCTGTTTTCAATCTCCAGTGACAAATCGTCACTGTAATTATTACAATTATCAAATAATAAATATCTGCGTTACACTATATAAATTTGATTAATCGCTGTTCCGCTCTAGCAGCCTATCCTATATATCTCTCTTAATCTTGGAAGCCTAGACTTTATATAGTAGACATACTTTACATGTTCACGTTCTCTTCTTCAGAGGGAGTGTTTTAATAAAATAGTTTTTAAGAACCAAAGATTCCCCAAGAGGATCACCCGCTTTAGGAACAATAACAACTTTATTTACAACTATTAACTACTCACGCCTTATATATTATTAAACTATATACCTTGCACCTTCTACATTAACAAACTATGTAATACACACACTCTACTACAAATATATTATACACTCTACTCAGTGGCGTACACAAGGGGGGTCCTGGGGGTCCGGACCCCTAAGCCCTTGAATTTTTTTCCGATTAATTATAATTCCAAGTATATAGCACGTAAAATTTAATTAATTACTCGTTATTAATGATTCATTTTATTATTTAATGCTAATTATTTATTCAAAAATTAGTTTTTTACTGTGTTTTGTTCCCGAAAATCGACAAAATCAAAAGTAGCATGATACAAGAATGGTGAACTTTCGACCCCGGACCCCTCCCCTTGAAAAACTCCTGTGTGCGCCTCTGACTCTACTCTCAGGCTCTCTCAAACACTTCTTTCCTCTCTCCTGCCATATACATAACTCTCCCGCACTATCGGGGATACAATTACACAATACAGCTGCTGAGACAACGCCATTTATTATCTTAATAGATTAGTAATGTATAGCCTTAATAGATCCGTTAATGTATATAACGGTAAACAAAAACAAGTATATAGTTTTGTCAGTACATTTCAGCAAAATTGTTCAATGTCTCGATAAGATTCATAGCCACAAGTAATCGCATAACGACCGAATCTTGATTCTGTATTTAGAATTGCATAATTTCTTAATAGCGCCGAACTGTTGTTGTTGAACTTGTTTTAGAAACTACAGAAACATGGATTCGATAACTGGCTGCAAAGTATGCTACCAAGAACCAACTGTAAGTAAGGCAATAGAAGGAAATGAAGAGATCGCGTGAGAGTCTGTACGGAGGTCTTAACTATAAACTATACTTAGACACGGCATGTCACGTTATGATTGATTTGGTAAATATTTCCACTTCTAACTTTAATACAACAGTTTATTTCTACCGAAAGAGAAGATAGAAAGAAAATTTGGGAATTTTTTATATCAGATCCTGTTCAAACGAGGTGCTTTTCTACAAGCCATCGTTTCAGGGTGACTGCTCTGCACAAGGCTCGAAAATGGAATGAATTTTTTTTTTGAGCAGATAACCAAATGCTATGTAACGAAGCACTTAGATACAACAATTTTAGAAAAATAAATTCGTTTCCGCTGTTAACCCAACGCTATATTCAAGGTCAAATAAATGTGCGATGGTTCTTTGGGAAGTTTGTTTGACTAATGGTATTGATGAACGACAGCTATTTATGATGATAAAATGTCTTGGTGTCAAAATGACACCAGAGGACGTTCTATGTATATTTAGTTGTAAAATTTCTCCTAATTAACGTAGAACAACAAAAAATCTTTTGTGTAATTACCATGGAAAAAAACTAAAAGTCACGAAAAATTTTCAAATTCTCTGCAAAAATGCGGAAGAGAGGACAAACTGAACAGGCTCCAGTGTCGAATTGACATCGATGTGTTAATAGTCTTTTCATCGTGATTATCCTGTATGAATGAAATAATTTTCGAATTTTATTTAAATAATGCGATCGTGTTGTTGTTACTTATTCTACCCGATCAACGACAATAACATCAGATTCGAAATTAATCGTAGAAATGGGGTTAAATTACGTCTGCAATTTTGGTCGTAGGTTCGTAATACATTAGTCTGTGTTGACATGATACTTCGTTCGATTAAAAAGAAAGTTGGAAATAGTAACAGGCTGAGAGAAAATAATATCCTTGTTATAGAACTTTTATATAAATCAGGATTGTAAAAAGCATTTCTGATTATTTTAAAAAAAAAACTACATTAACTGTGTAACTAATGGAAAAACCTAACTGGAAGAATGGTGCTTTGATAAAAGAGTCGAACCGATTTGAAAGTAAAGTTATAGATAAACGGTAAATGATAATTTTTAAAGTTTTTAGGAGCTCTAATCAAAATTTGTAAATTATATATGACGAATATTTTACAATTGACCATCAATATCTTCTATTTTAAGTTATACAACTTACAAAAAGACTGGCATATTTTACCCTTGAAACTGTACAAAAATTTAGTGCTCAAGTTCTCGAGAACATCAAAGGGTTTTTTTTAAAATATCGTTCTCGAATTGCATAACGATTGCCTTACTTACAAAAAGACTCCAGATGAATCTTTGTCTAATAGTTTCTACATAACAAAATGCACTAACAATAATTTCAACAGGTAGTCATACAAACATCTACTTGATTTTCTTATCACATGAAAGAGGTATTCCAAATCCTTTACAGAAAACGTATTCTAGGCTATCCCAGAGCTCTTCATTTATAACATAAATGAAACCAAATTTGAAGGATATTCTGCATAATTATATCGTCTTTAAAAATGTCATTTACTATCTGTACAAAGAATATGCGTCTTCTAGCATAGAAGCTCTGAGCAATTAAAACCTTTTGATCTATTTGTAATTACTGTGAAGTGCAATTTAAATTGATCATGATTTGCATTAGATTGCTTAGGAATAATACTTATTAAAATTTTATTTCTTTCTTTCATTTTTAATAGTACACTATGTGATTATACTATTCAAGTGCATTATTGCTAGAAGTATGTACCAACAACAACGGTCTCTATAAGTTTATAACCAAATTTTTTCAATAGATAATACCAAATTGTTCAGCAATTTACTCACTTGGTTGGAATGATGTTATACTTTCTATATGATCTACTAATGTTTTAAATATGCTAAAAGGTGCTTATCTTCAGAAAAATCATTGCCTAAACATTAAAATAAGAGCTCTTAGGCTATATTGTGCCTATTCTCTTATTTACTGTTTCAAAATTTTAGCAATGGGATATTTCAATTTTTAAAACTATCTCTCGTTTCCGTAGAATTCAAATTCTATTCAATGTTCAAAGAACAGTATCGTGGATGTTTCATTTCATATTGGATAACGATTTCCCACCCGAGCAAAATCTATGGAATTGCTATTATTCCAGTAAAATTATATATATAAGCATTTAAATTTGAATTGGTCTTCTATCCAGAGTATTTTATGATTCAATTGTCAATTATATTGCATCACTTCAGGATTTATTAATAATTAAGATTTTCAACACTTAATTATAGTTTTATTCAATTAAAAACTTTGATCAGACTGCATTGATATAGCTAAAAAAAAGTTTGGGAGTCAAATTTCTAATTGATAGCCTAATTAGAAAGTATTCATAGTAAAAAAGGGTTATCATAATAACTATTATAAGTATACAGTTAAATTAAAGAGTGTACTTATAGGATATACCAGTGGCGCACATAACGAGGGGGGGAGGGTCCGGACCCCCCCTCCCCAAAGCCCTTGATTTTTTTCCGATTGATTTTAATTCTAAGTATATAGTATGTAAAATTTAATTAATTTCTTGCTATTAATGATTAATTTTATTAATTAATGATAATTATTTATTCAAAAATTAGTTTTTACTGTGTTTTGTTCCCGTAAATTGATAAAATCAAAAGGAGCATGATACAAGAATGGTGAACCTTCGACCCCGCTCCCCCCCTTGAAAAATTCCTGTGTGCGCCACTGGGTTATACTGATGTAGCATTAGAAAATAGACGAACAATAAAATCGGAGACAAGCTCAAACATCGCCAATGGCGACACTTTCATCTTTAATTCATTTAAAAGAGCATACTGATGCAGTAAAGCAGTGAGTAAAGCAATAAATCAATGGCCTCAAATTTATATTTCGATATGGTTCTTAAGAAGAGTCTATGGCTTAGATGAATAGGTTCTGATGGGTTAGGGTTAGGAATTGTATATGAGAGAGAGAGAGAGAAAGAAGTCCGTGAAGATAAATTCAGATAATTCAGTTTTTATACATTAGAATAATCTTTATATTTTAAATATTAATGGTACTTTGATAATAATCTATATGAAGCTTTTTTCCTAACCCTATCCATCACTGAAGAAATAGCATGTGTCGTACCATCTTTTTTTGAATAGACTCCACACGAGCAAAATCCATCGATCCATCATAATCACTGTTAACTAAACACAAATTGCCTAAATTTTTACAAATTAGACCTTTATCTTTCCCATCAGAAGCGACAATTCGATCATCTAGTTCATAGGCACCACCACCCGGTGCGTGGTCTCTGCCAAGACCCTCATCAGCTCCGTTACGAGAGTGATTCTTCGAGCGGATCTTGCGCCTGGATACTCTCTAATTCACTTCTTAATAAGACTTTTCCGATTCAGCAGTCCGAGACAGTGCCTATTCCGTATGGGGATCACGTGCGCAAGCAGTCAGACCGCAACATTGAATTGTATCGGTTGGCAAAATGTACAGAAGCTTCAGGTAGTGAGGAACAAGCCGTCGCGAGCCGATTGTTTACCCATCGAGGTTTATTAATGATCGTGACTGAATTTGCTAATCGATTAGAAGAGTTTCATTTCCAATGAGTTACTTTTTATGTTTTGAAGTAACAGAAATTACACGCGCATTTTTTTTCTAATACTAACATATTTATGGTATCCGGATACGTTCGAAACCGTGATTTTGCAAAAGCGTATAAATGAATAATATTTATAATATTTAGTGTCACTTAGATTAGAAACCGTATATAAAATTGTTTTAAGAATAGTATTACAATAAAAAATCATTTAAGTACAATATTTTGACAAAAAATGAACAAAGAGTGACTAATTTTCAAAACATTCTCCTTTTATGAAAAATTCTTCTATTACAATAATATTTTGCCTGTATATAGCTTAGACCTCTGTACAGAGGCTGGACTAGAATTTTTGAAATATACATTTTAGAAGTGGATTTATCCATATTTTACTACAACAGAGGGGAGAATTTTAAGAAAAAAACGCCGATTGTGTGTTATTTCAATTGGTAGTAACTCTGAAAATAATGTGAATGTTTCAAAAATTCTAGTACAGACACTCTCTGGAGAAGTGTTTACTTTATATAAGCAAAATATTATTATTATAGAAGCATTTTTTTTATAAAAGGAGAAAGTTTTGAAAAAAGATTATTCTAAGTTAATTTTTTGACAAAATATTGTAGTTAAATAATTTTTGTCTAATCATAATGTCCTTAAAACAACACTATACTTGTATTCTAGTGTAAGTGACACTAAATATCATGAAAATTATCCATTTATGAGCTTTTTTAAAATCACAATTCCGAACATAGTCGGATACCTTAAGGAACCTATTTAGTGGTTGAGAGAAATCATTTGTTACGCCAATTTTAGGCAGTTTATGTATTTTATTTCTGTAAATTCGTTTTTTTTTCTCTGATGAATTTCACACATTGCAAAAAAGATACCCTGTTAATAACAACAAGGCAATTCAGACTAAAGTATACGTAAATCAATTGCAATTTAATGAAGTTGTCCTGATTTAAAAAAAATTCTTTAAAAAAGTATTACTATTTAAGAATTACATTATTTTTTTAATGTCTTACGAATGTGCGCCCAGATTTTAAAAGTTAAGCTCTTTCTATAAGTAAATTTCTGTAAGTAATGTTCAATACATATAGCATTTTTTGTGGGACAATAAAACCATTTTTGCAAGTTTAACGAAATACATTCTTTTAAATTTATCCTAAATTAATTATTTATCTACAGAGGTATTTACTCAAATGTTTTACTGGCCCTGAGTTTAAAATGTATCAATTTACAAAAAAATGAAAAGAAATGTAATAAAAATCGTTCCGTGTTATGCGTGCAAAAGTACAATTTTAGCAACTTAAGGGATATTTTGTTATCCATTTTTGAATATTCAGTTCTCTTTTGCCAATCTGGATTCACATGTCTTTTGTAATCTCTTTCCAACTGTACTTGTGCTACATATTTATATATTATCAATCGCATTTTCTTTCGATGAATTTCTCTCAATCGTTTACGTCCTTTCAAAGTAATTTTCCTTTTATAGAGAGATATATTAAGTGCTGTTCTTAATACTTCTTGGACATTTTAATAAATGAAATTCACGGCATCAACTACACCCAGTATATCCTTTACAAGCATTATTACAACAAATTGAAGACCAGAAATCTAAGAGAAAACTTGAAACGTAAAATTATGATTTTTTTCAATGAAGAAAAGCAAGCCTCCTCCTCCTCTTCAGGATCTGTCCGCCCTAAAGATATTATGACCTCTTATTTTAAGAGCTATGGTTTTCTTTAATTTTGTCTCCTGTATAGCAATTACTTGAACTTTGTTCAGGTCTGCAATTTCTAAGAGTTGGTCAAGTTTAGTTCTAGTAGCCAAAGTAGATAAACCATTGATGTTACTCTGTAGAATTTTCAAAGCTTGAGGAGACGTAGTTTACTTGGCGAATGAGACCCTCTTCCTAAACCTCGAGCGCTTCCCTGATTTATCTGCATGACGGACGATGCAGCAACTACATCGAGAGTCAACGAGTTCATATGAAGGAGAAAATGTGCAGCTTCTGTTGATCAAAGGGTCGGAGCACTAAAAGGTAGAAGTCTGTCTTGGCTCCAGTGCCTGCTGATTTTAGCTGGGCATAACGGAATGACCTTCACGTCTAGGGAGACCCTGCCAGGAGTGAACTCCCAACGTACTTCGTCCATTCCGCCCAGGAACACCCTCCCACCACGATGAGACAATCAGCAGAACTTAGGAGTGATGAAATGGCGAACAAACTAGCAGAGGAGGGCTCTAATCTTCCAATTCCCTCCTCATCCACCCTTACCTATATGTAATTATACTCGTTAAAAAAATCTCAAAATTTGGTGGTGTAGAGGGTGCCTCCTACTCCCCATTGGTATGCGGGGGTAATGGACTTGGTCTGGCCCTAGTTCTTAAGTGTGACAGATGCTCACAGACTACACTCTCTTGTCTTGCTAGTGGTCACATCAAGTGCCTCTCATTCTTAGCGAACAAAAAGATCTCAATCTGTGCGAGGTATCTAATTCACCAGGCTTCCCCCGAACACATAATGCGTTGTACGGATCTCAGTAGCAAAGATATCTACACTGATACCATTCTTGTGCTGGACTTTTTGAAAGTCAACGATTTAATTGATCTTGTCTGACTTCGCCAGACCCCAGTGGATTAACAACAACAACAACATGATTTTTCATGAATTAATTTTATTTTACAAATTGGTAATGGACACAGTTATCAGTTAGATCAGGGATGGGCAACTAGAGACTCTCAAAGAGTTTTCTTGCGGCCCGCCAAGACAAGTATAAAATCAACTTTAAACCGAGATTTTATTCTCGTTCACTTTTGATGGGAGTTCTCTTGCTCATATTCAAAAGAGTTCATATTCCCTGTATGCAAATAAGAAAACGAGTATATCTTCATGGCGGCATTTCTACCAATAAATTATATACTTTTACTACTTCAGAAATAATTTCAATAATTTCCCTGATTATTAACATATTTTGTCAATGAAGGACAATTCAGTGCAGAAATCTTATGCCAGTCTAATGCTCCATTTTAGACTCATATAAGGTAAACCGTTTTAATAGAAAATTATAAAGGAGAAAAAAAAAGAGAAAACAATTTTAGTAGATATAACTATTTTTTAGTCTATTACAAAGTCTATTTACAAAGATCCTGGACTGTGGGAATTCCCAGCCGTACTTCCTTTTGTACATAACTGCATTCCATGTCTAGAGTAAAACTCCTCTTAAGGTTGTATTGTGGATGAAAGATATTAAACTGCAGGCCACACAAAATGCAACACCCTGAAGGAAGCATACAAACCACATATAAAATTTACAGCATGCGTTGACGGCAATGAAATATGCAAATCATTAGCATTATACCGCAGACGCACATCACGGGTGACTTGAGAGTCATTCTCAAGCGCTAAGTAAAGGAAGAGCAGATTGGCAATTTGAAGTACGGTAATTGTTTATTTGTGCGCTTTTTTTCGCATAAGATGTTTACCCATACCTTTTGAAAGTCATGGACCGTCTTTTGGCTAAGTTTCTGAATTCGACTGCCTGAGAATAGTAGCCTATAGGGATTACGGATTATCCTTCAGAGAAATCGGTATTGGACGAAACGTAATGGACATGTGTAACGTACTGGACGAAAACAAGCAACTAAGTGGCGGATCTGTCATCGCTGGGTGCAGGAGGAAAAGACGGACCGATAGGGCCGATCACACTCCTTTCGTTGTACCACTGCCCTTGATAACTGGCGGAATGTGTGCATGGTAGTGATGGATCGTGTAGCCCATTCACGAACCATAGCACAACTCGTACCATTGGACGCCGTTTGCACCAGAAGGGACTGTCAGAAAGGCGTCCATTGCTTCGTTTACCCTTGACTGAAAATCACAGTCCGCCAATGGTGGGATAAATGGCAGACCATGGACAACGGAATGGAACAACATTGTGCTTACTGACGAATACTGCTTCTTCTGCAACAACACGATGTTCAGATTGGAATTTGGAGACACCATGGTGAGAGGTTGCTGAGCTGTTGCATTATGCATCTCCGCACTGGTGCATCCGGTATCATAGTTAGAAGTGGTATTGAATTTCCCTGCCAAGCCCTCTAGTACGCGTTGTAGGTACACTGAAAAGCCAGCGCTGCATCTCTGAAGGGTTGGAGACCGTGATCCTCCCATACATTCACCTCTTTCCATCAGCCATATTCCAACAGGATAATGCGGAACCACACGTGACACGCAATGTTCAAGAGTTCTTTACCCTTTAGATTGAATTGCTTCCTTGGCCTGCTTGTTCTCCCGATCTATCACCAATCGAAAACGTGTGTTCCAATTTTGCACAATGACTGGTCCGGGATTCACCACCCTCTGCTACACCAGATCAACTTTGGCAATATGTGGATGCCGCATGAACTACTGTACTCCATGGACACATCCAAAGCCTCTTTGATTCTATGCTGAGGCATGTGGCGGCGGATATAGTCAACAATGGCGGCTACACTAACTACTGATTTTATCATCATCCACATGTCATAAAAGGCTGTAATTTTAATCATTTGATCTTTGTGCAACATGTTATCTGTCTAATAATTTTCGCAGTGATATATCTTGCTCTTGGTGTTGCATTTTGTGTGGCCAGCAATGTAGATTCTCCAGTTTCATAATTTCACATCTCATAAAATAGGGTTAAAAACGAACATAGTATTTATTGGTTGATTATTAATGGCATACCTTGAAGATACACGATGAGCTGCTGAATGCAGTATAAGACGAAGGACGTGCTTTTGAAACATAAAGCGAGTAAAACTCGTAACTGGCAGTTAGTAGTTTAAATCTCGTATTTCCGTGAACCAACGCAAAGAGGGGACTTACGTAGGTGTCGATAGTGGGATGTTAGCTCATGTGTCCATGGTAGAATCTGACCCATACATGTAAAATTACAAAACATATTTTCTTTTATTTACTGGATTTTTGAGTCGTACAAAAGTGGTCATCTGCAAATGTTCCCCAGATAAAAGGCGAAGATTCTCGATAATATATTTCGCGTATTCATAAACATTTTAAAGCGTCCCATTTTGCTTAAATCAATGACAAAATATATTAAACAGAAGCTGTGAGTTTAATATTTTAGCATTTTTTTTATAAATAAAGGGGCATGTGTGTGTGTGCAATGATCATATGCGAATTGCTCTTTTAATCGGTAAATGTTATAGCTTTACATTATGATGATATGACACTTAAAAGTATCTAAAATCGATAAAGTAATTGTTATCATTATTCGAAACACGAAAAAGCAGCAGTAATCACAAAAATACATGCACCTTTTTAATGCTTAAAATTACAAAAGTAGAGCAATTTAGAGTTGGTATTTATTTGCTGAAAATGATTCAAAAGTAATAAATGATTAGTATTTGATACCATGTGTAGCTGTAACTCCCACTTCTCGTCTTACAAGGATTTAGGAGCCCACAGAAACTAAATATATAACTATACATTTTCCGGTAGAATATAGTTTGTACAGGGTGTTGCCAAACTCAATCGATAAATTCAGGGGGATGATAATAGCCAGCATGGGGACAACAAAGCACCACAGAACATGGGGTCACAAACCCCATTTAGTCAATGCAAATTGCGATAATAGTAGTCGTCGAGAAGACGATGAGCTAGGCGAGGGCAGTGGCCAAATAAATACCGGGATTTGGAGCACTTAGGTAGGGTTGAAAAAAACCTGCACATATGAAAATTTTTCACTTCTTCCGAGTCTGCTGGTTGTACCAGTCAATGCACCCCACAACATGTCGTTCATGCACGATAGTGTACTAGCACATTTTTCAATTGCGATACGAAATCACTTCCATGCTACACATCCACGAAGGTGGATTGGGCGCGGTAAACCTGTTGCTTGGCCTCCACGATCCCCAGAACCCAATCACTTGGATATCTCCTTCTTGGGCCACCTGAAATCACTTGTATATGAGCCATCGGTAGCTACAGAGGAGGGTCTCATGGGACGGATCGTCATCACTTTAGCTGACATCGCCAGAACACCGGATTTGTTGGAACACATCTTACAATGCTTTTTCTATCGGTATCGGCAATTCTATGACCTACGAAGCCCTGACTTTGAACTATACTTGTGGCAGTCACTTGTTGTTGATTTTTTACGTCGAGCTGGGATAGATTGTCCATATTGTAAACATGCTGTAATGAATGAGCTATCCCATCCTTTAGTGTGAGAGGGTCAGAATGAAGATTAGCTATATAATCAATGCAAACTATATTTGTTAACAATCCTCAACAACGTAACAAGTATCAACAACCCAAGTTAAGAAATGCACCAATAGTTAAATATGGGAGCAATAGTGAGGTGGGTGGATGAGATAATTGGAGATATAATAATAAATCTGATCACTTATATTTCACTTATACTTAGCACCACAGGCAGTACACCTTCTTATGTTTGAAGATAATTTCTAAAGTAATTTAATTCAAACCGGCCCGACTCCAATTTAACAACTAATTGACTCAATCGTCAGACTTAATATTAATCAAATTTAACTAACCGAGCATTGTTGGACGAAGATAACTTTACCATAGTTTTGGTAGGAGTTGAAGCCACTATCATCAGCAGACCTTTAGTGTATAAAGAGGGAATTGTGGTGATACCGAAAAAGCCTTGATCTCGGGTCACTTCGTAACTGGTCGAAAATTGACTAAAATTCTTTCGGGCACAGAATCCACAGAGAGAAGACTTACACGCATCTTTGAAGAACAAGATTTATTAAATCAATTTTGGAAGAAGGGTCGAAGGAATACTTATTAGAATTGCGCACCTTTTACAAGTGCGTGGTAACCAAAACTCTTCCAAAATCCGAATTGAGTTCTATTGCAAGAAGACATCACACCCCGACACATCTGGAAAAGGACAAGAGTGGAGGAATTAATCCGTGGTCAGGACGAGCAAGTCTGTACTTGTGTGATGTGTACTAATGGACACACCATCGCCCGACCTGTACAGCTGGTCGGTATAATATGTCTCAATTTTGGTCCAAAGACTATTTTGGTATCTTCAATTTTAATAGCTCTACACCTTTGTTTCTAATTTTGTTTGTTTTTATCCATAGTACAATATCCTTGTGCACCATTTATTTTCTTAATATGTTTCTTAAAATCCAATTGTTTTTCTTTTTTTTTAGCCTTGTAGGAAGTACAATTTTGTCTCTTATTATTTTATTATATATATATATATATATATATATATATATATATATATATATATATATATAGATAGATAGATAGATATAGATATATATAGATATAAAAATATACAGTGGGTGATTGGTTAACGAACACTTTCACGAAAGATTTTTGTGTTTGGACAACGAACACATATTCGATGATCAGGGAGACACCCCTCCCTTAAATTATGGATGAAATTTTGATAACTGCTAGAGATCTGGAATTGGAGGTGAACGAGGATGACATAGAAGAACTCATAATGGGACATGAAGATGAACTGATAATCGAAGAACTCCAAGTAATTTTGAATGACGAACACCAAGAAAAAAAAACGGAATGTGTCTCCTTCTGAACAAGAGGAAGACGAAAGAGGACATATGCCGACATCTGCCATTAAAGATCTTTTTGAAAAGTAGGATGCTGTAAGAGCAATGGTCTTAGAATGGCACCCAAACCAAGCTGATGTCAGTAGGGTTGGGGATATTTACAACGACAATGCTATTAATTACTTCCGAAAAATCCTGAAAAAGAGAGAAAAGCAATCAACATTGGGCATGTCTTCAACGCCCCATAAGCAAAAAATGAAAAGGACTGATTAATATGCAAGACTATATGTATGTATTATTTTTTTAAACTTACTAAGAAATTATACAATTTTTAAAATTTAACTTTTAAGGTCTCCAGAATGAATTAATCAATTTCACATAGAAGTCTACGGTGAATCGATCATCGGTTAACGAACAATTCGGATAGCGAACATAGTCTTGGAACGGATTATGTTCGTTAACCGATCACTTGCTGTACATATGTATATACACTCATGTCCATAATTAAGGATAATGAAGTTCAGGCAAAGAAAGAGACAGAAGCAAAACAAATTTGACTTATTTGTAAAACCTATTTATTAAACAAAAGGTAAAGAGCAAAAAAGATGCTATATGTTTGACATAATTAATAAAAATTGCGATTTTTAATCCCTGGAGAAATTTTTAAAAATGAACCTATTTACAAAAAACAGTATAACATGGTTATTATGGTGGTTAATACGGAGTATGTCTCCCGGACGATGCAATACAGGCCTTACAACGCCTAGGCATGCTGAGTATCAAATTATCAATCTGATCTTGGGGAATATTACACCACTCATTTAGCAATGCCCTCCGAAGTTCTGGCAAACAGGTGGGAAGGGGTTGACGGACTGCAATTCGTCGGTCAAGCATATCCCACACATGCTCTATTGGATTCAAGTCCGGTGAGTATGCTGGCCAATCAAAACGGGTGATATCCTCCGATTGAAGGCATTCGTCTACAATGTTTGCACGGTGAGGACGGGCGTTGTCATCCATAAACAGAAATTTAGCACCCATGGCGCCCCGAAACAAACGTACATGTTGTTCCAGAATGACATCCCGATAGATGTGGCCTGTCATCGTTACACTCTGAACATGCAGTGACGTTCTCTTGGTGGTAACGGGTACCTGGCGCTCTCCATATTAAAGTCCGGCGAGAATCAGACTGTAAACTCAGCCTGGACTCGTGGGAAAACATCACACAAGACCACTGTTGTGGTGTCCACAATGCATGCTCTCTACTCCAGGTTAATCGCAGGCGACAGTGAGTTGCGGTAAGTGGAACACATCTGACAGGCCTACGAGCATATAGACCAATGTGCCCTAAGCGTCTGTACACGGCCTGCCTTGAAACTGTCGTACCGGTAGCTGAAGAGAGCTGACGAGACAGGTCTGATGCTGTGCTCCGTCTGTTTCTTTTGGCAGTAACTGCCAAATATATACCGGTCCTCATTCGGCGTTGTAACTCGGGGGCGACCTGTGCTGTAACATCTACTCACATTACCATCATCTTGGAATCGTTGCCAAAGCCTGGAGATGTCACTCTGGGCGATTCCAAATTCCTCGGATACTTCCAGCTGGGTACGTCCACATTCCAGTCGTCCAATAATTCTACCTCTGAAAAAATCATCCAAATGCTTTCTTTGTGCCATAACTATGCGGTTATTGCACTGAATAGCTTTTAAAGCGTTTGTGAACAATTTTACTTCTTTGCCACCATTCCTTATAAAGAGTGTTTTTTTTCAGGTATAGAAGTTTAAGTTGGCATTACTTTCCAAGATGGCGACTGATTTAACAGCTGTCAAGTGATTTATTCTCAGTTTGGTTTGGCAATTCATCAAACGATCATCAAGCAAGGCGTAGATTCGTCGAATGGGCCCAAAACGAGATTGCCGTTGGTTCCGATTTTCATAAGCGAATTTTGTTTAGCGATGAAGCGCACTTCTGGTTGAATGGCTTCGTCAGCAAACAAAACTGCCGCATTTGGAGTGAAGCTAATCCACAAGTGTATGTCGAAACACCGTTACATCCAGAAAAACTGACTGTTTGGTGCGCTTTATGGGCTGGGGGGAATCCTTCTTCAAAAACGATGGCCACAACGTTACAGTCAATGGTGATCGGTATAGAGCCCTGATTACTAACTTTTTCATTCCTGAATTGAACAATCATGATGTACAGGAGCTGGGGTTCCAACAAGACGGCGCAACATGTCACACAGCTCGTGCCACAATCGATTTATTGAAAGACACGTGTGGTGACCGCCTAATTTCACGTTTTGGACTTGTGAATTGGCCTCCAAGATCTTGTGATTTAACACCGCTAGACTATTTTCTGTGGGGCTATGTAAAGTCATTGGTCTATGCGGATAAGCCACAAACGCTTGACCATTTGGAAGACAACATTCTCCGTATTATTGCCGATATACGGCCACAAATGTTGGAAAAAGTCATCGAAAATTGGACGTCCAGATTGAACTACATCCGAGCCAGCTGTGGCAGTCCTATGCCAGAAATCATATTTAAAATGTAATGCCACAAGATTATCTTTCGAATAAAAAAATTCATGTCAATCGATTAATACATCGTTGTTTTATTGCAATTTAAAGTTCTATACCTCTAAAAAAACACCCTTTATACCCCTCTCTTACACTCGTCATTGTGACGTACTATTCGCGTCATCTGGTTGTTTCCTGTAATTTGCATATTCTTTTTCAAGATGTGTGTGATAATTCTACAGGTGAAATTTTTATTTTAGAGTTCAATTTCTGTGTGATTCTGAATTATCCTTAATTTATGGACATGAGTGTAATGTGTATATATGTGTAACATAGTACCTGGATGGTGGTTAAAGCTGTTTTTAGCAAACTTTTCCATAGAACAGTTTGTAAAGTAAAATGATTATCTTTACTGATAAAAGCAAGAAAAAACAAATTTTCTTACTTTCCCCCAACCCCCTAATTCATTTCAAATTTAACTCAGAGAAGAGTATCAGATTTAGATTTCATGGCTGCTTATTCGATTTAACATATTTGAAAAAAGTTGGAAAACACCCAATGTTCATGCAACTGAACTAAATTGTCTCTCCTATTCTGACTAAATGGAGTTGCCTTGACTGTTCCAAAGCGAACAGGACTCAGTTTCCCTTCCTGCTCACTTCCTTCGGCGTTCCTAAAAGGTAGAAAATGAAAAGATCTTTTCCGCCTCCAATCGCGTGCACCCTCGAAAACCAACAATTATTTCTGCCACCGAGGGAGTGCGTGCCTGCGACGTCGCCGATTTTCCATTGTCCGGACAACGGCGTGTTAAGTCGGCCTAATCGGCAATTGGGTGCTTTCGACAGAGTTAAGCCGATTTGCCCATGGCGAGTGTCGGGTGATCAATGCCTTCTTTGGTCAGGGGCAACATGTTGCTCAGGAGGAATGGGTCATCGGAAAATGTTTTGGGAAGGTGATGATTCCTTTTTTATCCCCCTCCGACTCCATTCAAGCGTGTCCGTGTGAACTGTTTTTTTAACATAGAGTTTATCGGTTTTAGATTTGGTGATGAGAACAAGCTGTAACTGCTATTCGAAACGTTAAGCTTAGAAGATACCTGAGATTATGCCTACACGAAAAAGAATTTCAAAAAATAAATACATAAACAATTAGTTGATAGGGCTAAAATATTTTATTTAATTACATTAATAATTTAGAAGGAAGATTTTGTACACATTTAGGCTTTCTTTCTATATATACTACATATAAAACACACACACTTATACATACATTTATTCACACACACACTCATACATACATACATACACATACATTCCCACACATCAAACGTACACACACATCAAACCTACACGCACATACATATCATACACACATCATACATACATCATATACACACACGTACATCATGCACACACACATATTTTTTTATATATATGTATGTACTCTCAACAGAGTGAGTGCGAGAAAGCAACTTTTGCAACGATGTAAATATATAAGCTTTTTGAATAATGTTACACAATGAACAACATAAAATATTATGAAGAGACGACATATCAAGGGAATATGGAAGAAATTGTCCAAACTTCCCCATCACACAGAGAGCTGAAGTAATGCGGTAGATAAAATCTCTAGGTTTTTGTGACAGATGACCTATGACCAGTGGCACACACAAGGAGAGTGTCCTAGGGGTCCGAACAACCCCATAGCCCTTAATTTTATCTTCAATTGGTTATAATCCTATGCATATGTTACGTAAAATTTAATTATGTATTTGTTGTTAATAATTAATTTTATTGATTAACACTAATTATTTATTCAATAATTAATTTTGTATTGTTTTTGTACCTGAAAATCGACAAAATCAAAAGAATATGTTGGACGGAGTATTGGAGCATGATACCAAAATGGTGGACTTACGACCCTGGACTCTTCCCTTGAAAAAATTTTGTGTGCGCTACTGCCTATGACAGATTCGCAACTTCGAGACGGGATTCTATTCTTCCAATTATCAGATGTGCATAATGATCAGAATTACTATGGATTAAGTGATACAAGCCTCAAAGTCCTCCCTTGATGTTTCGTAAAAATTTGAGATGAAAGTACCTAATCAGGAGTCGTTCTCGCTACGAGCTTAGATTCATCGCCAATAAACTTTTCCTTAACTCGAGGTGGACGCTTCTGCGTAGTGATTATGGTAACGAGCTCGCGACCAAGGTGTCAGGACCTAGAGCCCTAGGGACACTGAAGACCCACCGGGTAGAGGGGCTGATACATATTAAATTTTCTGTGGCTCAAAATCCTCACATCGGCATGGTGTAGAAGTTAGGAGAGTGGAATGTCAGGCGCCATTTTCCTTACTACACAATTGTTTCAAAATCATGAGTCTGTTGCCAATAGCTTCACTGCTGTAGAGTGCAATTAGGGATTGCAATACCGGGATACTGTGAATACCGGTATTTTGAGCCATTTGAGTAGTTTTGTAATACCGGTATTCACAAATTTAAATACTGGTTTTTCGGTATTTACTAGAAACAGAACATATGTTAATATTAGAATCTAAAACAAGTCGGAACAGAGTTTACTCCTAATGATGGAATGATTTTTTTAAACTGAAAAATCCAATCTAAAAACAATTATCGACTTAAATCTGCAAATTAATCGTTCCGGTAGTGAATTCGACTTAGTATCTAGAACTGTATCAGATCTACCTCCAATAAAACTGGCTGTTGAGACATTGTGTTGGAGAGATTCTAATTTATTAACAGCCAATGCAACAGTAAATTTCATATTGCAGTCACTGAAAAAACAGCACACATCACTATCTGAAGAATAATATATTATACATTGAAAAATCGCACAGAAAAATGGCATACCGAAATAGAAAATATCTTACGGTATTTACATAATTAAAATGATTTTAAAATTGAAAATGAAAAAGAAGAATGACACTAACCAATTTAAATTTCTTAAATTTTTTTACCCACAAACCTACCCACATTCAGAAGAATTGGGTACCATTATCGAAGATGATGATGACATTAATGTCGATAGTGAAAAGGAATTGTCTCTTAAACAAAAATTAGAGAATTAGCGATAACTAAAAAAATTTCATCAAACCAAAATACAATACAGAAACCAGCTATATTACAAACCATCCGACAAGAAATCGATTTATTCGAAGATGAAAGATTTAGAGGTAAATGCTTGGGAAAAGTATATCGCGCGTATTGCTAACAGTTCTGCCAACTACTAGAGTAGATGCTCACAACTGGTAATTTTTTCACAAAATTGCGTTCCAGACTTAATGGCAGTACAATTAATGCATTATGTTTTTTAAGATCACATTTCAAAAATTTGTAATAGTACCCCAGACTGAATAGTGATATTTACCCTTTTTTGTGATACTTTATACACTGTTGTAATTTGTAAATTATAGATTATTTTTTTGCTATATTTACACTCTTTAATATAACTGACAAATATAAAACAAAGAAACATGGTAACGTGCTTTCCTTCTCTAAAACTTCTACTATTGGTATTAAAACCGGTATCCGGGTATTAAGAACTAAAAGATACCGAATACCAGTACTGAACTTACTTTTGGTCCGATATTGCAATCCCTAAGTGCAATATTAGTAAGCCCTTACACTACATCAATGATTCATATTCAAAATTAATTGATCTATCCAACGACTACAGAATGGCTTTTTATCGTAATTAAATCTGAAGAGCAGTAATTTTTCCCCATAATTTTAGACGATGGGAATTGGTTTTGAGTCCTTTTCTGATTTTTACTGAACTTATAATTTTGTATTAATGTATGTGGTGGTCCAAGAAACTTAGAAAGTTTAAGTAGATTTGTAGAAGCTTCGAAAATCAACGATTTTGCTGCAACATAAAAATTAAACGGAATTCAAAGATTTAGATTAGTTATACAGAGTGTTTTTTTCCAGGTATGGAAGTTTAAGTCATTATGATGGTGACGGATTTAACAGCTGTCAACTCAGTTTGGTTTGGCAAACTTACGCCTGAACAACGAAAAGCTAATCCACAAGTTTAGAAAAAAACTGACTGTAGATCATTGGTACTAAAAACGATGAAGGCCACAACGTTATTCTAAATTCCTATCATGATGTCCTGAGCTGTGGTTCCAACAAGACGGCGCAACATGTCATAATTTCACGTTTTGGACCTGTGAATTGGCCTCCAAGATCTTGTGATGCTGTTACATAAAAAATGTTAAAAATTGGACGTCCACTGCATCCGAGACAGCCGTGGCAGTCAAGAAATCATATTTAAAATGAATTTATCTTTCGAATAAAAAAATTCATGTCAATCGAATAATACATCGTTGCTTTATTGCAATTTAAAGTTCTATACCTCTAAAAAAACACCATTTATTTATAATGTATTCAAAAGCTTAAGTAAAATGAATGTTATGATAGAAAGATTAACGCCCACACACAGAGAGAATTTTGGCTTGTTTAGAACGCTAAAAGAAACCATTATGGAAAGTATAAACTGGCGATGAAGAAAAGTGAGTGAGTGAATATTAACATCGCACTATATTTAGCTACTCGAGGGATTTTGGTAACCAACCTCGTGACTTTGAACCGTGGTCAAGTGACGAGGACGATACATTAGGCTGGCATCTCCTTCCCCTAACTATCACACCACACCAAACCGAGGACATTTGAGCTCTCGACAAAATTAACGTGCATCGATTCCCTACAAGGCGGGTCTTCAAGCGGTTCTGGGATCGAGCTCATAACACACCGACCACTACCTTGACCACTAGGCAATACTGGCCAGCGATGAAGAAAAAGACATTGAGATACATGCCATGTTTTCTCATTATCCCGAAAATCTTTAAGAATCGTAAGTAATAAAAACAACAATTTATAAATTAAATTTGGATTAAAAACTTAATTACTTCTGTAATTACTTAATTATGTATTGTCCCGAAAGAGTGATTAAAAAAAGGGAAGGATACAATGGGGAAAAAAATTCTACTAGCATCAAAAATCAGCAAAAGCTCATAAACTGAAAGTGCAAGAAAATAAGAGGTTTTTCTTATGATAGAATAACAATACCGCAATACATCAGCATGTATTACCATTCAACAACGAAAATGTCAAAAGTTTTGCGTCCAAATATACGATTAAATATGTTCTTTTTTTATTTTTAAAGGGTGGCAGGAAATCTGATAGAAATAATACAAACTTGTCAACCGGCGAGAGAGAACACTGAATCTCGTTTTCAGTAAAGACAAGAAAATTGGAGCGAAATAATTGTGGATGTTAATGCTAAATCTATAGCTTAGTTTAAAAGTTTATATGTGACATGGTATGAATATTGAAAGAAATAGAGATATCATTTAGTCATTTTTTTCTTGTCACTTAATTGTCACTCAAGTTCTGAAGTTGCCATTGTTAATTGCGTATTAACTCTAACTCTCTTACTTTATTTTTATAATCATAAGTAAATAATATTAATAACTCAAACTCAGTGGCGCAACAGCCCTTGAGGGCCGGGGCCTACTGTGCCCATCCCAGTATAAATGACCATTGGACACTAAAATGCGAGCAGATGCCCCGATCAGATGGTCAGTCTGAAGCGAGACCCCCAGTGTTTAAGTCCCCAAGCAAGTTTGGTACTCATTTATCGGCCTACTGCAGTAGGGATGAAAGGCTGAGTTGACTTTGCCCAGCCTAGAAACAAAACTCGGACCTGTGGTGTGGAAGCGCGATACGCTACCACTCAAACACTGAGCCTCAAATAATACCTCAAATTATATAAATAAATAAGAATCGCACTACACAGTGAATTTGTATTTGATATTGAATGTGTTGCATTGAAAAATAAAAAAAGTTAAAGATTTATTGAATACTTATTAATAATCATAAAGGGATAATAAACAAGTGAAATAACTAACTATTTTTTTATAAACATCTTACAGAGTACTATATTGGACGAATTTTTGTTACTTATATATAATAAATCTCAATCCAATGCATCCACTTTTTCTTATTATTTATTACATTTATTTTTTAAATCGGAAGATCAAAATAATACCCTTATTGACTTTAATAATTATAATAATTTTCAAGCGTTCACAATATTTTTTTTCCTTTACACTTGCTGAATAAAAATTGCTTTGATAAATCACGTGGTCAGTCAGTTGTTAGGGTCAAAAGGGATTTCTTTAATATACACTAACTTCATGTGGCTTATTCAGTTACCAAATTTTAAGGAAAAGATATACCAACTATAAACTACAGTAAAGAATACATAGTGAGCCATAGGGATTTAAAACCATGGAATTTCAAAAAAAAGCCCAGCTTGATTCAAATAAATAAAAGCGAAATTTAAACGAAAGCTCCGAAATTGTCTTCTGCTTTCGGGTCCCATGTTGACTTTTAAATCAACGAATTTTTTCCAACTTCAAGTCACGAATTTTACAAATTGAATAAAAATAAGACTAGAGAAATAAAACAGTTTCCCCGTCTCCCCACGGTTGTAAATCTGGTTCATTCACTACGTGACGTGTTTAAACTTTTCAACTTAAAACCTTTATTTAAAATTTTAAAGTCAAATAGAGGTATTCCATTCGTAAATGTGGCAGGTTGTTTCTGTGATTATTTTGTGTTAATGATTATTTAAAAAGAATAACTGAATCTCTACAACAAATTGGATTCAATTCATTTGTATCCAGTATCACCTTTAATGGAATTGTCGATTGAAATAAATTAATGATTTTATTTAAATTACAAAGCTTCGCAATTTCTTGGGCTTTTTGTTCGAAAAAATTTTTTTTTTGCTTTGATATATATGAATGGATACATAAATGTTTTTCAGTTAGTTAATTTTAAATTAAAAATTAAAATTATGATTTTTAGTGATCCAATATATAACGCATATAAAACTTAGGAAATAGATGGCGCTGTTTCAACAGTGGTGTGTTCAATTGTATCCTCAACAAAGGAGCGAGTTATGTGTTAGACAGGAGAGAGAGAGAGGAGCTGTATATATTATGAGAGTATGAGAGACTCACTCTCTTAATATATACCACTCTCTTACTCTACTCTCGTTTCATAAACGTGTAGAGGTATCATCTACATAAGCCAGTAACAGCCACCGGACTGAAGTGATCATTTTGGTCTAGTGGTATGTTACGTGCTTCTGGATCCAAAGGTTGCGAGTTCTGGCATGTGCGCCACTTCATTGGTGACCCTGGCAGAGCTAAGAAACCTTCTGAACTAACGTGGCGCCATCTATCCCCAAAAAAGCAATAAAAAAACTCGTCAGATTCACTTGATGCAGCTGAGAAAGTCGTCTAACTCACTTGACGTAACTCCTCCAATTAATACCAACAACTTACCGCTCGTAACAATAACTATATTGTTCGTTCACCGACTTACTGGTGGGGCAGTGTGTAGCGGTATCATCTATATAAGCCAGTAACAGACTCTGAATTGAAATGATTATTTTAGTCTAGTGGTATGTTATGTGGTTACGGATCCAAAGGTTGCGGGTTCTGGTCTTCGGATAAGCACGTCACTTTAAACTCATTGAAAGCAGCACATTTTAATATACACACTCTCTCTCTCTCTTCTTTTCTGACTGAATGTAAAGTTTTCCTATATGCAACATCTCTCACTTTTCATTTCTTACGCTTTAATTTGCATTGGTGTTGTGTGGGTCTGAAGAACAGGAGACAACTGTGGGGTTGACATCATCTCTTGAACAAAGTTGAGAATTATAATATTTTTTAAAGTAGCAAATTTTTTTACGGTAGCCTTGGGCTTTTAATAATTATTATTTTCTTGTTATTACTCTCTCTCTCTCCTTTTCCTCTCTCTTCCTTGTACTCTTTATTATTACTTACTAATTTAACTTATTATTTATTAGTATTTGCTTATAATTGATTAATATTTGTTTTTACTTGTTATTTTTTATTACTTACCGTTTATTACAACTATTTATTAGTATTTGCTTATAATTGGTTACTCTATTTTTTTATTCAACTATTTATTATTTTATTTCAACTATTTATTATTTTTCACTTATTATTACTTACTATTTATTAAAAATATTTATTATTCCTCGCATATGATTTACCATTTATTTTTTCTCACATATTATTGCTATAACTATTAATTTTTTCTATTTATTAAAAGAAGAAATTTCTATTTAAAAAAAATTCTATTTATTCTTATAGTTCTGATCTATCAGTCATTCTCTGAATTCATGAATATAATCTTAATTCTATGGAAAACCTACTTTCCCGTAGTGCATTTATTTGAATACAATAAAAGAAAATTTGAAGTAGTCGAAACTAAGAAAGGTTTTTTTTTTTTACGATATTTGAAGATATCTTTAAAAATTTCTTTAAAAATCTGCAAATGAATCGTTAAAATATATTCATAAATCGAAGAAAGAACTCCAGAATTACATTCATCACAGTTTTGCATTCATGTAATTAATTAATTCAAATCGATACAGTAGTCTAGATTTGAAGCTGAAAGTAGAATTTCTATAACGTTTGCATTTTTTAATTCAAAATCACCAGTAAAAAATTTACGAACGAGTTCAAACACACTTCGGCTGAGAAATCCTAAATGTTTGTAAAGGAAATTCTTTCTAATATCTACATTTACACCGAATATCTTTAAGAAAGTAGTACAGGATAGATAGTACATACCTTTACATATAACCCCAAGAAATCTTAAAAAGATTTTCTTCTCCTTAGGGAAAGGCATTTAAAATTCGAGAACACTGCAACTTCCATTATTTTTATATAAGTCTACACAATCTTTTATTATTATTATTATATTTTCGAAAAAAATTGTATTCCTAACATTTTTAATTTTCCACTATATTTTTGGCAGAATTTGAAGGAGCTTCAACCAACGTTTTCAAAGTATTCGAGATGCATGCAAGGAATTTTCGGGAGAAAAATAAAGTTGCTAATTATGCCATTTTGAAAAGCAATTTATCGTGTCAAAATAGTATTTAAGTACAGCAGTTGCCAAAGTGGAGAACTAAATACTTTCCGTGACTTTTCACAGTGTTGACTTGAATCACACTCAGAAGCAGCAAAGCGAAGTTGACTTTATAATTCGCCAATTATCAAACCCCCGCGCGTCGTAATGTTTCCAGAGCACGGAAGCTGAATTTCTCTAAACGGTGGTTAAAAGTAATTTCGGTTCAGCGCTTTTTATAATTTCTTTGCAATGCTAATCTGGCATAGAAAAAAATTACACGCAAATCTAATTGATCTTAAGTTGATTTGAAGTGAAATGGAGATATCTGAATAATTACTTCTGCTTGTGTTTTAAACCAGTGACTGTGTGAAACGTTTTTTACAAGTACCTTGATCATTTATTGGCAAAAAATATAATGTATGAAAATGATCACATCACACACACAAAGCTTGCTTAAAGTATAGTATGGGGGCTTGGCGATGTCGATTTCTTTTGGTGACCAAAATCGGTCACCAAGCTACTTAATTTAGCGATAAATGTTCGGAAGCTGGAATGAATTCCTTATCTCACTATGATGACTAGATAAAAATCGTCATATCCACCTCCCCCCCATACTACACTTGAGCCCAAAGCTTTTTTGCACAAAAGTGTAGCTACCATAAAGAACTGCGATAATGCGTATTCTTTATATATCATGTAAGTTTGGGGGAGAGTATGTAAAAAAAAATGTTCTGTTGTGAAACTGTTCATACGAGGTGTGTAAATTAAATAATGAGACTGATTTTTTTCACTTGTTTATTCCAATAAACTTACAATTCAACATTGTCTCCTTCAAAGTAACTGCCTTCTGAAGCCACACAGCGCTGGAGACGTTTCTTCCACTCCTCATAGCACTGGTGGAACTCGAATATTGGAATAACTTTCAGCTGGTCGGTTACAGCCGTTTGAATGTTTTACAGTGTCCCAAAATGATGTCCCTTGAGGTGATTCTTCAATTTCGAAAAGAGGAAAAAGTCACAAGGACTCGTGTCAGGTGAATAAGGGGGCTGAGGAGCAACAGGAATGTTCTTAATGGCCAAGAAACGGTTCACTGAGAAAGGTTTTTTTAGAACCATTTTGGCGCATATCTTTCTCATCTTCAATTCATTGGTCAAAATCTGATGAACGGTGGTGTGATTCAAATTCAACTCTTCTCCAATCATTCTGACTGTCAAGCGACGATCTGAACGCACAAGATCCTGGACTCTAACGACATTTTCAGCGGTTTTTGAAACTGAGGGCCTTCCGCTGCGAAGTTCATCTTCAATTGACTCTCTTCCTTCTGAAAACGCCTTAAACCACCGAAAAACCTTCACCCTTGACAAAACACTGCCTCCGTAGGCTTGCTGAAGTTTTGCAAATGCTTCCGTTGCGTTGTGTCCAAGTCTGAAGCAAATCTTGATAGCACATCGTTGCTCGTTGTCACTCATTTCAGAACACACAAGAAAAACCTGTTTCACTAAACAAATAACTACAGACAATTAACTTGACTCAGCGACTTCAAACTTATACTGATGACGCATCACATATTTACCTACTCCCCTCCATGTCCCACTTCCCCAGTGTTGCCTGATCAAACACTACGCTACCAGTCTCATTACTTAATTTACATACCTCGTATAAAGTTTCTAACATTCCTCCCACATTGCATTTGAAAAAAAAATATTTTTTAAAAGATTCTTAAAATTGATATTTAAGACCAGTAGCGTATTTTAAGATATATTTTACTAAACAGCAAACAAGGAAACGAGCAAATGAAAATCAATATGCCTCATAAGAAAATGTACTTTTTGGTAATATAAAAGTTATAGGAAATAAAAGCATTCAAGAATATTGTAAAATAGAAAATAGAGAGGTAGTAAGAGAAAACTGAAAATATAAACAAAAATTTAGGTTGCAGTATATTTTTAGATAAGGTAGGAAAATTCAAGTGAATGACGGGTATATTCTCGAGACTTTAATATAAATACACATCAGGAATTCATATTTCTTTTCGAATATTCATAACTAAGTGGATGCATGTACTATCTATGTATAATATAATTTTTCTTTAAATATATTTATTGTGATTATTTCGGATAAGTGTATAAATTTCGGACTGCATTTGCTTTCTGATATGTTTGAAATCATTGAAATGCATTATGTTTGAAGATATTTAATGTTTTCCTTGAAATCATATATATTAGTTGTGAAATTTTATAACTGCTTACATACTATAGACACTGATAAAAATTACTGGCGTGGAGTTATTTGTGTGTATTTTACATATATGTTCCAATAAAATGAAGTTTAAGCTTAGTAGTTTTTTTAAATTAAAGGAGAGTTTCTATTCTTGTGATTTGATTTTAATTTACATTGTAATCTCTAGAAATACGAGGGTTATTGGTGATGGATTATGTAATTTTGAGCCTCGGTTAAGTGACAAGGACGACACCTGAGCTGGCACTCCACTCTCCAAACTCCACACCATGCCAGTGGGAAGACTTAAGGGCATGATAGATTTAGCGGACATCAGTCCCTCTACACGGTGGCCTTCAGTAACATCACGACTCGAACCCATGACTCTACAATGCCACGACACTAATATGTCCACATGTTCGACTTGCAAAAGTTCGTATAATATTTGTATTGCTGCTTAATGTTTATTTTTTAATATGTATGTGTGTGTAAGAGAGTTCCTCTAAGATACCCCAAATTTGTTTTTGTGTTTTTTTCTTTCTCTAAAATTGCATGTTTTGTAAGGTATATATAATCAGTCTATTCGAAGTTATAGTCGCCCAGCCAGTATGGTGGCTATGACCCTCGGCTTGCAACCGAGTGGGCTCGAATCCCGAGTAAGACATGGTTATATCTTCTTCGGGAAAGAAGTCGGTCTTTCGCCTGAAATAGATTCCCGTCTCGAAAGGAAAAGCAGCGCACCTCCTCTTGTTATATGCTGAGATCATCGTTTATAATAAAATCTGTTTTCTTCTGTGGTTGTGTTATATGTTTCTGTTCATCTATCTCACGTCTTTCATATGTATCCCAGTAATAAACACACGACAACAACAACATTTGAAGTTATAAGACTAAAATTACTTGACCAATTGATTGATCGTTTGTTAAAGGTGCAACTCGAAGAACAGTGCGCTTCATCAGTGAACTTGTAAAATTTTGAAGAAAGGTCTAATGGTCTCCAAACTTCCACCACACCAACCTCAACAGTTTTAACATGAACCAACCCCTTTACAGGACGTAGAATCAGGACTTGAACTCTGGACATAACAACAATGAAACCGATCAAGAGTCTGTGAGTATGACCACTTGTCTGCTATCGCGTTGCCGTAGTCTTGTCCTTCCCTAAGGGAAGGAGGGAAAGTTGCCAGATCCCGAGACAGATTGAACTTATAGATGCACGCCTGTCATTAAGCACCATACAGGTAACAGTATAATTTATCTCGATTCCACCCCAATTTGGAATGAGAACACCCTGGGGTTCAGGGACCTATCACTTCTCTTCCCCTGCCACTCACCTCACGAGAGGAATTGTGGCTCGACTGCTATCTAGAGTACCCTCATGCCGCAATGGCACCACACATTTACAAACATCCATGTCTTCTCCGGGATTCGGACCCAGTCCCTACAACACAGCAGTCAGCGTGTCTAATCAGTATATCGGATGGGCGACCTGCTATCGCGTTTTTTGAATTATTCGATACGTGATATTTCAGGTAATGGAAACAATAATTGGGGAATTATGTATTAAATCATTTTTCTGCTTATGAATTTATTAATACGAAGTTTTTGAGTAGAATATGAAACATTCATTGGCGCAAAATATTTTCGAATTTATTGCAAAATTGAATTATTTCTCTCTCTCTCTCGATTTATTCATGTGTATAACTGCTTTTTCTGCGAGCATCGTGTTTCGGCAGAGAAAATTTTCATTTTTAAACTTCAGTTATTTAAAACATTTTTCATCTCTGACTTTTATGATTTTTTAAGTGAATACTTTTATTGGGGAAAATAAAAATGCAACAGTGAAAATTTTATTAAGTAGCTTTTTTTTTCTTTATGCAAATGCGAACAAGATGTTGGGCAAGTAAAACGTGACAAATAACGGTTGTACAAATTCAAATAAATTTTGTTTCTAAAAGCTGTTAAGCAATAATTTAAATTCATACATGTAGAACAATTGCTCATTTTAATAAATTAAAGCCACTTGTAAAGAATTTTAATGATGAGTATACGAAGCCCACGTCACACTTTTAACCGCTTAACTGGTTTGCTCGTACACTGTATGGGCTACCAAAAGCTGGCCACAACTAGTTTGCCAGTACGCTGTACGGACCCTGATGTTTTCTTCTTTCTATCGTAGATTTGCACACATAGTTTATTCTTATAGGGAGATTATTACTGCTAATGTTTTTGAGAGATGCAGTTTGTCCATGGTACTGAAATACTTCTCATTCGGGTGGAGGTGGGAATTTTTTATTAAAGGCAGGAATTGAAATTCTCGAAAATATTCGATAAAAAACAGGGATCAGCAGGATAATGTGCAATTTGCTCCTTCAGAAGAAATGAAAATGGAAAGATAATCCAAAAATATTATCGCTGTCCCATTGCGAAGTAATGCTTAGTATTATACAATGCTTCAAATTGTGTGTGCATACAGTGGGCCATAAAAGTGTTCGTACACTTGCAATTTCTTATAAAATTTAATTTTTTCGACTAGTAAAAATTAATATATCAGAAATGTATTTTCTTTATGATATATCTACAACTTATTCTTAATGGAATGACATAACCAATTTTTCAAAAATATAACTATTAATTTTAAAAATTAATAATCAAAAAGCTAATAAAAAACTACGCCACAAAAGTCTTCGTACACTTTACTAAAATCTCAACTTAGCTTTAAATATTATATTTCTTTCTTAATTTAGTACTTAGTAGGATATCTTTTAGTGTCCACAACAACTTTTAAACGTCTTGGTATAGATTTAATCAGTTTTTTGTAAATTCTGCATCGATTATCCTCCTTGATTCAGTGATTATTGTTTTTACTTCCCATTATGTGTTTATATGCCATGTTTTCTTTTTTTTAAATCATATTCTCACCAAATATGTTCTACTGGGCTAAATAAAGTGATTGAGAGGTGTTTTCAGATTTTGGGGACAGTTAGAGGCACCAGTGGCGTACATTGAGAGCAGTGCGCTTGGCGTCATTATCCTTTTAAAAAATGAAGTCTCCAATATCCAAATTTTGGGCAGATAATTTAAAATTTCCTTTTAAAATATTTAAATAGAGCTGACATGCTTCATAGTACCATCAAAAAATAACAAATTACCTAATTCTGAAGCCGATTTACACCTTCACTCAGGAACACTTCCACCTCCATGGTTCATTGATCCAAATAGATTCTTGGAATTAAGTTTCAGAAAATTCATTATTGACAGCAAATTGATTGGGATGGCAGAAAATTCAACATTTTTGGTTCGGATGGATACATAATAGTTTGCAAATGATAAAATGAGGAATTTTATCCCACGAATTTATGGGGAACAAGAACTCCTCCGTCTACACGCTGAAGCATGGAGGTGGAGGTGTTCATGCGTGAGGGTGCACATCGGCCTCAGAATTAGGTAATTTGGTACTTTTTGATGGTATTGAGAATTATGAGCTCTATTTAAATATTTTAAAGGGAAATTTTAAATTATCCGCCCAAAATTTAGATATTGGAGACGACTTCATTTTTTAACACGATAATGACGCCAATCGCACTGCTCTCTATGTACGCCGCTGGTGCCTCAATAACTGTCCCCAAAATCTGAAAACACTTCTCAATGACTTTATTTAGCCCAGTAGAACACATTTGGTGAGAATTTGATTTTAAAAAAAGAAAACATGACACATAAACACATAATGGGGAAGCAAAACCAAGAATCACAAAAGCATGGAGGACAGTCGATGCAGAAATTACAAAAAAATCATTTAATCTATACCAAGACATTTAAAAGTTGTTGTGGACACTAAAAGATAACCTACTAAGTACCAAATTAAGAAAGAAATTCAATATTTAAAGCTGTGTTGAGATTTTTCGTTAAGTGTACGAAGAACTTTTGTGGCGTAGTTTTTTTATTAGCTTTTTGATTATCAATTTTTAAAAATAATAGTTATACTATTTTTAAAAAAATTAGGCGTAGTTTTTTTATTAGCTTTTTGATTATCAATTTTTAAAAATAATAGTTATACTATTTTAAAAAAATTAGGCGTAGTTTTTTTATTAGCTTTTTGATTATCAATTTTTAAAAATAATAGTTATACTATTTAAAAAATTAATTATGTCATTCCATTAAGAACAAGTTGTAGATATTAAAAAAATTACAACTCCGACATATTAATTTTTTCTAGTCGAAAACATTAAATTTTATTAGAAATTGCAAGTGTACGAACACTTTTCTGGCCCACTGTATATGTATATAATTGCATGCCAAAATCCTCAACCGTTTGAAAAATAGAGGAACGAACATTACTTTTTTTTTTTTTTTTTGTAAATGTGAGAGAAATTCTTTTAAGATATTTGAAGCATTTTTAATAGCATGCAGAGTGTACTTATAAAAAGCAAACATTTAGGGATTTTTTTGTGTGTTCCGCATTTATAAAATAAAAGATGGCGTGAGAAAACTTTAAAATTGAAAATTAAAATAAAATTCTTCCATTTTTGCATTTTGTTAGATATTATGCTTAGCTGTGTACAATAAAAATGTGCGTGTGTTTTTTGAACATTTTGAGCAAAAAAAAAATGACAGCTTAAGAGGTTTAAAATATTTTTCCTTGAAGGAAGGGATGGGAGAATAATCATGCTGTTATACCCAATCCTTCACCTCTTTTCATAACTCATTTTTAGGAAAATATCTTACAAGTTTCATCCATCCCTTCAAAAGGATAATTTTTTATCCGTAAAAACAAAATATACGAAATTGGTATTTAATTTTATTTCTATTCGTATTATTTCATTGAAAAAAATTAAGACAATTTAGGAAAAACGCTTATAAAAAGTATAACAGCATACCTGTACTGTACACTGCGGTCTTTATCTTGTATACTAGTCAGTAGAGCACACAGGAATTTTTCAAAGGGGGGGTCCGGGTTCAAAAGTTCACATTCTTGTATCATGCTCCTTTTGATTTTGTCGATTTTCGTGAACAAAACACAGTAAAAAACTAATTTTTGAATAAATAATTAGCATTAATTAATAAAAATAATCATTGATAATAAGTAATTAATTAAATTTTACGTACTATATACTTAGAATTATAATCAATCGAAAAAAAATCAAGGGCTTTGGGGGGGTCCGGACCACAGGACCCTCCCTCCCCACTTGTGTGCGCTACTGATGCTAGTATGGGCAAAATCTGAGGATTTACAAGGCCTACTTATAAATTTTGATCTTACATAATTTATCAACTCAATTTAGATCCCTTAATTGAAGAAGTCGCGATAAAAAGACTAATAACGGAATACTTACTTTTTAGTATAAGTCATTAATTCGCAATGATTTTAACTTTTGAGATACTGCAGAATAAGCAGGGAAAAAATACTTTATTAAAGTGGGAAGCAAATACGGATTGAACTAAATTATCAACGAGTTAACGTTTATTCCTAAATCCAGAAATTTTTCTTATAAAAGTTCAGCTATAGGTGGCACTCGTTTTGTATCTCATTTTCACTGAATCTAGATTCAACCATTTTAAATAAAATTAGTTCTGCACGCGCGGCATGAATCTCAACTGATTGGGGGAGGGAGGAAGCAGCGACAAAACGACAGTCAATGAACGTACGCTGTTTGGAAGACTATGTAACAGAATACAATCATACTAAATGATGAAACAAAACTAAGAAATCTCACAAATTTAATAATATAAAAGTACAAAGACATCCACTCGTGGATGTGGTTTTCATTATTATAAGATACTTAATGTACTTTTCCCATCATTAATATATGCGTGTGAAAGCTTTTTCCCTCCAGAGTTTACTTTTGCTTCGGTAGCCACATTCAACTTTGCTTTCTATTTGTCGCTTGTAGACCATTAGAGTGAATGGAGGAAAGAGCTTGTGACATCGTAAATGATGGCATATTGAAACTTAATCGTTCTCAACACGTCAGTCAGTGGATGACAGTCTGAAGTCTAGGCCTTGTGTTAGTCTGAGCTTTACTTGAATTCCTATAAAGCTTAAGCTTTTATTATTATTTTTAAAATAAAATTCTTCTTCTTTTATCATTTCTTTTTACATCCAAAACATGTGGCCGAGTGGTATAGGTATCGGATCGTGGCTTGCCTTGTCACGAGTTCGAGCCCAGTACCACTAAAGACCCGCCGTGTAGGGCAGCGATGCAAGTTAAATCTGTCGAGAGCTGAAACTTCCTCCCGTTGGTGTGGTGTGGTAGTTAGGAGAGGGGATGCCAGCTCAGGTGTCGTCCACGTCACTTGACCATGGTTCTAAATTACGTGGTCCATCGCCAAAAGCCCTCGTGTAGCTGAACAGCGCGACGTTAATATTCAATCAATACATCCAAAACATTTTCAAAACTTTCCCCTGTATTTATCCCCGTGTTTCTCAAACTGTGAGGTGCACCCCCTTGGGGGCGTGATAACTCTACAAGGGTTGCGCAAGCATATAGAAAAGTCGAAAATAGAAGATTATTTTTAAAAAATTATTAATTTTTTTTTTACTGAAAGTAAACAAATACATTCTGACAAAATAAAAAATAAAATGAACATTTATACTGATATAATATACTTGTAAATGTATCAATGTATTTTAAAATTAATTTAACGATACCAAGTTAAGAACAAATTTAATAATTACCAATGACTCCATGGGCTTGTCCCATATAAAACTATGTACAAAAATTAACCCTTATCTTGATAATTTGTACGGCTTATAAATAATCCTTTCACTGCCGATTAAAAGTTACGCGATTCGCTCCCCAATTTCCCCGTTTTCCACGTTAGGGGAAAGGGGAAGAAAAGGAATAAATAAGGAAATCCTCTGATATAACTAAATTCTTCGCAAACACTGTCAAGGTCCTTTGATAGCATTCCAAAGCCTTCGGAATAATTTTATGTTTAGCAGTACACAGAAAAGATCGTACTTCGGGTCCGTCCCGAGCATTTAAAGCGCGGGCTGAGCGAGAACGTACATTTATTCGCCGGTGGCACTTGAAAGGTTAAAATCGTATTGTAGCTATAGCGTCAAAGTATAGTATTATGAATTGAATGCATTGTTATTTGTAAAAGGTGTTTTTTTAGAGGTATAGAACTTTAAATTGCAATAAAACAACGATGTATTATTCGATTGACATGAATTTTTTTTATTCGAAAGATAATCTTGCGGCATTACATTTTAAATATGATTTCTGGCATAGGACTGCCACGGCTGGCTCGGATGTAGTCCAATCTGGACGTCCAATTTTCGATGACTTTTTCCAACATTTGTGGCCGTATATCGGCAATAACACGGCGAATGTTGTCTTCCAAATGGTCAAGCGTTTGTGGCTTATCCGCATAGACCAATGACTTTACATAGCCCCACAAAAAATAGTCTAGCGGTGTTAAATCACAAGATCTTGGAGGCCGATTCCCAGGTCCAAAACGTGAAATTAGGCGGTCACCAAACGTGTCTTTCAATAAATCGATTGTGGCACGAGCTGTGTGACATGTTGCACCGTCTTGTTGGGACCACAGCTCCTGGACATCATGATTGTTCAATTCAGGAATGAAAAAGTTAGTAATCATGGCTCTATACCGATCACCATTGACTGTAACGTTGTGGCCTTCATCATTTTTGAAGAAGTACGGACCAATGATTCCACCAGTCCATAAAGCGCATCAAACAGTCAGTTTGTCTGGATGTAACGGTGTTTCGACATACACTTGTGGATTAGCTTCACTCCAAATGCGACAGCTTTGTTTGTTGACGTAGCCATTCAACCAGAAGTGCGCTTCATCGCTAAACAAAATTCGCTTATGAAAATCGGGAACAACGGCAATCTCGTTTTGGGCCCATTCGACGAATCTACGCCTTGCTTGATCATATTTAAAATGAAATGCCACAAGATTATCTTTCGAATAAAAAAAATTCATGTCAATCGAATAACACATTGTTGTTTTATTGCAATTTAAAGTTCTGTACCTCTAAAAAAACACCCTTTATATGGGGGGCGCGTGGAAAATTATGATTGAATATTGGGTCGCAAATATTGAAAGTTTTAGAAACACTGATGTATTCCTTTAACTGGTATGCCCATACACCATACGGGCTACCGAAAATTGGTGACAATCGGTCTACCCATACAACCTACGGGCACTTATATTTTTTTCTCTATCTGTCTTTGATTTGCATATATTTTTAATTCTTAATGTGAGATTTTTAGTGCTGGTGTTTTTAAGAGATGCAGTTTGTCCATGGTACAAAAATAGTTCTCGTCCGGGATTTCTTTGTGGTAAAGGCGGGAATTTTTCATTGAAGGCAGGAATTTTTCTTGACAATATTCGATAAAGAACAGGGTTTGGTAAGGGTGCAATTTGCTGCTTGAGAAGAAATAAAAATGGAATGATAATCCTAAAAAGCCGATATTATCTCTGTCCCGATAGCAATGTGAATCTTAGTATTACACCATGCTTCAAGTTGTGCGTATGCACACATACACACAAAATCCTCAACCGTTTGAAAAAAGAGGTGCGAACGTGAAATTCTTTTTTAAGTATGAGAGAAATTATTTTAAGACATATGAAACATTCTTCATAGGATGTAGAGTGTTCTAATAAAAAGCACTCATTTAAGGGTTTTTGTGTTCCACAACTATAAAAAAAATAAGGTGAAAACTTTAAAATTGAAAGCTAAAATAAAGTTCTTCCATTTTTACATTTTGTTAAATATTATACCTAGTTATATGCAATCAAAAATGTGCCTTTTTATGGAATACTTTGGACAAAAATAAAAAAAACTGTACCACTTAAGGGATTAATAGCGAAACAGATTTATTATTCCGGGGTAGTATTTTAAATCTCTGTCGGGGCTCAAACCTCTCACGTTCACTTGGCATTATATGGAGAGTGAGATTTCCATCTTGGTTCATCTGACAGTAGTTGAAAAATTAGGAATCATATAAGTTGAGTTAAGCAGACCTTAGCATATCAACATATATACTGTCTTTAAGTCAGAAAGATACAAAAAAAAACATTCAACAAACAAAATATTTCTGAAATTTGCATGAAGAATGATTTTTAGAAAACTTAAGTATAAATTTAAAAGTTGTTTGGAATTATTTCAAAATAAAAAAAAATTCTTGAAGAAATATTTTTAGTTTTTTTTTAAAATTATTAGTACGTTCGAAATATATCTGTAATTTTAAGTGATATTTTTTTTTATCAAAACTCAGAATTAAAACTTCGAGATGAAAATAGGTCCAGAAGATAAAAGACCATTGAACAAACACCCTTTATACAACCTCTGACAATAAAGCTCGGTGAATTCAGTCAGAATGGCCGATCTGGTAACACTGGCGATACAAAACGCTGCACATGTATAGCGGCAGGTGTTGACCATAATCCCCCCTCTCCTCGTTGTTCAGTTGAGCGTCGTTTGTGTCCCGTGCAAGATTTGTTTTTTAAAGTGCTTGTTTAGTGCGTTGGTTCTCAACTGAGAACAGAAAAATGAACGAACAGAAGATCAGTTTAAAGTTTTGTTTTAAGCTTGGTAAGACACCGAAGATCAGTGTCCATGAAATGTCCGTACGAGTGGTTCACCCATTTTCGAAAAGGCCGGGACAGTGTTTCCGACAGCCCCCGTAGTGGAAGACGGTAACCTCAGTCAGTGACGAAAATATTGAGAAAGTGAGTGTTACCTTTTCTGATATTCAAGGCATTATCCACAAAGAATTTTTACCTGAGGGAACGAGGATGAATGCTGCAAGGAACGTCAAAGATTTGACCAGTTACCTGAAACATCTACGCAGGGTACGCACAATAAGGTTCGTGGTTTTTTGATCACGACAATGCTCACCCTCACATAGTCAATATCGTCAAACAGTTCCTAGCAAAGAACGGGATTGAGCAAATTGAACATCCTCCATATTCGCCAAATCTCAATCCTTCAGACTTCTTCCTATTCCCACGATTCAAACTCGCTTTGAAAGGAAAGAGATGACGATATTTCTGACATTCAACGAAACGTGGCGAAGCCTTTGAGCTCCACCTCAAAAGAAGACTTCTTGCTAAGTTTTCAGGACATGTATAGCAGATCTCAGCGGTGCATAGTAATGGGAGGTGACTATTTCGAAGAACAGTAAGGTAACTTTCACTGATATTTCATTTATGTTAATGTTACAGGACTATTCACCGAACTTTATTATCAGAGGTTGCATCTCTATGTTATTTTCCTGTGTTAAGAGAGTAGTAATGGGGCAACTACTACAAAACAAAATGCTGGGGTGGGGGGTTATATAGCTCTCTAAAATCTGCCTAATTGTGTCTAAATCAATTCTTCTAATCAGTTTATCAACTAAAACCATTTTATTAGACTATAAAAAGTTTAAAATATAACTAAAATATACAATATCATGTTATGTAATAAAATATAAAGAATTAAAAATTTAAAAAGAAACACATTTATTCCAATAGTATAAGTTTTCGATATGAATTTTATCTGTTTTAGCTGTTTAAAGCAATTTCAAACAAATTTTAACTTACTTATCATGAAATCTACATTTAAACCCCATTTTAAATTGTTGTAATTGAATTAGAAATAAAGCTAATTTTATGACGAAAAAATACCTATGCTTTAAGACCATCATCCGTAATGAAGAAATACTTTTCATACGTGCGTTATTTATTTTCCATGTTAATTAAAGTAAGAAGGGGGTTTATTATTATTTTATTTTCCTCTTTTTAAGTATTAACAGCAATACAATTTTTATTCAGCTTTGATGAATTATACAGCTGTTAATATATTAATTTGAAAAACAGTGAGTGATTGTGGTAGTCTAGTGGATACGACGGGGTCAGCGTGTCAGGGGTTCAAGCTCTATAGTGTCGCTGAAGATTCACCGTGTAGAGCCATGGTCCCCCAACCCCTAATCCATGGCCCAGTCCATGGATTAAATGGTACCGGGCCTCCCAAGGAACATTAAGTTATTTCCTTTTTTACTTACTGTGGTGTACTTCTCTCAGATTTGAGTAATTTTCCATGGATTTCACTTAATGTTCATTTTTTAGTGTAATCTTATTTCATTCTAAAGGCATATTTAAATACAATTAAATTAACATTATTAAGGTATCCTACTACGTTCGGTACCATGATTTTGTAAAAGCGTACAAACGAATATTTTTTTTAAATATTTAATGTCACTCAAATAAGATTACACGTATAAAATTGTTTTACGAATATTATTACAATAAAAAAATATTTAAATGCAATATTTTGGCAAGAAATGAACTTCAAATTACCATTTTTAAAAACATTCTCCTTTTAAGGAAAATGCTTCTATAATAATATTTTGCTTATATATAGGCTACGATTTTTGAAAAATTCATATTAATTTCGGAGTTACTACCAATTTAAATAATTATCAGTGTTTTTTGTTAAAATTTCTCCACTATGATGTATTAAAATATTGATAAATCCAATTCTAATATGTATATATTAAAAATCCTAGTTTAGGCACTGTAAAGAAGTCTGAGCAATATACAGGCAAACTATTATTATAATAGAAGCATTTTTCATAAAAGGAGAATATTTGGAAGATAACTAATTCTATGTTCATTTTTTGCCAAATCATTTTTAATTGTAGTAATATTCTTAAAACTATTTCATACGTGTATTCTAATCTACACTGGTGTGCAAAAATTAAGGACGAGACGGTTTTTTCAATATAACTTTGTACAAAAGCTTTCCAAATCAACACATTTAATACCGTAAGATCCCCAATACGTAAGGACATGTGTAATATGTAAGCAACACTTACTAAAAGAGAAATCAGAGGGATAAAAAGAAGCTTGATTGAAAAAGTAGCATGGAGCGCAATGCGACTGAAGGCCGAAACATCCCTGTGATGGGTGTCCAGCAAGAAACATCCGGTCTTTAGTAGGGGTATGATCTCCCCCTGACTGCTAGGCAGGTTTCACAGCGCTGCCCATGCTGAGAATGAGGGTGTCAATGAGTTGTTGAGGCATTGCTGCCCATTCGTCTTGCAGCGCCAATTGAAGCTCCCGAATCGTTACTGGTGGTAAGGTACGAGCTTCCAAGCGTCTGCCTAGAAAATCCCATACACGCTCGATGGGATTGAGATCCGGAGATCGTGCCGGCCAATTCATACGTTCAATATCCTCACTCTCTAAGAGCTTTTCGGCAGCTACTGTGCGATGACATGGTGCATTGTCGTCCATGAAAAGGAACTGCAGACCCATAGCGCCTCTAAAAAGACGCACATATGGAAGAAGAATCTCGTTACAATAACGGGTCCCGTTGACTGAACCTGCGTCGAAGATGTGAAGGTCTGTACGACTACCAAGCATGATGCCTCCCCAAACGAGAACACCGCGACCTCCATACCTGTCCCTTTCAATGATGTTCGAGGGATGATTGCGGCTTTCCCGCTCTCTCCAGATGAGTATGCGATGAGAATCGCTACTCAAACTGAATCTGCTCTCATCTGTAAAGAGTACTCGTCCCCATTCATTGTCTCTCCAATTTCGGTGTTCCCGGCACCACAGAGAACGCCTTCTCCGATGGGCAGGCGTTAAAGGTACACACCGTACAGGGCGTCGTGCAAACAGACCACCACCGTGCAGTCTTCTGGCCACGGTAAAACGCGATATTGGTTGTTCAGTCGCCTGTGTCGTGTGTCTAGCGATTTCTCCCGCTGTCTGCCGCCTGTTTCTTCTGGCCTGTAAGACAATGTACCGGTCATCTGCAGGTATAGTTCCTCGTGTACGACCACTACTGAACCCCCGGATAGCTGTTCCTGTAGTTTGAAATTGTCTCCAAAGTCGTGAAACGATGCTGTGAGCAATTCCGAACTCTGCAGTCACACTTGTCACACTGCGGCCTTCCTCCAACTTCCCAATGATTCGACCTCGGGTAAAAACATCCAGATGTCGTCTAACAGATTGATTATTCGCCATTTCTCGCTGAGGCAGCAACTCAGTGTGATTTTAACTGCTATACGGCGTGCAATCTCTTTGCCAGAAATACTGATCTTACACCGACAACATGCTTTATACTACTCAGACACTCCCCCATTGCGTCTACCTGCATATCTGCGCATGTGCTACCGTACATCACCTTACTTAATCTCCAGATTGGTCTTTCTGTCCGCTCTGCCTCTTCGTTCAGCTGATATGCTAATTTTTCGACTTCGTCCTTAATTTTTGCACTCCAGTGTAAGTGACCCTAAATATTAAAAAAATATTTATTTGCACGCATTTGAAAAATCATGGTTCCGAATGTAGTTGGATACCTTAAATCAAAACGATCTAAAATATAATCAAACAGCGCCCCCCTCATCCCACCAGTTCGCCGTGGTAAAAGTTTTGACCGGACAGTGGCGATAAAAGGTTGGGCAGCACTGGTGTAGAAGAACTGATGTACGTTAAATTTGTCTAGCTCGAAGTCCTCCTACTTGGATGGACTGGAAGCTCAAGAGGGTGAGCTAGATCAGGTACCGTCCTCAATACTTGGCTCTGTTTCAAAATAACACTGTCCTTTAACAATAACCCTCGTTTTGCTTTATAGGGCGATATTAATATCCCCTTCTCCCTCCCATTGGAAAAAAATGAGTCATTGCAACCATCAAAAAGACTTAATAAAGTCAATGAAGTGCAAATCTAAGTTATGTATTATTTTTGGAAATGTTGAGCGAAAATTAAACTAATATTTTAAAGCCATTAAATCTTTTTATCTGTGAAAATGGATAATATTTGCCTATTGCAAATACACGAGCCAAATATTTACCTGTTTTAATAATTCTGAGCAACTTTCGAAATCAAATGGTCTTTTTTGATTATACCCTCGCTATGCTTCTAAAGTTTTGGTCTTAAACTCACTTCCCATGTCATTAAACATATTTTATTTTATTGCAAAAATTATGAAATTGCTGTTTATTTCAAACCAACACACTAGTCGAGAGTATATAAAACTATGAAAAAAACCTCATTACATGAGTTTCAGTTAACTTTAAAATACTTTAGGCGTGTTAGAAACGTAAAAAGAACCGAGTTGCTTCCGTTTAAAACGAAACCCATTCGTTTACCATCTGTAATACCTTTGTAGATCTGCTGGAAACCAAACCAAACAAGTTGCCAACCGTTTCCTATGCGTGTCCTAAACTCACTTTTCGATAGTTTGCACCATCACGAACACATTGCAAGAAACGAGTAAATAAATAATCACACTCTCGATTTTCAACACCACACGTCATGCAAAAGGAACAGGAAATAAGCAGCAAAAGTAAAAATAATAGGAACGAAAACCAAATCAGAACCAGCGAAAAAAATAAGAAAAAAAAAGAATCATAGCTAAGTATTTGGTGTCAGCTCTGTCACCTGTAGGCAGACATGCCATTTGCGTTTAGCTTAATTATTGGAGTCACGTCACTTTTTCGATACGCCAATAAATGGTAAAAAGAGATTTAAACGGGTTTCCGATAATGTTTATTAATATGCTATTCTTCGGACACTTGAACGAATAGTTTGTCGTGGGAGAAGTCGTGATTTTTTTAAATAATAATAATACAAATAATAATAATAACTACAAAAAATGATCGAAGAAAGGGAATTAAAAGTGATTTTGAAAGGGAAATTGCTATTCTCTCTCTTTCTTCTCTGCCGTGCGGGAGATTTTTTCCCCTATGGATTTCTTGCGTGTGAATTTATTGATATCAATTCCCACATTATGGAAAGTGGCGGATGCATGAACGTGTAATATTATTCCGAATGCAAACAGCGGTGGAGCTACTGTTCCCATTCGTAAATATTTTCCTTGGTTTGAAGGAAAAATTCTGAATCGAGCAAATGAAATAAAGTACACCTGTATCAATTGTGCATTATGAATAATAAAAGATCGATTGAGAAGTAATGAATTTTGAGTGCGAAATATTTATTATATAAAATAGGCTTTGTGTGTGTGTTATACTATGTTGTATATGTATATAAAAAAATGTTCAAATAAGCACGCTAGTTGCAATCTTTTTTCCAATTTTTTTTGTAGTTTGATGGTATGTTAATGCTGAAGTATTTTAAAAGATAAAATAAAATTAAAAAGATTTTTCCCTTGGCACTTTAATTTTGTTCATTTTGACATGATTTATTCTTGGTATTTTTGAGGGATGATTATTTGGATATTCAGATATATTTATTTTAAAGCTTCTGGAATCGGTTTCATCTCATTTTGAAAAGAAAACTATGCAATACACCATATAAAAGCAATTATGTGCTTAAAAACTTAATAACATAGGAATTTATCAGTTGACACTTCTTTAGGTTACTCATTTTTGACCAAAAAAAGACTATCAATATAACTTAGAGTAGTAAATTTGATGAAGTTTTAGCATATCGTCCTTGTATTGAATTAATCATCTTTTATTAATTAATATTTGCTTAAAACAGTTACAAGAATCGAAATTTTTTTCTTTATTTGGTCTCAGTTTTTTCCTTGTCATTATATACGTGATAATTTCCAGTTATCTTTTCTGTTTCAAATACACATTTATACCTAATCCCGGATTTCTTCAAAATAATCCAAGCATTTCTATACGAAGAGTAAGAATTTATTTGAAGATAAATGGAAAGATTAAATATACTTGGTTAAAATACATATATCAGGTTACACTATTTTTATATTAAAACTTTAATCCTTTTTAAAGAATATTTTTTCCAAGGATTTCCATCTCTACGATTACAACATACAACATGATCATAATACTAATTAGTGAGAAAATACTTTAAAAGTAACAATTAAATGTAAAATATGGACAGATAATTAGAAAAAAAATGATCATTAGATTTATGTTTTATTTTTTATACTATGACTTGCACATCTTCCTAAACAAAATTATGTTTATACCTATTAAAAGAAAAGGACATTGTTATTTAATAATTAAAATACTTAAAAATTAAATAATATTTTAAAACAGAAAAGAAAATTTATTGACCTTTTATAGACCCCGGAATTCTATAGGCCTTTTTCAAACTTCTACACACCCCAAAGAAGTACACCTGGACCTCGATGAGAATCCTCGAGAGAAGATCTTCGCAATGTTATTAAATAATGAAAGACATTACAAGAATTTCAACAATATACACGGATTAACATTTTCGCGTACCTTAAATTCTTGGTCCAATAGTTTCAGAACATGGATAAAATATAGTCATAAAATCCAAAATTTTTATGAAAGGAATTCATCTAAAACTATTTAAAAGAATTACTGAGAATTTACTAGAAATAGAAGTATTTGCTCACTTAGAGCCAGTACTTCCTTAGGTTTTTATACTACCTATTTTTATGTATATATGTGTTATTAAGGAATTCTCATAGAAATATTTTTATTTGAAATTAGGGAACCTCAAAAACAGTAGTATTAGTATATGCAATTGTAAAGAAACTATGCGTTACAAATCTGAAATGATTAAAAAAATATTAACTTTTAATACATAAAGTTTGCCATAAAATAAAAGTTTGAAATAAATCTCGTAAATACTAAATCTATAATTTATGAATAATCGTGCATTCAAAATCCAGAAATGTTTTAAATAATTAAAAAGAATACATAAAGAAGAAAATGTCATAGAATTTATGTGTAACAGCATACAAAAAAAATTATTTACTTAAGACAACACCAATAACAGTGTAAGTATGCAAATGTACTCAAAATGAATGTTTAAATTTTTAAAATAATTTATGTATAAATAACTGACTGTATAATACACATTTCCAATTTTTTTAAAAAAAATTATATTTTTGGCTATATATGTAAGAAATAACTTCTAGAAGATATTCTGTAATTATAGATAATGAGGACGGGGGGAGTACAAGACAATAGTTGTAACGGGTTTATTCGCGTTCTTCTAATTAATCCTCTTGGGGAATATGTAATAGGTCTTTAAATATTATTCTATTGAAAACTTTTCTACAAAGAAGAACGTGATTATTCAAATCAAAGCTTGTATTTAAAGATTAACTGTCAAGCTCGAAAAGAGAGAGGTTAGAGAAGCTGCCAGGATTGCAAGCAATGATTAACGTAAAGCTAGGCGAGAGTGCTTAGTAGATAATTGGATTAATATTAAAATTGACAATTTGGTCAATTAGCTGTTAAATTGGATTCGGTTCGGTTTGAATTAGATTACTTTAGAAATCATCTTCAAATATAAGGTTTATTGCCTGGACGTGCTAAGTGTAAGTAATGCGATTTATTAATTTATCTCCAGTTATTTCGTCTATCTCGATATACCTCCCATATTTATCAATTGGTACATTTCTTAACTTGGGTTACTGAATTTGTGTCGTTGTTGAGAATTGTTAGTAAATAGAATTTGTATTGATTATGGGTAACTTCCTTCTGACCCTCTTACGTTAATAGATGGGATAGCCCGTCCATTACATAGTTATTTCTTTATATTATTCTTATTATATATTCTCATAAATAAAAGTGTTGCATTTCAAAAATTACATTTTTTTGATTTACAATAATTTATTTAAATAATATTATATTTATAAAAGTAACTCTGTTCTTCGCTTATTTTGACAGAACGACACGTAAAATTCTTTATTTACGTGCGTTGTAAAAATCTCACTTTTAAATAAGTAAAGTTTCCAGAATCAACTAGTGGCGCATGACATAGGTGTGACAGATGATGTAAAATAAACACTATTTCATCATCCGTGACAGCAAAACAATTTCACGAAAGGCTTATTCAATCATTTAAACTCATCTCCTATAAAAAGTTGATATGAGTTGACGATAACGGAAAGGCTTCCACTACTATATCAAGTAATTACTTTCGGTAGAGAAGCTGATTGTTTAAACACATTTCAGAGAGAGTGAACATAAATAAATAAAGGGAATCAAAATCCCATCAACAATTGAATATCGATTTATTTAGGGTTACTATGGTTCGTTGGAGTCGTCAACAAAGAGAGTTACATTTTCTTTCGGATGCGCTGAAGGCAAAAGGGAATTCTAAAGAACTATAAATCATAATTCGGTTCTTTTGTATTCAATCCGCAAGAAGTGATCCTTGTTTCTGACAAAGTATCTGGTAGATACTATCGAAAGAGAGATGCATCAATTTTTCGTCTGAAATAGAAAGGAAGGTTTTCCAGAGGGCTTAATGTTGTTAGATTACTCATCAAATATTGATCCTTCGTTCATACTGGAAAGTTTAGCTGCATTTTGTATACTTTTGGCTCATAATTTTTTGCATTAAAACTAAAGAAAGGAATTTTATCGTATAAACTATATTGTTATGTATGTTGCATACAAATGTGTTCTTTTCTCTCATAAATATTTTTAAATATATCATATTTACGGTTTAAATATAAAGATGATATATTATTGCTTTAAGGTATCCGACCACGTTCGGAACCGTGATTTAAAAAAACCCACATAAATGGGTAGTTTTAATAATATTTTGTGTCACTTAGATTAGAATACATGCATAAAATTGTTTTAAGAATATTATTACTATACAAAATTATTTAAATATAATATTTTTTGGCAAAAAAATGAAAGAATGACCTGTTTTCAAAATGATCTCCTTTTATGAAAAATGCTTCTATAATAATAATATTTTACTTATATAAAGTAAAGACTTCTCCAGAGGGCCTGAATTACGATTTTTGAAAAATTCACATTATTTTCCGAGTTACTACCAATTGAAATAATTATCGGTGTTTTTTTCTTAAAATTTCTATCCTCTGTTCTATTAAAATATGGATAAATCCACTTCTAAGTTTTATATTTCAAATATTTTATTTCAGGCTCGTACAGAGGTTTGAGTTATATACAGGCAAAATATTATTATTATAGAAGCATTTTCCACAAAAGGAGAATTTTTTGAAAATAGGTCATTTTATGCTCATTTTTTGTCAAAATATTGTATTTAAATAATTTTTTATTATAATAATATTCTTAAAACAATCTTATACATGTATTCCAATCTAAGTCACACTAAATATCATAAATATTATTCATTTATACGATTTTGAAAAATCATGGTACCAAGCGTAGTCGGATACCTTAAAAATAATTTTAAAAATGAGAAAAAATAAAGCGATGAAGTCGCCAACAATGATACAACCGACGCCAAACTGAATATTCGCGTTGGTAAGATTTTACTTTCACATTTGCAAAACAAGTCTCTGTCTTTTCTTATCAGTGACATTTTTTTTTGGTAATACATCAAAATAGATGAAAAACCAATGAGAACTAACATTTAACATTTTTGGTGCGTATATTGTATGTTGTCGCCAATAAAATCTGCTTGATGGGATTTGAACCGGTGAGACGAAAAAATTCCAAAATGAATGTTCAGTTCCATTATTTTTAGATTATAAATAATAATAATCTCTTTATAAATTTCACCTTTATAAGAAACTAATCTCGATGGATAAAGGTATTATGCATATGTTTTTTTCGAATACATGCTCACAATCTCTTTCATTTCGAGTAAAAAGTTTTCAAAAAATCGGCATCATCAATTTGAATTACAGCTATCCAAAATTATTCAAGACTTATCCGAGAGTATTTATTTGAAAAAGAAGTAAAAGTATATATATATACACACACACACACACACACATATATATATATATATATATATATATATATATATATATATATATATATATATATATATATATATAATAAAATAAGATACCAAGTGAATATATATATGTGTGAATTTTAAAAATCTCTAATCAAGTAAATATAATAAATTAGTAGATTAATTGGAGAAAATGAACTAAATTTGTAATTTTTCAATTGTAATTTTTTTTTAATTTTATGATAATTGGTAATAAATTCAAGAGAGATTTAAATATAAAAGTACAGTCTGACCTTTCTACATAACGAAGTCGCTAAATCCCGAAAAAAAGTTCGTTACATGGAAAATGCGTTGTATTGAGGTTCATCTTTCAATATATACCTCATTAATTTAATATGCACTATATATTGAAAAAAAGTTATTATTCACACCTTTTTTGTAAATTAATACATATTTAGTTTATGTATATTACCTCTCAAAAAATGAAAAAGAAAAGCTGCAATGAAAGTTTCTTGAAGCCTTTATCCACTTCCTGAAGAATTAAATGTTTTTCTTTGATGCTCAAGCACTTACGTTTGAACATTTCTGATCTACGAGAAACGAAGTTACCAATACGACTGATCAACACTATAAATGAACGGAGACTAGTCAAAGGACACGAGACAACTCCACCGAGAGTGAAAAGGAATATCGAAGATGTTTCCAGAGAACTGGACAATATGGGTTTAAGGTTGAACTTCTTGGATGAAACGCCCATAATTATATTGCTGTCGGTGAGTTAGGCATCTAATAAAATCAATTCAAGGTTTATAACCACCTTAAAGTGTGTTAAAAGAGAGAATAACTTAAAATGTCCAGAAATACTACAAAAATAGGTGGAAATAAAATTGAACCCCAAGACATAGAAAATACACTTTGCTATTAGGAGGTTATTTTACGAAGAAAATCGTTAAATGTTCTTGGTTCCAGGAAAAAGTTCGCTATACAAATCCATATCGCGTTCGTAATATGGAGGTTCGACTGTATTTCTATTCTTTAAGAAATTTTGATAGGAATTTTTTTTAACGTTTTACATCGATATATATTAACTAATTTGAAGGGGGGTACATTATCTTTAATATCTTTAAAAATTCTGAATAAATATGTATGCGAAAATATAAAAAGAGAGAGATGCTTAATTTCTGCGCTTAACTACAATAATTAATAAGCAGACGGAAAGATCTAATATTTCTGAGTTCTTCAACTATAATTTTAAATTAATGGTAAAATAATAATTAAAAAAACTGTTAACGTCTTACTGACAATATTTATTACCGGACTTATTAATCAAATTTTTAGCTTGAAACATGTTCTTGTAAATCTATTATATAAAATGTATATATAACGGATTTTTCTAGCGTTACATTTACGTATCACTTACAAAACCAGTATCAAATTATATCATAAATCAGTATTAAAATCAGTGACACAAATCAGTTTTTCAGTGATACAAATCAGTGTATTAGTGATACAAAATCAATATAAAATATGAGTTTTTTTTAAAACGTATGTATTTTCTCTGTGGCAGTTTTTTAATTCATTTACACAGAAGAATCTAAACTAAACATCTTATCAAAAATTTTACAGAAAACCGATGAAGAATTTTTAGTGCTTTGAGCCGCAATTACATCAGAGTTTTCTCAAAATATCTCCTTAATTTGATTTTTTTTATTAGTGTTATGCTGAAAAAAGGAAGGAAAGGAAAATGTCTTGATATATTTACGTATTGTAACTTATTACTTTATTAGAAGGATTAAAGTGCAAAAGTAAAGTGCAAAAGTTATTAAAATTAAATTTCGATTTTTATTAGAAAAATACCATATAAAATGTAAAAGGTTAATTTATCCACGTCTAGTTCTTTCCGTCAAAATTTGAAACAACTCTCCATATTTTGGTAATATTTTTTTTATTTTTAGTTTAAAATTACATTCTTTGATTACTTGGTTAGTGAAAATTGTCTTCGTCTATTTTTTAAATAGATCTAGAGAACTAGATTTATAATGAGAGAGATTTTTAACCTTTCATCAGAATGTCAAATTGCGGATCCTATTATTTTGCTTTCATGCATCCACGATGGTATCAAATCAACGTATTGTATCAAACCACGATGGTGTCAAACCATACAGTGGCCGCGGTAGCCGAGTGGTATAGGTATCGGATCGTGGCTTGCCTTGTGATGGGCTTGTACCACTAAAGACCCGCCATGTAGGGCAGCGATGCACGTTAAATCTGTCGAGAGCTGAAACTTCCTCCCGTTGGTGTGGTGAGGTAGTTAGGAGAGGGGGTGCCAGCTGAGGTGTCGTCCACGTCACTTGACCATGGTTCAAAATTACGTGGTCCGTCGCCAAAAGCCCTCGTGTAGCTGAACAGTGTGACGTTAATATTCAATCAATCAGTCAAAGCATACATCAGCGATACACGCTATGAGCACCATAACCATTAGAACAAAACTTGCACATCTAAATATTTCGTATATTTAGAAGTAAACATATGTCTTCTGATCTCCTAACAGATATCAATTACTTTGAGCTTTTGGAAGAGTATGAAGACAATAGTAACAAATTACTTTTCAATATTGTTCTAAGTAATGTATCGTATTCTCAATTTTGGTTAAATGATGCATCCAGTAATTTTCTCTCAATTCATTATTTATCGTGATCTATCGATAACTGAAATGGATTACTGTAGTAACAATCTCTTTTTTTTTTTTCTGTTAAGATTTTGTTTTCCTGTTTTCAAACTCATAAATTAATTACTTCTCTTTCATTTTCTTTTTCCTTTTATTTTTTTTGTTAATTAGGGGGAATGTTTGATGTTATATTAAAGCGAAGGAGGGCACGTTTACAGTACTAAAGTGTAAAAGAGTAATATTATTTATTCCTTACAGAAACTATGACAGTATTTAATAATGTATTTTTTTCAAATAATAACTAAATTGCATCAATAGTTTATCATTATTATAATAAGGTTATTACTTTTGCATTCTTTCATTCCATAAATTATATATATATATATATATATATATATATATATATATATATATATATATATATATATATATATATGTAATAATACTCCCTTGCATCCTTTTAATTAACTCTTTTTGATAATATTCAAATAATCTTTTAATTCTGTGATTCAAAACTAACGCCCTAACCTTAATCGTAATCGAGTCATATTATTACATCAGAAATCCGTTTCCCGCCCATTGCAACCAATCAGAGTTCTTGTTAAAAAATAGTCACGCGGTCTTCACTGCCGGGTATGAATACCGATGTCTTTGGAAATCCCACTCTCTTCTGTCTGTAATCATGTAGCCGGCAGCAGCGCGTTGTATGTTTGATATTTGTCCGCTTGCCTTCATCGTGTAAATGTCGCCGTTTGCTTTTTGTCTCCAGCTCGTTGTCTTGAATATGTGTAAATAACTGCCACTCTTATATCCATTGTGTTTTATGTTTATGTGTTCGTAAATTCTTATTGTATGAAAATAAACAAATGATTAAAAATTCAGAACAAAATTATTTTATTATTATTGCAAAAAGGTTAAAAATCATATATATATATATATATATATATATATCCTGCCATATCTTTGCATCTATTAATTCTCCTGTATTCATGTCCATAAATTAAAAGATCTGATAATTCAAAATCACACAGAAATTGAACTCTAAAATAAAAATTTCATCTGCCTAGAATTATGTCACACCTTTGTGACATTTTGAAGAAGAATATGCAAATTATCACTGAAGAATCCACCAGATGACACGACACTGTTAGTATATCACAATGACGAGAGTGTTATGAGAGGGGGCGTATCGTATTGTTGGTGCCGAATGGTGGCATTTGTGTTCCTGGGACGTCCTGACCCTCCGCGACGGTACAGTAAAATTGTTCACAACCAACGCTTTAAAATAGCCCTTCAAAGTCCGTCAGCTGCTCGTACTGCCGCCGGTTAACCGCATAGTCATCAGATGGCACAAAGGAAGCATTTGGTCTCATGATTTTTCATTTTCACTCTTACCAGTGTATTGTAGAATTATTGGACGACTGTCCATATGTCACACAGGACTCTAAAATAAAAATTTCATCTGTACAGCTGGAATCCACCAGATATCATCACAATGACGAGTGTTAGAGAGGGGTATATAAGGAATGGTGGCAAAGAAGTAAAATTGTTCAAAACGCTTTAAAGCTATTCGCCCAGCGTAAGTGTTGGACGACTCGTACCAGGCTTTGGCAGACGATTCCTTTGGATGATGGTAATGTGAGTAGATGTTACAGCACAGGTCGCCCCCTGAGTTATAACGCCGAATGAGGACCGGTATTTGGCAGTTACTGCCAGAAGAAACAGATGGAGCACAGCATCAGAACTGTCTCGTCAGCTCTCTTCAGCTACCGGTACGACAGTTTCAAGGCAGACCGTGTACAGACGCTTAGGGCACGTTGGTCTATATGCTCGTAGACCTGTCAGATGTGTTCCACTTACCGCAACTCACTGTCGCCTACAATTAACCTGGGGTAGAGAGCATTCATTGTGGACACCACAACAGTGGTCTTGTGAGATGTTTTCTGACGAGTTCAGGTTTAGTTTGCAGTCTGATTGTCGCCGGACTTTAAAATGGAGGGCACCAGGTACCCGTTACCGCCAAGAGAACACAATTTAACGACACCGTTATGGTGGTGTAGTATGGCTCGCGCGTTTGGGGAGGAATTATTCTTGGTTTTAGAACTGACCTGCATGTTCAGAGTGTAACGATGACAAGCCACATCTATCGGGATGTCATTCTGGAACAACATGTACGTTTGATTCGGTGCGCCATGGGTGCTGAATTTCTGTTTATGAATGACATCGCCTGTCCTTACCGTGCAAACATTGTAGACGAATGCCTTCAATGGGAGGATATCACCCGTATAGATTGGCCAGCATACTCACCGGACTTAAATCCAATAGAGCATGTGTGGGATATGCTTGGCCGACGAATTTCAGTCCGTCAACCCCTTCCCACCTGTCTACTGGAATTTCGGAGGGCATTGCTTAATGAGTGGTTTAATATTCCCCAAGATCAGATTGATAATTTGATACTCATTATGCCTAGACGTTGTAAGGCCTGTATTGTATCGTGCGGGAGACATACTCCGTATTAATCATCATACTAACCATGTTATACTGTTTTTTGTAAATAGGTTGGGTTTTTTTAAATTTCTTCCAGGGAGTAAAAATCTCAATTTACATTAATTATGTCAAACATATAGCATCTTTTTTGCTCTTTACCTTTTGTTTAATAAATAGACTTTACAAATAAGTCAAATTTGTTTTGCTTCTTTCTCTTTCTTTTCCTGAACTTCATTATCCTTAATTTATGGACATGAGTATATATATATATATATATATATATCTGTAACGATTTAACTGAAATTAAATATGTTACTGGGACATTTTAATCGACAAACCAATAGTAGCATCATAAACCAGCACAAAGGCAATTTTCGAAATCTCAGCGCTTATATCTTGCCCAACCGGGAGCTTTGAGGATCATATTATTTCCGTTAGTTAATGTCGTCATTGATCAGAATAACTGAGAAACGCAATATTACACCATCTTATGTGGTGAAAAAATATTTTCCGTTAGGCGGGTAAACTAAAAAGTTAACTATCACGCTAGTTCTTTTTAACTATCACGCAGGGTTCAAGACCATCATGAATAAAATGAAATCCCTCTAAAGAAAATTTAAAAGGAGAATTATTGCACCATACCCACACCATAGGGGAAAGTTCAAGAAATTTCTCAGCATTTGGTGTTAAAAAAATGTAAATAAAAATAAAACATTTAGTTTATATGAATTACCATAACAAATCTTTAGAAATAATCTTATTCTCCATTATATTTTTTTAAAAATTGGTCATTTAGTCGTATATAAAAGTAGTTGGAAAAAATTGCAAACATTCCCCTTTTGTAGTTTATGTAGGAACTTTTTCTATGCGTGCTGATCTTCCTTTGTACCAATAGTATGTTGTTGATAATGTCTAGGAGATTTCGTTTGCGTAATTTGCTTAAATAACAAGCAATCAGTTGAATGGAAATGTTTTTACAGGTTTGGATGCTGCTAGACGTTCTTTTTGCTTCTCATAGTGCCATCTAATGACTAGGATAAATTTGAAACCGAAAATTCAGTATCATAATTCAGTAAGGCGTGTATCAAACTGCTCACAAACTACAACCTTAGCTTATCAACCATAAGATCATATTTTCATTTGATAAGAGAGCACGTAATCTGGACTGGACAGAGAAGAGATTCTATAATCTTCAGAGACGAGTTCCGGTTTACTTTAAAGAGCGATTAAAACTCTGCGTCAGAACGACAACGAGTATTGTCCAGCTACTAAATAGCTTGAGTGCGAATGTTAAGATCTTTTTCAGTGTTTACCGTCGCACGTGAATGTCTGCGGAAATGAGATTGCCGATAGTTTGGCCCGAGAGGGCAGCCATAAAGATTCTATGCATGATGGCTGCCTTACTTTTTCAGAAATTGCTACACGAGACAAATAAGATGTCAGTTGGTAGTAGACCTCCGTACATGAATGGTATGAAGGAAACCATACTGCTGCTGCGTTGCTTGGGACAGGCAGTGGGCGAGAAGAAACTACTCTTGCTAGGTTTCGCAGTGGACATACTCGATATCAACGGCATATGGAGGGTCTTAAAGCTTACCCTTCTTGTTCGAATTGCGATGTGACCCAAACCGCTCCTGCTCATCTTGTCTTGTATTGGTTGTCATGAGAAAAAGCTGCTCTCAAGTTATGCAAAGAACGTTTAAAAATGCTTGAAACGAACGTCAATGTTTAAAAACGAACGGGTTCATGGACTTGATCTAGATGTTTCTGTCGTTCAAGTGGTATAGGAAACAACAACAACAAACTTTGCGTTAATTTACAAAGAACAAGGCACCACATATAACCAGTCTATCATAGTCGAAAGGTATAGTTAAAGGGAAGTGGAATCATATGGCTTGAATTGGAATTTCTGTGGGAGTCTACACTGATTTGTAAAAGGTGCAGGGAGGAAATCTGACGGTTATGCATTATCAAAGTACAAAATTTGTGCTCCTCTTTATATTCTTCTCTTTATACTCTTACCATCATTGAAGAATTCTTCTTAATAAAATAATGCTTGATCCTATCTAGCTAAGCTTGTTGAAGAATATCTTATGTGCCTAAGTCTAAAGAGAATAATTTACCCAGCTCGATTTCTGCACCTTAATCCAGTAGATTATCTTTGGAACTGCCTTAAATCCTCTTCTGAATTTGATAAATCAACTGAAATAAGGGTTAATCCATTTGTAGGAGGCCCGAGCTTCTCTCGCGAGCACCTAGATGTGTAGGGGAGAAACACTGGACATGATTCAGATCTCTAATCTATTCATTTCAACACTAAGATCAGACACGATTTCAACTAATAATCTTAAGAGAATGTCTCAATAAAAATCGTGAAATGGAACAACGACAGTAACACGTAAGTGATTAGTCGACTAACAAACTGAACCCTTCTTTTAATTCAGAATCTAACTTTTTATCTGCTTTAATCTAATCTTAATTCAATCTTAGTGAACTATCGTCACTTTAAGGTTTCCTTCTATTAATGATCAAAGCTCTATAATTCAAATATTATACCTTTGATGACAATCTCACCTATCTAGAGTATATCTACGCTCCTCCTACAAAAGCTAGAAAACTTCGCCTATTTATAGTGAGTTAATTTACATATCACGTTCTCTTCTTACGAAGGGCTGGTTCTAAATAACGCGAATTGATAGCCCAAAGATTTCCCAAGAGGATTAGTTCGGAAGTCGCGTAAAGATCCGTCACATATTTATGATTAATTCTTCTCGTTCTGATAACCTAACTGGCTGCATGGAAAGTCGATGCCATCTCTCAGTCTACTACAATAAACAGTGGACACGTTCATTATTAAAAATATTTATTTAATTTGTTTGACAAGAGTCTATTTTTTGTTTATTTATCAAACAATAGAATTTTACAAAAGATAAAATAACTTGTATTAAAATATGTTTTCTGATAAGTTTACGTAAAGTTCAACAAATGACTGCTTTATAGACAATTCTAAATTCTCCGATTTTATGTTCCTTTGTTTTCAAATTAGACACAAAAGATTTGTTGTACCTTTACTTTAACTACATATAGCAAGACTCACGTAAATTTTTCTTCGTAGGAAGTGGTTTGCCGTTGTTAATGAGTTTACTACCACAGCTATTCAAGAAAGAAAAAAGTGATTGTATACTTTCTATTATTCAGTATTACTCGTAATATTGAGAATAATAACTCTAGTTCAATTTCGATGCATTTTCAGATTGAACATAAGAATCAAAGTAAAACAGGTGTTGTGTTTATAGCCCAAACTATTTCTGTTGGAAAAAGAATTGATAGATTATCCCACACATGTAAAAAGAAAATCTTACATTAAGGTATTATTCGGAATCATGATTTTAAAAAAGCGCATAAATGGAAAATTTTTCATTATATTTTGTGTTACTTAGATTAGAATACATGTATAAAATTGTTTTAAGGACATTTTGACAAAAAAAATTTATTTAAATATAATAATTTGGCAAAAAATTAACTTAGAATAACCTTTTTTCAAAATGTTTTCCTTTAAAAAAATGCTTCTATATATATAAAATAATAATATTTTGCTTATATAAAGTAAAGACTTCTCCTGAGAGTCTGGACTATGATTTTTGAAAAATTCACATTATTTTCAGAGTTACTACCAATTGAAATAATTATTCGTGTTTTTTTCTTAAAATTGCTCCCCTCTGTTGTCGTAAAACATGGATAACCCCACTTCTAAATTATATATTTTAAAAATTCTAGTTTTGCCTCTGTACATAGGTCTGGGCTATGTACAGGCAAAATATTATTATAATAGAAGCATTTTTCACAAAAGGAGAATATTTTGAAAATGGGTCATTCTATGTTAATCTTTTGTCAAAATATTGTACTTAAATAATTTTTTATTGTAACAGTATTCTTAAAACCATTTTATATACTAAGTGACACTAAATATCATAAATATTATCCATTTATACGCTTTTGCAAAATCTCAATTCCGAACGTAGCCGGATACCTCAAGCGAAAGAGAAAAAAAAATAAATATGATAATAACATAATAACAGTAATAATATTTAATGCAGATAACCGATATTTTTAGAGGTATACAATATATATATATATATATATATATATATATATATATATATATATATATATATATATATTAGAACAAGTTATACTGCTGTATCAACAATCAGAATTGTCTTTGCTGAAAGGAGAAATCATAGTAATTACTACATATATACACGATATCAAAAAAAATACAGTGATTAATAATCAATATTTATGCAAACTTAGCAAATTAGTGATCAAACACGAATTATCTTTTGAATCTCGAATGGCTAATGTGTATCCGCAGTCTAAATCATACAAATTACTGAACATCCTCAAAAAAAATCAGTAATTAACACGAAGAATAATTGATGTTCAAACCAGCATATTTGCGGCAAGCCACGTAGTTCCTACACAAACCCACCTTTGGCTATAAATTTAGTTTTTATCCGAACTTTCCAACTGATTTGAGAACAGCTGGCACGAAGAATACATTAATCGTACTATCTGAGTAATTTATCGGGAAAAAAGTCATTACACAATCATCTTTCTCCCATTGGTTTGTGTGGTAAAGACAACTTCATTCCATTCACATGTCAAAATGAGTTACTTTGTAGATGGTTGTTCGTCTTAACTACATACTAAGCAGTTATGATGCTATCAATGATTAAATGTTGGAATTAGTTTGCTGGGTGACTGATTCACCTGCGTACTACTAATCAATGACTAAGCAGTGCCTGCTTCATCATGTAGGTATAGGTTCCAATTCTAAAGTTAACTTTTTTGACTTGAAACTTTAAAATTGATTGTTTAGAACTGAATGCGTCAATTAGAGACATATGGTTGGAATTTACAAGTTTTATATGATCTTGTTTTATGTTGCTCAATGGAGATTCGACTTGTACTTGAGCTTCATCCGCGAAAAGATCATTGTGGAATCTTGGAAATTGATGGAAGGTCGTAAGCCGAGAAATCAAGGCCTTCCTTTCAAAGTCTTCTGAAATAATAAAAAAAAAGATGAAGCATTAAAAAATAATTTCAAAGATCTCAAAAGTGAACAATTAAATGCGTAACTTATAGAAAAAAAATATTCCTGAATAGCAAAAACAACTAATTTATAAAGGAGAAAAGCGACTCACTCACTCATTCATCACGATATGTCCAGAACTATTAGACCTACAGACTTGAAATTTAGCAGGCATGTTCTTTCATAAAATAAGCATCTGATATAAAAGAGATTTTGCAGAAATAGACCCTTAAGGGGGTTACGAAGATTTTAAGGGGGAGTTGTAGATAATTATTCCATTTTTGAGCTATTAGACCTACCGAATTTAAAAATGGCGCATGCATGTTCTTGTCAGGAAGTAGAGATATGCTATAAGAAGGCGTTTTGCGAAAACCGACCCCAAAAGGTCTTACGAGGGTTTTATATTTTTTTTAAAAAAAATTCCCTTTTATAAACTACAAAACTCGTACAACCTTGAAATTTAGAAAACATGTTACTTTCGATGAGTAAAGATCAGCTTAAAAGGGGTTTTTCAAAAGTCGACCTACAAGGGGGTAACGAGGTCGCTATAAAAAAAATTTCTTTTTTCGGCTATTTGACCTGCAGATTTATAATTTGGCAAGTATTATTTTTCGTTGAGCAGAGATATGCTGAAAAACTTCTTTTTTTTTGTATAATTTACAATTCCCTCAAAATTAACTCATTAAAAACATCTTTATCCTTTAATCTCTATCGTTTTATTTTTCAATTCACCTGTACGAAAAACGGGTACATAAGCTAGCTTAATGTATATTTTGAAACGAAAATTAGAAAACTAGAATTTTTTATGAATGTTCGTCTGTATTTCTGCTCCATATGTGTGATCTCTGTAGTTCAATGGTTATGATGTGAAGTCTTAGCTGAGGTTGTTTTTGTTGAATTATCGGTTCACATTCCAGAGTTGCTAAAAATCCACTGTGTAGAGAGGGTCCTGTATGATTAAATATACAAAGGCTCAAAGTCTCCATGTTAGCGGGGTGGGGAAGTTTGGAAAAAGGGGCCCCCTCAGGTGCGCTGGTCACTCCGTCATGGTTCAAAATTGCGATATCCTCCAAAATAGCAATCTATTCGCTTCAAGATTCACCGTCCCTATCGCACAAAAAGAAAAAATTCTTTGCAAATTACAGTCGGAATTCTATATAACGAAGTCACTAAATTCGAAAAAGTTCGTTATACGGAAAATTCGTTATATAGAGGTTATCTTTCAATTTTCTTTATAAACTACGTAAAACAAATTTTAAATTTATAAACACTATGTATTATTTAAAAATGTAATTATTCACACTTTTTTAAAAATTATATATATTTATTTATTTTATTTATCTTACCTATAAAAAAAAGAAAAGAAAAGAAAGAAAGAAAAACTGCAAGGAGAGTTTCTTGACGCCTTTATTCCTTTCCTAAGGAATTACATTTTTTCTTTGATGCTCAAGTTCGTAGATTTTGACAGTTTCCAGCTACAAGAAACTAAGTTACCAGTACGACGGATCAGCACTACAAATTAACGGAGACTAGTTCAAAAACACGGGGGCACGAAAATACTCCACTGAGGGTGAAGGTGGTATTGAAGATGTTCCCTGCCCCCAATGGGGGGTTAAAGGTTGCACTTCTTGTGTGTGAATGAAACGTTCTGAACTCTATTGCTCTTGACGAGTTTGGCACCTAATAAACCCAGTTCAAGATTTATGACTACCATGAAATATGTTAAATGGGAGAATAACTTGAAGTGTCTAGAAATACTTTAAAAACAGAGAGAGAAAAAATTCAATCACAAGAGAAAAAGTTCGTTTTGTAGAAAATTTCACTTCGCTATTGGGAGGTTATTTTACGAAGAAAATCGTGAAATGTTTTTGGTCCCAGGAAAAGGTTCACTATATAGAAAAATTCGCAATATAGAGGTTCATAATATGGAGGTTTGAGTGTATTTTATTTATTTATGGACTGTATTCAAAAATACAAAATTTGCATTTGAATTGTACGATTATTTTTATTGTTTTTGGCGTAAATCGATTCATTAAATATTTTTACAATTTATTATTCTTAAAGAGTAACATATGATTAAAGAACGTATGTATGTTTTAAAATTAATAGCCGCAATTAATTGAGACTACTTAATGATTAGTATAATTAATTTTGCTCTATTATAATTAATTAAAATGTGCAAGTTAAATCATTAGAATGCTAAGTCAAAATAATTAAATCTAAAGGAGAAAACTATTTCCTCAAGACTATTATTGAGCATATAAAGCCGCAGCTTTTTAGTTATAATGACATGATTTTTAATACAGTTTGGAATAAATGCCAGCTCTAATCTAGGTTGGATTAAGAGTGTGAACTCTATTTAAAGTTGGGTAGAAAAAAGAAACAACTTGCTAGTAAAAACTGCGTTGTACTTGTTACGTAGATCCGGGTTCGTGGATTTTATGCAAAACAATCACAAAGAAAATAAACAGTTCTTTAACAGCAATGCGAATTTATTTACAAAAATCCAATCCTTTAAAAACAGGATTCAGCGCCAATATTCACAGAGTAAATATCCGAAGGTCTTCACACCTTCAACAGCAATCAAACACAATAATCAATGTTTAAAAATACACGTAAGTAAAGATTACTCACAAGCACAGCCGAGCTAATTGCTAGTCAAAACAATCTTCACTACTCGCTGGTTTTTAATCAAGACTCATCGCCGTACCGGCGAGCATCTTTTTTACAGTTGCGACAGAAACTTCCAGAAATATAACCTCTCGTGTGCCTACACTAGTGCGTGACACTAGTGGAGAGAGATCTACTTCTTTCTAGAAGATTCCAGAGGGTTCCGAACTCGCCAATGACGCCAAAATGGTCCCCAAAGTCACCAACTTGGTCGCCAAAAAGGATGCCAACTTGGCTCTACCGCCAAGATTTCGCCAAGTTTTCATTCAATCGCCATTATAACGTACAGGGCGGCATTGCTTGTGAATAGTATAATTTTAACATGAAATAAATATATCATAGAGTAATATAAATGCATCAAACACTCAAATACAATTATTTACACTATTTACATAAAATTCGTAACATACTGATGCTTGCGATTTACTGCATTTATAGTCATAGCTGACAAAATTACAACGATATTACGTTAATAATTAAAAATATTACAATATTTTTATGTAAAATTTGAACTTATTTATTTATTATTTATTTATTTGGATTACTACATTTTGTGCGTCAAGATATTCTTTATATTTTTGTAGTTTTAATAGAAAGCGAAGCTTGTGTGTGTGTGTGTGTGTGCAACATCACAAATTTAACTTTAAAGATTTATTGATTGAATGCTTACTGATACATCATACTTTGGTGTAAAATGTGGTATATAAGCGACAGGGGGATTTTTTAATTTTAAACTATGTCAAATAAGGAAAAAATTCTGACACCTCACATTCAAACTTCCGCACCAGATGCGTGCAACATGTATCACATGTGACATGTGGTGAAATTCTCAGTGACTCTGCGCTACTCTACAAATTTGTCAATTTTTGAGTGGATAGAGTAGATAAATTTGTAATGGAACTTGTTTGTCAAACATCTCCAGAATTATAGACAATTATGGAATAACGAAAAAATCTGAAGGATAACTCTCCAAATTTACTGCTATTTTGTAGATTATTGAACATTGTTGGAGAGATTTAATTGTTTGAAGAGAGAAAATTGCATGTACTCTGCTCAATTCTCTTATGTTTTGAAGTCATTTATTCAAGGTATTACTCCAAGCTTTAGAAAAAATAGCATATTTCTATAACTACACCCGCTTTAAATTCACAAGGAATGTAATTTCTTTAAAATAAACAGTAGTTCTATATATGTAGAGATCTAATTTTTTTTCTATCGTCATCTCTTTTTTTTAAAGCTCCCATTTTTATACTCGGCGTATAACACGCACCCGTAAATTTCAATCTTATTTTTTGTATTTAAATGGGGTGTGTTACACGCTGTATTTTACGGTATTTAAAAGTTTATCAGATAATAATAAAATACAGCATTCTTGCTAATAAATAATGTATAATGTGTCTTAAGACATTTGAAAAAATATGAAGGCTAATATTGTTTATTCTGATTAAGACTATTAAAAATATGGTCCAGTGGTCTTCATTAAACAGATTAAATCTATACAGTGGTGGTTTACTGCATTCATTTGTAAAAGATGTAAATGTAATATGTCATCATATTTGCTTTAGGATATTCAAGAAAAGGTATTTTTTTTATCATTCTAATTCATAGATCTCCTAAAAACGTATTGCTGTATGATCCAAAAATTTTTTTATTCAAGGTCATATTCTAACAAAGAAATCATGGATTATACATATGTAACGTAATATAAAAACTTTTTTAAAAAAATTCTTTTTACTGGAAATAGATTCCGCTCATTCATTGTCCTTTTTTACATAACTATGATGCTTTTTTTTTAACAACAGATGCTCACTTTGTTGTGAAGAAATCATATATTCTTACCAATGTATTGATAAAATTATCTAATTCACAAATTGTATGAAAAAACTTCTCTTTTTATCTAGTGTGCCTGTGTGTATTAGATTTTTGTAGTATCTATGTTTGTTTTTACGGGGTATCATGTTTTCATAATTGTTAAATGCTCTTATTAACTTAATAATTTGCAAAAGTAAGTCGATATTTTCAATTGGATTGTCAAATAAATTCATTGCTAATCTTGAAAATGCTTATAAGTGAATTTGAGAGAAATATTGCGACGTCATGGGCTTTCATAATTTAGTTTAGATGCAAGAATAGAAATTTCCTTAGATAGAACAGGAATCCTCTTATTGGCTTTAATAGACCTTTCAGTTAAATATCCGGCTCAGACAAGACCTATCGAGGCAACTTCTGGTTTGCAATTTGTGATTCCTGTTTATCATTAAATACTGAAACTAATTGACCGAAGATTTATTGTTGTGGGTCATTACAAATGTTTTTCGCAGATTATTATTTTTACGTGTTTTGACATACAATTAATTTTACTAAATTACAATAATTTGCTTTTCAAACATTGTATTTAAAAGACAGAATTAAAAACTAATATTGAGCATATAGAAATGTATTTAAGAGTTTTTAAGGATGGTGAACCGTTGAAATAGACTAATTATAGTATAGAATTTTACTCACCATGCTAAATTGTGTTCATTGCATTTCGCAGAATTAAAGATGCTCAAAAAACGAAGTAATCCCCCCTCTATATATATTTTTATATTTTTCTATATATATATATATATATATATAGAGAGAGAGAGAGAGAGAGAGAGAGTTTTTAATCAACTTATCTACTTATGAGACCGAGATTACTTGAATATTAAAAATAAAACTATTGTTGATACTTTGGAAATTTAAAAAAATGGTTGCTCAGTATTATAAACGATGCTGGTTGAGGATATCTTTTTTAATTTACATAAAAGTGGGGTTTGACCAGTTTTTTAAGGCCACGCACCCCCTCCCCCCTCCTCTGTTCTATGCACAAAACTGGAGGAAATCGTGTGAAACATATTGAATAGAAGTTCTAAATTTATTATACATAAAAAAAGTAACTTACCTAAAGATACGTTCGAAAATTCTTAGATCATGATGAATAAAAAACAAGTGCTATTGCCAATTATGATTTTTCTTATTATTATATACTTGCATATATACAGAGATAAAGCTTAAGTTTGCACACTTTATAGTGGACTTTGATCTAAATTGTATTTTAAACAACAAATGCATGCTAAATTTTTTATCTCTTTTTTTTACGGTACTTACCTTGAAAAACTTCAAAATCATAATTTACTTATATCTAAATTCTTTCATAGACTCACGAATATTTACTTTTGGATTGTTACAAAATAACCAGAATTAAAAGACTTATCAACAAACCGATAATTAAGAATTTTAAATGACAAGAATACGTAATTATTATAATTAAAATAAATTATTACGTACACATACATGCAATCTTCTCCATCGAGAATCCCGAAAAACTTACCTACCACAGAATCCATTCAGTTTTTTTCTGCAATTCGTACAATAATTACCCTGTTTTATATACAAAGCTCATTCTAATTCTTTGCCTCTATTGCTACATAAAATGATTCCGTGCTTAGGAGTTATTAAAATCACTTAAATAAAAATGATAGCGCGTGTTTATGCAATAATAAAAAGAGTGCACTCTTTAAGAAGAAAAAAAAAAAAAAGGAGAAATTTATTCGTTTGAAACTCCGGTCGTCCATGCTAATGACCAAGAACTTAAGCCCTCGCCACAATTTTTATTCCGTTATTAAATATTTATGCAGAGGGGAGAGACATGAAACATCCACGGCTAATCGCCCGGCGTCACTTGAAAGCAATGATACGGAGAAACTAACGGAGCGAATTTAAATATTTTCTTATTAAATAAGAAGTAAGAGAGATAAAGAGAGAAGAAATTGATGATTTAGAGGAAGGAGATATTTCACTGAGATTTCTTAGGGGTTTTCACCCCATTTCTGGGCTGGATATTACGTTATAACAATGTTGTGCTGTTGTTTGCTTTATTAAAGACCTAGATTTAATGTAAATTAATATTTTAGAAAATGCGTGTTTGTGTGTGCCTTTTATCAGAAATTGCATTAAGACGTAGATTCAAAGTTCGAGTACATTATCAAGAAATTTTCTTTTCGTTATTATTATTTTTTACTGTAAAAAACGCTGTTTGTTTCAATTCCATTGTAATGTTATTAACTATTAAAATTTATTTATTATTATGACTGATTTATTAAATGAATTATTTAATAGTATGTGGTGGCAATATACTAAGATCCTTTAAACCATAATTAATTAACAAAAAGGGGAACCTGAAATACAGGAACAGTGTGTAAATTTATGGGGTTAATTTAAATACGGGGTGTAAATTTTTGCTCATAAATACATATAAATTATACTTGGTTGAGGCCGGAGATGAAAGAAATAGTAATTTAGACAAGAAAACGTTTAGTAAAATCTTAGATAACACAAATATAAATCCGTAAACTAAAGTTATTTTGATGTAGAAGGCTCCATAAAATCTAACAACGTAATCTGCCGCGCGCGTTTCAAAAAAAAAAATTTTTTTTCTCCCACAAAATTTCCTTGTACTATACTACTAATATTTTTTATTCGTTGTTTTGTTGAAAAAATACGCTCTTCATTGGATATATTTTTTAAAATTTGTAACCCTTTTCAATTCAACTGGGGCTTTCTGTCCAATTTCCAAACGTTATTCGATGTTCTGACTAATTGGGTCTAAAGACTAAAGTTTTTCAATGTCGTGCTCTTGCTCTTGCATTTCTATGAGCTCTTCAATTATCAACTTCTGCTTGTGGGAATCCATCAATTCTTGAACATAGCTATACACTTCTGAATTTGCCTGGCAAGATCGACAACTTCAATCACATTAACAATTTCATCAATTTTTTCCTCCTCCCTCAAACAAAAGACGAATCGACGAGATTTGAAAATAGCCCAACTCCGTGTCCTCGTAAATCTAACTATTACTGTACATATTATGTATGAAACCTAAAAGGGCAACTCGTCCACAGATTGCACCACTGGATATGCTTTGTCACACGGTTGAACATAAATTTCGTGGAATTAAATTCCTTATACAAAAGGTTTTGACTATCATGCTATGGGTCTATTAATCTTGCTATTGTTAATTTTTATTGAATGTAGTTATTAAATAAGATACACCAAAATATTGATTTTTAAATCAATTGTTACAGAATTCATGCCGGTAGAAAAAAACAAATGAATTGATATGTTATTGCAATAGAGAAGAATGATTTATACATAAATATGTTATAGTATCAAACTGTTTATTCGAGTTCACACTGTAGAGATTTTAAATAAAATGATGGTTTCGCCATTAAGTATTAAATTAATAGGAAGAGTCTGAAAATTTAAATGAAAAATTAATCTTTAAAGACAAATAAAAAGTGAATTACTTAAAATTTTACAACGGTAAGAGAGTACTACTAATAAAAATGTTCATAACACAAAGAAAACAAAAAGCTGTTATCGAAACTATCTGTTCATATCGCAATTGAATTCTTATTTAATTTTCAATTTATTATTAACAAAAATTACTTAAAATACTTGAAAAGTAAGAAAATAATTTATGGTGAAGGGGGCAATCAACAGCCAACTCAAAATGTATTACATTTGAGAGTCCAATTTTAATTTTGAGCAATTTTTGACATTCGAGTGTTCCTAAGAGCATTCAAAATTTTATGCTCTTTTAGAAGAAAATATTTTTTAAATGTAAAGTTATATGTTATTTTAAAAGTTATGTATTATTAAGAAATTACATTATTTTACTCCGATCATATGAATATCGATAAAGGTAACTTTTATTTTGTTGCATGGATCAATACGTGATCGAAAATTTCTTAAGCCCTATTATTTTTTAATTAAATATGTGCTACAGAATTTCTTTTTGAATTGCTTCAATAAGTTTGTGTTAAGTCCTCAATTACGTATTCAAGGAAAAGAAAATAATTTCAACTCTAAGGTAAAAACAAGCTGAAAAAATGTGTACTACATTTATTTATTTAATTTAATTTTGCCACAGCTAAAAATGAATAAAATAAATATAACGATTTAAAGCAAATTTCTGTACAACTGTTCGTGGGATTTTTTGTAAGTTTTTTTATTTAAAAATTGTATAATTTACTGTGCATTTGTTAACTGATACAATTTTCAAAATTACTAGTATTTTAATAATCTCCAAAATATAGTTTCATGTATTTTTTAACTTTTTAATACAAGTAAAAATTATTTTTTATAAAGCATTTTATTTTTGCTTATAAAATTCTCCGTCAACCTTATGCACTGCTAAAATGTAGGATAGTAATTATTAAAATATTTGAAATCAAACAGGGCTATAAATAGAAGGGCCATTCATTTTTTTCCCCCTCATGTTTCGTAGAATTTGCTTCAATCGTTAAGTTATATTTCAAATTATTCACACAAAAAACGCTTAAGAAATTTAGTATCCTTAAGAAAATCAATACTTGAGTAATAACTTGTGATGAGAAAAACTCTAAATCTCGGTATCTTTCATAGAATAACTAAACTTGTCAGAATGTGTTGGGCAACTTAAAATTTCAACAGCGATCCAATTCAATACACGTAAAATGTACGTGAATATCATACCTATTTCATCCTGCATTTGGCGACTTGCAGCAGTCACGTAATCATAGCTGTGAATAAATGGGTGGGTATATTTTTGAAATGTCCATAACTATTGTGTGAAGAAAACTATTGACATATTGCGTTAGGTGACATCTCGGAATGTGCTGGTTTGGCTAAGATTTGCACACAGCGTCCAAAATAGGAACTGTTAAAATCTGTCCTATAGATCACAAATCTTCTATTTTCTAATATTCTATCCTGTATTTGGTGATTGTTCGAGTTCTAAATGCACTAAAGACTATTATATGGAATAAAAGAATACTCTGCCCTCGGTATTTTTACTCTGGGGTTCTAGATGAGGAAGCACTTTAATGTAGAACTTAGAATGAGTAATTGTTTCTTCACGTCACCCTGCAAAGCAATACGAGGCCCTCGATGAAAGAACTCGTAATTTTGAATCTCGATCAAGTGAATGGACCAAAGCTAGCAGCCCTCTCCGAACTACCACACCCCAACAATGGGAGGTCTTTGAGTTTTGACATATTTAACGTGCATCAGCCTCTCGTCATTGTCACCAGGACTCGAACTTATGCCATGCTTGCCACGACTTCGAGATCATAATTTCTGGCTTCCGCTGACACTGCAGAAGTTAAAAGCACATATCGTGAAATCCGGCGTATAACGCGCACTTTTACTACAAAATATCAGATAAAAATTTACGGGTATGTGTTATACGTCGGGTATAAAAAAGAGAGCTTTAAAAATAAAGAAAGATGAGCATAGAATAAAACTAAACTTCTACAGATATCGGAGTACTGTTTATTTAAAAGAAATGGAATTCCTTATGAACCTGAAGGTTTTAGTTCTAGAAGAATACTATAGTTTTTTCTGAAGCTTGGAATAATACATAGAATAAATGACTTAAAAACATAAAAGCATTGCGCAAGTACACTTCAGGTTTCTTCGTGAAAAAGGGGGTCCGCGTTATACTGCGAACAGTGGCGCACACAAGGGGGATGTCCTAGGGGTACGGACCCCCAAAAAAAGCCGTTGATTTTTTTCAATTGATTATAATTTTAAGTATATAGTACGTAAAATTTAATTAAATATTTGTTATTAATGATTAATTTATTAATTAATGTTAATTATTTATTCAATAATTAGTATTTACTGTTTTTTGTTCCCGAAAATAGACAAAATCAAAAGGAGCATGATACAAGAATGGTGGACTTTCAACCCAGGAACCCCCCTTGAAAAATTCCTGTGTGCGCTACTGACTGCGAATATACCTAAAAATTAAAAATTGCAGCTTGAAGGTAGAGGTTCGTGTTATACAACGGATATTACATTTATATAAAAGCTGTAATAAAATGCAAATGTAACAACTGTAATGAAACACATATTTAAGCAATATAGTTATTTTTAATCACCAAGTAATACAGAAATAGTACTTGTTACAAAATAAAGCAGAAGTAAATGGGTTATGTAATGAAAACTGTATAAAACTGGTGAGGAATCTTTAAATTTATTTGTTTTATGTTATTAATAGATCTTTTCATGATAGTTTTGTTTTCATTGCACATTATTTTTCCTTTTTTTTTTAAATGAATAATCACGGTTTTGTTCACACAATCTACAGATAATTTTAGCGTGACTAATAGAGTTTACATTACAAAGCCTCTATTTGCCAAATTCGCCGTATTGACAACGATTATAAGTCACTCAACCTTAAATTTTTTGGTTTATTTTGCTTCAGAATTATCTGTTCAGATGACTTTTTTTAGAGTCGTAAATCGAAAAATAGGAAACATTTTGAAATTAATCCTACCATTCCTCGAAGATAATAATGGTTATATTTCATACCAACGCTCGTAAAATTGACGTTTGTCTTAAACTTTATTGCGATACTTTTTCTGCCTGAATTATATTTTGTCGTTAAAGTTTGTTATCTTTAAGTCGATGCTCTGAAACAGAGTCTACATTTGACACATTTAAATTTACGATGGGAGAAGAGACTTAGACTTTGTCTGAAACTCTCCTATCGACAATGACGGTGTAGAATTATTTTCGTCCTCGGCAAAATGCCCGAAACAAAGTCAATAAATGAGTAGCATGCCACTTAGGCTTTTTGTTCCATAGCACACATTTTGATTATTATACCTAAAGTAAGGAATTTAAAACCTTAAAGCGGGGAATCCTCTTAGCATCAAACGAAGTTTTTAGAATAGTTTAAGACTATTAAATGAATTCCTCTAAAATTCCTTCGATGTTCCTCCCATTATTTATATTAAATTAAAAAAATGTTAATGAATTTATAATACAGTCGGACCTTTAAATAACGAAGTCGGTAAATCCCGGGAAAAAGTTCGCTATGTGGAAAATTCGTTTTATGTAGAGGTTCATCTTTTAATATACTTTATAAACCACATAAAACAAATTTTAAATTCATAAACACTATATATTAAAAAAGTAATTATTCTCACCTTTTTTAAAATTAATATATATTTATTTTATATATCTTACCCATCAAAAAAGAAAGAAAGAAAGGAAAACAAGAAAAAGGAATGTCGAAGAATTCACTGTATTTTCAATATTAAGAAAATAATTTTACACTAAAATTAATGAATTTTAACGACATTTATAATTTAAAGCATAGAAGTAATATTAAGCATACATTATTTTGTAATTAAAACTCGGGGACACGGAATAACTCCACTGAGAGGATATCGAAGATGTTTCTAGTGAACTGGGCAATGGGGGTTAAGGGCTGCACTTCTTGGATGAAACGTCCAGGACTATATTGCTCTCGGTGAGTTAGGATCTAATAAAACCAGTTTAAAATTTATGAAAACCATAAAATGTGTTAAAGAGAGAATAACTTAATTTTTTTTCAGAAATACTTTAAAAAAAGAGGAGAACAAAAACTAAATCACTAATGAACAAGTTCGTTGTATAGAAAATGAACTGCGCTATAAAGAGGTTATTTTACGAAGAAAATCGTGAAATGTTCAAGGTTCCAGGAAAAAGTTCGCTATATAGAAAAATTCGTGATACAGAGGTTCGTTATATAGAAGTTCGACTGTAATTATATTTTTTAAAAGTAATGTACATCTTCTCTTGTCTGTTACCGTTAAAGTGGAAAATCCGTTATTTCATAAAATAACTAGACAAGTCAGTTAAAGTATATAAAATTATTGAATTCTACGATTGAACCAGGTATTATATAGAATAATGATCACTTGATCGTTAAAGTATGAAATACGTCAATCGAAAGTTCTTTGAACCGATTAGCTGCTTTTTTAGTCAATTTTGATCTACTTATAGATGTTGTGGATCGTGCAAAACTTGTAATAGTAAAATGTGTGATTGTTTCAAAAATAATATGCAATGCAATTCAAAGTGTCATCACAGCAGTTCTATTTCTTATAAATGGTGGAAGTAAAATCAAATAAAAGGTATTTCATAAAATTTAAATTAATATTTGTTTGTATTATTTTGTTTGAAACAATTTACACAATGTTTTTATGAAGCAATAGTTTTTCTTCCCAGCATGTATTTTTTAGTCATATTTAAGTATAACTATTTCTGCACCGTATTCTCCCCCCCCTTCTGTTTAACTAATGTTAGCAATATGAGCAATAATAAATTTATCATCTGTTTTTCCATATTATTTATCAATTAATCATCCGCAATAGGGATCAAATGAATTTTTTTGGAGATTTAGTTATTTATGTTCAATTAAATTATAAAATAACTTTGAAATTGTTTAATTTTCCCTTTAAAATGCTCTATCATTAGTTATTTCCTAAAATAACTAGATAATGTATGAAATTTTTCATCTATTATACACTTTAACTGACTTGTCTAGTTGTTTCATGAAATGCCTATTTATTGTATGAAAAAACTAAATAATACACTTTAAGGGTAACATATATATAATATGTGGTAACATATATATATATATGTGGTAACATATATATATATATGGTAAAATATATATATATGTGTGTGTGTGTGTGTTACCGCACCCTATATATATATATATATGTTACCCATAGACACTCCCCTCCCCTCCTCGTAGGAACCACTGTCTCAAAGGAAATGCATTCTGTTATGATCATAGGGAAAAGAGCCATCACAACAGAATGATACAGTGATCCTTTGATACAGTGGTTTACACGAGGAGGGGGAGGGGGTCTATGGGTGCGGATCCCCATTGCCCTTGATTTTTTTACTATTGATTATAATCCCATACACATATAGTACGTAAAAATAAATTAAGCATTTGTCAATAGTAATTTATTTTATTAATTGATGCTAATTCTTTATTCAATAATTTATTTTTTACTGTTTTTTTTTTGCTACCGACAGCTTACAAAATTAAAAGAATATGTTCAGGGGGGCGTATTGGGGTATGATGCGAGAATAGTGGACCCTCGACCCCTCCCCCACCCTCTCCCTTGAAAAATTCCTGTGTGCGTAACTACCTTGCGATCTGATATTAAGGTCTTCGATGGATATGAAATACCGGTAGCTCTCTCTTTTTAATTTAAATAATCTATGCTAGAAATTTTCTGCTCAAAAGGAATCTAATGGGGAAACGTAATCATCAAAAAAAAAAAAAAAAGGTAGGGAAATAAATGCGATTAAATTGCAAATTTAATTGAAACTGCAGAATTTTGTAAGTAATTGATTAAACTAAAATCCAGCCATTACAATTAAATTTCCTAATGACGTATACTCATTCTATATTTCTTCTTTAATTTAGGCTGCATCTAAGAATAGCGTTATATATAAAACTAGCTTCGATTTTTAGTTTATTTGCATAAACGAACTTCGAGAAACAACAAAATGAATGTGAACTTCATGAAAAGATAAATTCAATAACATCGAAAAACAAATCATATCACAAGACACAACGATAATAAGAACGAATTTTAGAACTGTTTGTTTCATATTTTATATGCTATATATTAATAGAAATCTATATCCATTATTCTTATCTTATATCCTTACATATTAATGCAAAATAAATATGTATTCATTATTCATTTATAAATTTTTTACGATGCAAAAATAGTAGATAGATATGTATGGACAGTTCATAAGCCAATATTTGAGGACATTTTTAACTGAACAAGTAATATCAAAAAAATTTAGTTACTTTTCATTAAATAGTTACAATTAATATAAATGTGTATATGCATATGACAGAATCACAATATTAAGTGACAAAATAGAAAGCGATTTTCTTTACAATTTTCCATTTTCCTTTTTTTATATAGTATTGGTCTATTTCTTTGTTTGTTACTATTTATTCATTAATTAAATTAAATTATTCTAATAAAATATTACAGTAAAAAATAAATCATATTCTCAGAAATTAGGGCATCCCAGGTGGGATTCGAACCCACGATCTATGAATTAGAAGTCCAACGCGTTAGAAACACAACGAACGATTTTCCTTTCGATGTATCCTGTTGGACTATTATTTTTGTTTCTTACTTTTTATTCGTTTTTTAATTCATTGAATGAATTAATATTTAAAAAAACTGTATTAACGTCAAGTGCCATCCACTGCAAGTTTAAAAAAATGTGTTTGACTTTGACTTATTAAAGATTTAAAATTTGAACAAGATACATATATATATATATATATATATATATATATATATATATATATATATATATATATATATATATATATATATATATATATATCATGTATTGGCGTAATTCTTAAAGATTGAGAGGAGAAATGCAACGTGCAACCGTTTATCATATTATATTTTATTCCAATGTTCAGCAAACTGTATTTCAAGCCATGACAAGACGAGACCTATTTCAGCGTCGATCAGCAACGAGTGAGTCGTTCGTTCACGTGTCTTCAGTAAGTCCGGCGAAGTCGAAGTACTTATGCGGGAGGTGGGTTGAGTAGTCCTGCTAAGAAGTTTACCGCAACTGGCACATAAAGGGCTGGGGATTCATCACATATATATATGGGGAGAGAGAGAGAGATAACTAATAGTAGGAATTGAAAAAGAAGTTACAATATTGGATCGTATTCTTTAATTATACGCGGTGAAGTATTTACAACATTCTTATTTTTTTAACCCTACTTTTATGCCAAATGAATAACATGAATTTTCTCAAGTCGTGGTTCGTTGAGCAACTTATTTCTCTTCTCAATTACACTAAAAAATGGAACAGCTGATTTCATGGTAAACACATTGTAATAAATTAGTTAAATAGCTTTAAAGATCCATACGCAATCAAACGCAAAATGGCACCGACACTTTACTGATCCCTGAATGATTACACAAGTGCAGATGGCGGACGGAGATAGGTTATGAAAGTACCTCTTTGAGGAACTTTTCTTGCCACAATTTCTAGCCTTTTTACTTTGCAAATTGGTATTTAAACACATCGCGTGTTGTTTGCTAATGCATTGAATGAATAATAAGTCTGTCATGCGACAGTTTTTCGTTTCGGTGGTTCTCGGAAAAAAGGCTTGGTTGATAAATAATTGATGTGAGAAAACAAAATTGTGTGTGCATATTATTCATTGGGCAATTTTTTCAAATTGAAAGAAAAGTGAATATGCGATGTGTTTGCGCTACGCGACAGTGTCAAACCTCGCTTCTATTGCGTGCTAAATATGATTCGTGCTTTCATGGTGCAAAAAAATTAATAATTTTTAATCAAATCACCTGTTTATGCATTGCGGAAAAAGTTCGAAAATGGTGAAATGAGTATAGTAACAAATAACTGTTTTGTTTAAGTGTTTGTTGGAACAATACATGCACATGCTAAGTATTTATAATTGCATTGGAAAAATCATTTAACTTGTTTGCGTATTTCAAAATTCTTTATTTAGGTTATAATGATTACAGGCGAATTTATAAATATTCGATAAAAGGTAATATACGACTAAGTTTTTAGATTTAAATTAAAAATGTAATACAAAGATAAACAAAAAACTTATAATGATAAGAATAGCAAATGCTGTAATAAAAGTGAGATAGATAATATAGCATATAAATAATAATTAGTTCAGGAAATGTTTGGGAAATAACTAAAAATAAACTTGCACTTAGTTCTTAAGACTTTAATCTATTATTTACGAATTTAATTACATTTTTTTTTAAAAAATCTGAATTCTCTCAGTGGTTTTAACAGGCTAATTGCTTATACATAATACATTACCTGACTACTATGTTATTTTCTTAATTTGAAGAGTTTATCTTTGGAAATGTTCAAAATAAAAAAAAGTTTCTTACGTGTTATACGATCGACCAATTTCGCCTAATCAAAAGACTGATTGGTTGATTGATTGAATATTAACGTCGCACTGTTCAGCTACACGAGGGCTTTTGGCGACGGACCACGTAATTTTGAACCATGGTCAAGTGACGTGGACGACACCTGAACTGGCACCCCCCTCTCCTAACTACCACACCACACCAACGGGAGGACGTTTCGGTTCTCGACAGATTTAACGTGCATCGCTGCCCTACACGGCGGGTCTTTAGGGGTACTGGGCTCGAACTCGTGACAAGGCAAGCCACGATCCGATACCTATACCACTCGGCAACCGCGCCCCAAATCAAAAGACATCACCATTCAGAAAATATCGCCAAATGCTGCCATCGTTATTATTAATGTGTTCGAACAAAAGCAGGAATGGCTTTGACTATTGGCTGTATATTACTACATTTGGTGACGTTTTTTGATTTGATGAAATTGGTCGACGTTACAACACGTAAGTATCTGAAAAAATATTTTTATTTCAGCAATATGTGTGGGGGGAAATCTTGATTATGTAGCATAAATATAAGAAAAATTCTTTTTAATGTGGCATAAATATAAGAAAAATTCTTTTTAATGTGGCATAGATACAAAAATAGCTAAAAAGCAGAACAAAAACCACACATTTTTCAATTGTAAGTGGAACTTGTATCCATTTGTTTGTCATTCTCATTCAAGCAGAAAGAATTTTAATTGTTAAAATGCTGCAGTTCATTATAGGTATTTGCTTATTAAAACATTCCACACTCAAAATGCCGAACAACTGCGGTTATGGAGACAAATGCGGAATCCGCAAACTTCAGGTGCACGAAACTTTACATGAATTGTAATTAAGATAAGACAAGATTTATATTTATTAATTGGAATCATATCACAGCTGTGGGATTGCGTTTTCTAATGAACTCTGAATTAATTGAGCATTATTGAGTGCTGGTGGTCTGAAAATAGATAGGATGGATGTAAGTGGTTTACCATATCGATATCATCATAAGCAATTAACGATATTCTGGAGCACTCCAAGATCTGATTGGAATAGCTTATTGACTTGTCATTGGACAGTACAAAAAAATTCTCCTATTTAGCATTGAATTGCTTTTTAATTACAGGTGAGGTAGACTATAAAATAGAATACCAAGTATATGTTTCTGATTCTATTAATACCGCAAAGAATTTTCTCTTTCCCATCTAACCACAGATTATTGTCATCGTCTGTTATATAGGTCTTCCGTGATGCTATTTCAACCAATGTCTGTAATCAGAATGCTAAATTTTGAAATTCAATTGGATAAGAAAGAGTATTCTATGTCTACAGATAATTTCTGATAATAAACTTTAAAATTTTCAATAACGATATATATTAATATCCGAAATTTTATTTGATATATTAAAAACAGTGGCGAACACAAGAGGGGGAGCCTCGGGTCCTCCCCCCCAAAGCCCTTGATTTTTGATTATAATCCAATGTATATAGTACGTAAAATTTAACTAAGTATTGGTCATTAGTAATTAATTTTATTAACTAATGCTAATTATTCATTCAATAATTAATTTTTTACTGTTTTTTTTCCCCTGAAAATCGACAAAATCAAAAGAATAGGTTGGGCGGAGCATGATACGAGAAAAGTGGACTTTCAACCCTGGAAAAATTCCTGCGTGCGCTACTGATTAATAAATTATGGTTTAAAAAAATTAAAAAACTCTTTTATAGCTAATCGAACTAAGTTAAAATTTAATCTTTTTCTCGCCAAATTTGGAATTAATCGCTAAATCTGGAAAGGGGATCTGAAATTAGTCGCCAGATGCGGAATGGGATCTGAAAATGGGAAATCATTAATCTTGATGATCCTGATTAGGACAATGGAACAAAACAATTAAATTATTGTACTGTCATCGATCCTGGATAAGTGAGCAAAATTTCGAATTAATCTGACCTTTTAAAGTGGGTAAAAGTTCAGTTCAAAGATTCCGTTACATACAAGTGAAGCTTATAAAAGGATTTTAAAAAAAGATTAAACTGCTTCAACTAAATCCATTATATATTAAGATGATGGATAAAATATTTGAAATTTTTTTTTTCATATTAAATGTTCTTCAAGCGAACGAATTATACTTTATTTTAGAAGCGTTCCAAAAAAAAAAAAAAAAATCTTTCTCTAAATATTCCTATTTAACTAACTACAAATTTATTTTAATTTATATGTCATTTTTTATGTACCATAAATAGTAAAGGCTTGCATAAAAACTAAAGGTTTAAATACATTCAAAATGTATGTATTTAGTTCGTGCAATTTCTTAAATTTTGTTTTACTTTTTTTAAAAAGAATATTACCAATTTAATTATTTATTCATATATCAACAAAGGTAAATGAATGATAAAATTATAAATGACCATGAAAAGAAAACTTAATCAAAACTGAATAAAATAAATATTACATTTTCACAAGAAAAATTCTGAAATATTTTTCGAATTAATGATTTATTTAGCCACCCAATAATAATCGATAAACTATATAATATAATTTTTTATTCTTAGAAAAAATGAAACTATGATGTGTGAATTAAATGTATATTCAAATAATTATATGTTAGTAGCCACATGTTATAGAAATTTATCATTCAATTCTAAATTTAGTATCGATATCCAGAATTTTGAAAATAACCTCCAAAATTAAACATTAACCTGGTTAATCTTTAATGTAACTTTTTAAACTATTAGGGGGTTCAATTTTCTTTATATATAAATCCTATTTCAACACAAGGTACTGAATTATATTTAGTGCGTAAGAAATGGCATCGGAAACTAACTTTCCAACTATGCATAACGGGAATAATTATTTATGTCAGTGTGGCGACATCTGTTGACAAGTGATGACAATTCGCATTTAAAATGCTATTCGCAGAGATTCTTAATGGACGAAACGATTGATAGCACACATAAGCAAATAAAATAAAATGATAATTATAATTAATTATAAACATAGATGAAATTTCAAAGGAAATAAAAATGTACTTAACACTAAATTGCCCAAAGGAAGTCATTTTGACTGCTTTTTTAATTTCAATTAGAAAAAAACTACATAAATAATGAACAATTTCTTAGAATTTTTTAGAATATATTTTCTTGCCAAGAGAAGAATTTTTTTTGCTGTTAATATTTACTAATAACTTGTTATGTAACTGTAAATAATATAAAAAATATTAAAAATTAATTTTAAACATATGTTTTTATACATTAATCATTTTTTCACATTGCAGTCATTTTGACTGCTTTTGGACAATATAGGTATATATTAAGTTTCAGTCTTTGTAGTGTTAAAAATATAATTTCCATATTCTTTTAAATTGAGAATTTACTCAAAATCTTATCATTTTAAATTAAGTTATTATTACCATAAACATTTTTTTTAAATATTTGACTTTCTCAAATTAAAAATTATTCAAAATTCAAATCATACTGTGAAAACAAAGACAACGCGTTTTTGAAGAGAAGATGCAAAATCATATATATATTTTACTCAAATTGACACTTAGCAAAATTCTTATTCTGATATATTCATTTAAGTATAAGAATTTGTATTTCATATATTATTAGTGTAACAGATGAGTGGTGTGGAAAGCAGGATAAAATTCTTATTTTATTGCCCAATTTATTTAGTGTTCATGTACAGAAATGCAATAATTGCTGCTTTCATCGCAAATTTGAATTCGTCTCTTTTAAATAAATCAAACATATAAATCATCAAAACTCCTTCAAAATATTAGTTCAAAATTGATGCAAGTTGTCATACACTCACACACACACACACACACATTCCACATAAATTAAACAAAGTTGACGGAAGATGACAAACTTTTTTTCACAACATAAAAGTTTTATGTAAGATTGAAATTACATGCAATTTATCTGTGAACTACTTTATTTTAAAAGACTATTCAAAAACTTTTTTCACTTTTTATTCTTTTCGTTCTTGTATAGTTCCAGCTACTTTCACTTCGAATATTTTAGAGAATTTTATGTCATAGACATTGTTAAGTCGAATTATCTCCGAAATTATTTTTAATTTATAATTACTAGTAGGGAATATTATTATTAATAGAGTAAGTTATAACAATTCACATATGTATAAAATTCCAATTTAGTTTCTATACTGAGGGACAATATTAAGCATAAAATAAATATGTAATTGTAATATTTAAAACTAAGGTCTTGAACAATTCATTCTTTTTCATATTTTGCAGCTTGTGAGATGTCCAGAGTAGGAAGATTCCAGAATAGATCGTTGCAACTGTATTCCAAAATGAAAATTAAATCAACCACACAGATACAATAATTTCAACAATAAGGCGGATAGATATAAGAGTAAGTATTCTATTTGTTTATAGAGAGTTTAATAGTTTTTTTAATAATAATAAAGAATGGGACCCCCCAACTTTTAAGAAACTTTTACTTAAAAAGGAATCCCCCTCCCCAATCATCTTAGCATATATATATATTCTGATTTCTCTTACTAACATAAAATTCAATGTTATTGTACTAATATTTGATTTAATTTTTACTTTTTTTCATAGTAAAATATGTGCGTTGTGTATCTTGTCTTCTACTGGTAAATTAAGGATAAATGGTGCTCATAACTTAAATTGTTACTGGAGGTGAAAAAAAAAGAACACATTACTTAAACAATTATTATCTCACGAAAACTAAAATTTGGACATTTGCAATCTCTCTCGTCTTGAGCTCGCATTCCGTTCTTTTATATCACTTAAAAATCAATAAATCTTAAAACAATGATGGGGCTGTTTTTTAAATTGAAATGCCACATATTATTCTAATTTGTAAGTTATCAAGGCCGAATTAATTTATTTATAATGTAATACAGTGGCGTACTCAAGGGTAGGGTTTGAGGGCTCAACAAAGACGTCTTAAGACATTTGGGGGCCCTGGGCCCAACGAAATCTTAAGAGACGTCCTAGGCTACTATGAAAAAGTAGGCCCTACCTGTGATTTTTAAAAATAGACAGTAAATAGCATGCACATTGTAAAATACTCGTACAAACGGTCATTTGAAACAAATAAATTACGGCACGACTCACAAACCAACTCGACCGATGGTTGCATTTCGTTTAATGAATTTAAATTATTGTTTATGGCATTGGGCCAAGGCCAACATGGATAACAGTCATCACATAAAAATACCGTCTTACAGTCTTACCTCTTTTGCCTGTTGTTATGCAGTTTAAAGTCCTTTGGAGGGATGTACGGGAGAGGACGCCTTAAGACTTTTCGAGGCTCATCTCCCATACTCAAAAGTAGGCCCTGGGCCCCTACACAAATTTAGGCCTTACCTATGACCCTTAATTGTAAACAATACATTGCCGAATACTTGTACATACAATAACCCGAAACAAATAAATGTGCTTGATTTACATCACGCATACCATTTCAACCAACTGCCTCCTTTTGACTGAATGAGTAATGATGGTGTATGGTGGTAGGCCTAGGCCTATACGTGGACGACGGTCATCACAAATAGCTAATTGATATATTGTCCGAAATTCCCGGGTTTTTTTCGAGAATACAAGCGGAAATAACATTTGACCTTTGAAATTATTCGAATTATAATCTTCTTATAGAACAAGGAGGCCCCCATTAAGGCCGAGACCCTGGGCCCTGGCCCAGTCGGCCCTTGCCTAAAGACACTCCTGTGTACGGGAATAATATATTTAACCATTAAAATTATCCGAATTATAATATTATTAAGACTGAGTAGAGAACGAGACGAGATCCCTACGGAGGGCGAGGTCCTGGGCCCGGGCCCAGTTGGTCCATGCCTGAAGACCTCCCTGGGGCTCAAATTCCTCGCAGTTTTTAGCGTTAAGATTATGTCTGTGTGTATTTCATCTGCATTCCTTTAAAAAATATAACCCCTGCTAGAAAGTAATCTGTGTGGTATAATAAGACTACATTCAAGAAATTTTTGAAAATTTCCTTAAAAAATGAAAAAAAATTTTATGGGGAAAAAAGACCTTTATATATTATGTATGTATTAACTTCAAATATCCTTAATCCTAAACTACATTAAAGGAGAAATAATTTGTTGATTACACAGACAAAATAATATGCATTAAAACAGAATTACAGTGAGGAATAGAATTCCTAAAATGTTGCTTTTCAGCAATATTTGATTTCATTCAATATTAGCTGAAAACAAAATTGCGAAAATTTCATGTAAAATCAACATAGAAAAAAAAATCCTCGTTTTGAAAAACTTATTTCATATTATAGCTTTAATATCACAAACTATTGAAGTTATTTTTTTTTACATCATAATGACCTTCTCAACAATGACGATTAGAGGAGTTGTATTACAAGCTGTGTAATAGGTCATGATAATGATATATCATTATCCATTTAATACACTGTTTCATTGTTAAATGATTGTGTGTTTAATGCATGCCGAACGGGAAATATACGGTTTGCTGAAGATCAGATTGGTTTTTTTTTTCCATCTCATCCTTGTGGAACTAATTGAAATATTACAAAGTATGTAACAAGCTTTTTCATTATTATAGTCTCTTTTGTATGTGTGTGTGACTTCCATTCGCTATATATGTACAAAAAAGATCATTTAAGTCATATGTTATTATTTTATGTAGGGATAAAACATGATGGGATCACGGAAGAACAGTACCGCAACACACAGTTCTGAGCTTTGTCTTATATATAAAGCCATATATTACTTCCGTATTTACTAAAGGAATTATAAGGATTTTTTTTTTAAATCCTGAGAGTTTCATCTTGATTTAACAACTTTATAATCTTTATTTAATAACTTTATCAAAATTCATAGGATTAATTTTTTTATCTGAAATTCAGCTTTCATAATTTAATGGGGAAAAATAATAAAGTTTATTTGTAACACATATACTCATACACAACTCAAGTATTTAAAAAATTTTATGCTGCTTTTAGCATATTCAGATTAAATTCTGAGATTTTTAAATATTATACTAGATAAAATATGTATTTAAAAAATTATTGTCGTTCACAAAATATACTAAAAAGCACGAAGAATTATAATTTTTTTTTTAATTTCACCTTTGTAGGTGACTTGTTAAATGCGTAACATAAGCACACACAGCCAAAAAAAACGTAGAATTTTTTTTCCCTCTTCTATTTCAAAAGAAGGGGGAGTTCACACAAACTACTGTTATTGCTCAAGTAGCAGAATAGTAATTCAATTATTAAATGTAGGGTATTATTATTTTGCAAAAATTAATAGGAAACAGTTTAAAAAAGGAAGAGAAAATAATCTCTGAAATGGAATATTTAATAATTTCCTTTCTCCTCTTTCTATGTGAATTTTTTCAATTCAATCATGAAATACTATGCTTCATAAGGATCAATTTACACATCAATTATCTTATTCTTGAAATAAATGTTAAACTTTAAAGATAATATATAGCTTTAATAAATAAAACTTGCAGCTTCTTTTATAAATGAAATATTTTTTTTTTTTTTTAAACCTGCTTACCCTTCACAATAAGGCTTTTGTACAGTAAACATTTTTAATTTACTTTAACTCAGTGGCGCATGAGGGCCAGGGCCTACTGGGCCCATCCCAGTATACGTGATCATTGGGGGCTGAAGTGCATGAGCAAATGTCCCGATCAGGTGGTCAGTCTGAAGCGAGATCCCCAGTGTTTAAGTCCCCAACCAATCTTGGCACTTATTTATCGACCCACTGCAGTAGGAATGAAAGGCTGAGTATTTATGAACTATGTACGGCTATATAACCACATTGTAATTATTTTTAAAAATAAACTTACACACTCTTTGAAAATAAAATTCTATCTACATATCTAAATTTAGGCATCATCTCAGATTTCACGGGTAGTTTAAAAAATTCGAAATCTATATTATTGTAAATCCATGTTATTGTTATTTAACCTCGAAAATAATAAAAAACAAAACAATAGCTGTTTGCTTTAGATTTAATAACTTTGAACTATGGTCCATCGACAAAGATGACCCTTAAGGGGTGTTAGAAAGCTAAAATCTTATTTTTTTGACAATTTGAAATTTTTACATTTTCAAATTGTATAGATTTTAAGCTTTCTAAAATACCTTACTTTAACCCTTATGGTAATTAGAAGCCTTTAAAACCTATTTTTAAATAATTGTTGAAACTGGGCCAAGCCTAATTAAATGGCGAAAAATGTCTGCAAAGTACTTCGCTTTTGCTTTTAAGTTGAACGTCTAATATAAAACAAAACATGTATCTTTTGTTATAAATTCAGCTTTTTATTTTTTTTATTTCCTAGCCGATTAGAAGTCTCACTGTATACATTAAAATCTGTTTTTCTCAAAATGTAAGTTTTGATGCTCGATGTACCTTTCCTGAGAAACTACTGTTCACAAGTATGTAAATTTTTATGATATATTTATAATGACAGCTAATATATACTGAAATTAGTTTTTTTGTAAAAAAAACTCAAACATTTACTTTTTACAAAAATTTTTATGTAAAAAATGGGTCAAATTTCACTATGTTTGATAAAATATTTTATAAATTATAAAAAAAAATTCAAAATTAGCTAAAAGCTCATTTCAATAAAATGAAAAAGGTGTACTTTAATTGTTTGAAAAATTTCAAGCATGTACAAATAACAGATTTTGAGAAAGGGTACATCGAAAACAGCCAATTTAAAATTGTCAGTAAGTAGAGAGAGAGAGAGGTTTCCAACTCCTCTTAAGGTTTTCAATTAGTTCCTACATACTAAATGTGAAAAGCAGTAACTAATTCATAAGTTTTAATTCAATATTTCCTTCAGTATCACAATTTACTTAGTTAAATCAATAATTAAAAGTCGAATATATTCTTAGTACAAATATATGCATTTCAACTCTAAATATCGCAGAATCGTAATTAGTGCCTAGTCCCTCTTCCACGTCCACATGCAGGGATAAGCATCTTTAAAAAGGGCTAAATGTCTCCACCGCGGTGGTCGGTAACGATTGCGGTAGAGATGAAGGAACACGCAAACGATACCTGCTCTCATCACCCCCAATGAGTCCTGGCCTCCCAGAGAGTGTCTGGCTCCAGGTACCCCTCTAGAGTCCCACAGGTGATGTATGCGGTGACGGCAACTTTTTGGGGGGTGAAGCGTGGAATGTACCTCAGAAGGAAATATGCACTTGTTAGCGAATTGGCATTACGAACCAGAACAGGAGTGCTTGTGACCAATTTAGTGGAGATAGGTACAAGTTTGGCGTTAACATACTTTGTCGGGAGATAAGGAAAAGAAATTGAATTTTTTTATCTTAAGATATTTATCTGTGAGGTATGTCTCAGTAGGAATAAACAAGACAAAAAAATGTTATAATTGTTGAAGGTCTGTTAAGATGAAAATAAGCATGTCACTATTTCGACTTCTATTATTGAAGCAAAGTAGCGGCAGGTGTTGTTTCTATCGAATCGTGGATTTGAGTCCTGATGCTACTTTACTTAAGACCCGCCATGTAGAGGGGCAGGGGTTGATGCATGTTAAATCTGCCGAGGCTCATAAAGTCTTTCTTTTTCAGCGTGGTATGAAAGTTTTCGAAGTGGGGTGCCTGTTCAGATGTTGTCTTCGTCATTTGATCGTCACCAATAGCTTTCACGTTGCCTCTGTTGTAATGTTTATAAAATTATCATTATCATCATTGACTATTCTCATTTTAAGAGAACCAGGATATCATCCACGTTCAAAAAATCGATTTTTCAATTTTAGTATTAAAAAATAGTGCATATCTTTCTGAATCTAAAAATGGATAACTCTCATATGTTCGTTGATAAAATAATCTTAAAATATGAAAAGAATAATTTACAAAAATGTAAACAAGTGCTTACAAATGTTTAGTTTTTTAACTTTCTCTACAAAGCATAATTTTTTGCTCTTAGGTACACTTTTTTAAAAAAAAAAAAACTATTGCACTACATGGTTCCAAATTTTTTATACTTCTATACAGGATACCTATGCATATAGTGAACCTTTTTTTTTAATTGAAGTAGTCCATAGTTTTTTTAAAAAGTAGTTTTATATAATTTAAAAAAAGGGGGGGGGAGGAATAAAATTTTCAAAATTACAAAGTTTTATAATTTTTTCAAAGAAATTAGCTTAATATTTTACTAAAAAAGTAGGCTCACTATATTTTCTGTATTGTTTTTTATATGAGCAAAAAATATTTTACATATTTAAGATATACTTTTTTAAAAAAATGGTACCTAAACATAAGCATGTATATATAAATATAAGCATGATATCTCAAAAATTATGTCCAAATTAAATCAAGCAGAAAAAAAAATTTCAATTTAAAAATTACTTTTATACTTCTACAGAGTGATTAAAATATTCTCATCTTTAGCACAAGAAAAATCTAAACTCTATTGGAAATTTTTAAAGATACATGTTCCCCAAAATCAAAGAATCTTATTTTTGGCATTTTACTCTTCCGAGCATGTCCTGGTACTCTTAAGTTTTATATTTATGATTATAAAATAAATACAAAAGTCAATTAAATATTTTAGTTTTAATTTCAAATGTATTTTCTTGAAATTATCCAGATTCTATTTGCTGTGTCATTGGCAAACAATCTATTCAAGAGTTTTAAATTTCTTTCTAATTTAATTTTTAGCACAATTTGTTAATGCCATAATCAATTCTTTTCTTGCCTAATAAATAAGTTGTTTTAAATTAACAACTGGAAAAATTAATATCTTCATACGTAAAATACTCTCGAAGCACCAAATACTTTTTTGACATTTTGTCTAAGTCTTTAAAACTTTATTATTGCCATGTCCTTTTCCTTTATTCAATTCGAGAATAATTTTAAATAATACATTTCCACACCCTTTATCAAATTCGAATTAAACTTCATAGCTAGAAAAGTTCCACCTGTTATTAGAAAATTAGTTTTCATATGAATCACCTAATTGTGTGTGTGTGTGTATGTGTGTGTGTGTGTGTGTGTGTGCGTGCTAATCTCTCCAGGATTACGATATGTTAATTTAGATATCACGCTAAAGCAATATTAGATCAATTTATTTTATTTTATTTTTTAAAGTGTAATTTTTATTTACCTTTTCACATATATTGACAACATAAATGTTCTGTCACGTTTTATAAAAATAATTTAATAGCTTAGAATGGATTTTCTTTTCGCTGTTGATATTTCATTAATTTTAACTCGAATATTTTGCACACCCATTTCTTCGTTGTCAGAATTGGCGTAGTGTGGAGATCGTGATGCCATTTCAAGTGTCACTGTTGTTACTTGATCATGATTCAAAAGTACGTAGTCCTTTTCTAATAGCCTTCAAGTTGCTTTGGAATTCGATATTAACAAACAATCAATTAATCAATGATTGGTAAAATACTTTTCAAATAAACCCAGCCCAATATTGAATATATATATATATATATATATATATATATATATATATATATATATAGCAAACCTCTTTATTTCCTATTTGTAAAAAAATTAGTTTTTTTAAAGATTGACAGAACAAAAAGTAACTTTACTTTTCATTCTATTTTTTTTTAAGAAGGAGGGGGTTGCTTAAATGAAAGAAAAATGTGTTAGGATTGTATTTATGCTTGCATAAAAACCTATACATTTATTTGCAACTCCCTATTTATTATTACTTTTTTAAAAAAATTATTTCCTAAAATATTTGTTTGTTAAAAAAAGTTTATTATTATTTAACTCAATTTTGCATGACTGGGTACATAATGAATTTAAAAATTATTTGGATATATTCACATACTGAATTTATTCTAATAGAAGCCTCACTTTTTCCCCTCGGTTACTGAAAATAGGGTGCGGCTTATAATCGAAGGTGGATAAATTCGTTGGATGATACTGACGGTTAACGCAATTGCAAGCTCATGTATGTTTAAAACATTTTAACATTGGTAAAATTAAATAATAATTCACTTTTTATTAGTTATCTTTATTTTTTAATTTCGCGATTATCGATAAACCCCATTTTACACTATATTTTATTTTTTCACAAAAACGAATTGAGAAGCGCTGGTGTGCGGCTTAGATTCGAATAAATGCGGTAGTAATACATACGAAAATTATCAGAAAATAAGTCCAAAAATTATCACATACATCAGTTTTTTTTCTTTCAAATTTTATTTTAAAATTTCAAAAAGAAATATAATTATAAAAAATTTGTTTCTCAAACTTTCAATGTTTATGACGCAATTTTCAATCACAATGTTCATTGCGCCACCTTCAAATATAATAACAATGTATGGAGTGCAATAAAAATGTACTTTGACGTAAAGCTACAATATGACTTAAATTATAAATTATATAAATAATCAAGATTAGTTTTATATTTTGCATATGACAAGCCTGTAGGAGTCACTAATAATTTTTAAACATGTTTTTCATTTATAGTATTGATAAATTTATTATCAAAAATATTGTGTAGTACTGATACATTTATAATATATCAGTGTAAATGTGTATTTAATTTTTATTATGTCAGAATGTACATTGTGTTTTGCTTCCTTTTGGTAAATTTTGATACTTATTTTAATTTTTTTACTTTTGACTTTACAATATGCTCACGCCCCCCAGGTAGGAATATCAGGTCCCCCTAGGGTACGTGCCTCACAGTTTGAAGAACGTTGGTAAAACTGTTATCCAATAAACTATAAAGGAAAAAAATCCTTTGTTTCCTATATAATCTTGTTAGAATTTCTTTTTTTAAAAAAATCATGACAGAAGACAAAATCAAGAAAAAACTTCCCAGCTGTATTATTTCTATAAATGTAGATACATTTTAACATTATGAAAAAATAATAGCATGGGGGAAAATACATATATTAGTACATAAATTTATATATTTAAAAAAAAGATTACAGACGAATATTAAGCGTGACTTCAGCGTGATTCGCGTATTTTTAAAAAGCATAACTTTTGATGCCAAAGTGTCTGGTATATATCCGCTTACTCTGATGATTTGAAAAGAAAAAGAAGAAAAAGAAAGAGGCTGATAAAAAAAAAAGAAAACATGAAAAGTAAGGCAGTAAAGTAATTTGACCCCGCCTCTGCTGACAAAAGTTGCGAAGATGTGTAAGCTTCCTTATCCAATCAGAGAGTGTTACTTCTCCTCGAGCCCTGCCTACTTTCTTGACACCTTCGACTATTGGAGGGAGTAGTGCAAATATCATGGTGAGAAGAATGACAATCTATGCTTTGAACTACGAACTATGGAACAGGATGCTTTGGAGGATGAATTAAGAGAAAATTTCAGGGAACGTGACCAGCAAAATCAATTTGACTGGTGGAGAGAAACCTACATTAGTGAACGAAAGGCGGTTAACTTTCCTTCAAATTTAAGTAATTTTTTTTTCCTTTATTTGTTAATGGTTTAGTGACCCATCACTTGATGATCTTTGACAAAAAAAAAATGATTTTTTTTTTTTACTTTGTATAATTGTATCTCTCAATTATAACAGCAACTGACATATAACTCAAATAGAAAAATATAACAATAGGAGTTCTTTTTTGTGTAACCCTATTCGCTTTTATTTTTTCTCGCTCTTGAATCTGAATCTTTTTATTTATAATTTATTTCGATAATTTTAGGCTATGGGGAAATTTACATCGTTTCAAAAGTAATTTAAGGAATTGTAAAACTGAAATGTATAAAATAAAAAAATATATACGTGTTCAAATAAATCATACGAATTTTTCCTGTATCCCCCCCCCTCCTTTCTCTCTATTCCTTCTTTTTTTTTTTTTTGCTTTTTCTTTATAAGACTAGCAACCAATTTTTACTTTAGTACAGTTTCGTAGGAAATAATTTGTAGGACTATATTGTCAGAGTTTGTAGTTGAATTATTATTCTTATTTTAAGATTTACAGATTTATTAAATATCGTAGTTGGGAATTTATTGTAATGTATATTTTACTAATACACAAGTAACTATTATTTATCTTAGTATATAAAACAATTGTGGTTGGCCACCATGAGACCATACTAATGATTGCTCAACTTAAAATGAAAAAGCCTATAGTTGAACTAATTTAGGAAATCACACAGTACAGAGAGTTCTTAAATTGTGAGTACATCTCTATAAATATGTATTTTAATTGTGGGTTGTTATTAAAGGACACTTCGAAGCAACGTAAGAGTTCTTTTTGACAGACCTTGTGATTTTGAATTATAGTTCAGTGACAAGGATGAAATCTAAGTTCATGAACATTTTCCTCCAAATTTGCACATTATTACGAATTGAAGACATTGAAATTCGATTGATTTAAAGTTTATCAGCCTCTCAATATGATCTTAAATGGTATTAGAATTCGGGGAAATATCACAGATTGCGAGTTCACGTGAACATGAATCAACACTAGGCTGCCGTAACCATTGTGAGTAGTTTTATTTGATTTTAATTTAATTTACATCTCCCCCGAAGCAACACGAGGGCTACTGGTAACGGATCTCGAAATTTTGAACCAAATGAATAATTTGAAAATGGTACTCAAACAACTTTAAGGTATCCAACTACCCTAAAATCATGATTTTTTTCAAAAATCCACAAAAAAACTTTTTATCATTTTTTTATGAGCCATCTTATTAGCTTTAGAAAAATACCATGTTTTCATTTTCCATTCACTAGAACCAAAACTACAAGTGTTTTAGTAAAGGCAGATGCCATAACTTTACACAAGATCTCAATCTTTAAGATGCGTTTTACTCGAAATGCTCAAACGGGGACAGCGATTGCTCTCAAAAAGTTATCAAAATAATTTGCTGAAAATTTTTGTGTATGTTCTGTATAATAGTGGGTGTTTTAAACTTTAGATTTATCAATCGTTGTTTTATTACAAAACTTACAGTTCTTTATGTGAATATAATCACTGTTTCTTTTTAACCCTTTGTCTACCGACGGTACTTATAAGTACCACTCACTTTAAAATTACATAGAATAACCATTTTTACGAAAATTCTGACGATACTTCGTAGGAGTATTCTTTGAAATCCACTCTTCCAAGATATATGACAGCACGGGTTCTATGATGAGTATTTTAGCAGGGAAGTTGAATAGTTTTATAGCAGGAATTGCGTTTTCAGCTGACGGCGTTTTCAACGGATTGCGAAGATTATCATTTTTGTCCCGAAAAAATACTTTATGTCAAAATTTATGTGTCTTATGTTTTTGTATGTTAATGAAGACCTTAGAAAATGATTTGATTACTTATTTTAAGTAAACAGAGTATAGAATTAATTTTACCGTTGAATATCTTTAATTAATTAATTAGCTCCAACGGATTAAATTTCCTAAAGTTGTGTATTTTATTTATGTATATCCCTCAATTTTCAATGCAGTGAACCCCAAAAATATTGCATGAAAAAACTGCAGTAAGTCATAATACGGTAGATATAAAGTTAAGCAATTTCATACAATAACTAAGATAAAGTACTCTAGTTTTAGTAAAAATTAAAATATCTCTTATCCTGACGGTCATTTCAAAAATGAATAATATAGCAACACATTAGAATTGAAAAATTGAGAATTCATTCATTTACTGTTTGTACAGGGGGAGGGCACCATTTATGTAATTTTTACCCATTTTTTTCCCATCTTAGTAGTAATAACTCATTTTTTTCTTCTTAATTTTAGCCTTTTTTTTTTCTTAAAATATACTAAGCAAATCTAAAAACCACACAAAAATCTCCTTATCTCCATTTTTTTAATTAAAAAAATCTAGTAGTCGGATACCCCTTAAGGAGAACGGTGAAAGCATTTCAAATACAAAACTTTCTTTAAGGACAAAAATTTCAAAACATGAATAAGATAATTCTTCAAACACCAGTAAACTGATTGAAAGACTCGTTTTCAAAGAAAGAATTAAAGAAGGATAAGGAAATGATAACTTACCTTCAATTAATGTGAGGACAAACATCTTGGCATTTACTATCAGAGTGACTTTTTTTAAAAAATAATAACAGTGTCCTTGAGAAACGAAGATTTCCCTTTTATATCTTCTGTTTTTTGTTTTTTTTCCGTATCACTTTTAATTGTCCGAGTGAGAGAGTTATATTTACTTCGTACTGTAAAGCACTATGAGGGCTATTAGCGACATACCTTGATATTTTGAGCCATGGTCAAGAAATGAGGACAACACCTGAGCTGGCACCCCGTCTTCTAATTTCCATTTTACATCAACGGGACCCCGTTTCAGTCTCGACAGGTTTAACGAGCAACCAGGGGCGTCTTAAGGTAAAGCTAACTAGGCCTAGGCCCAGGGCTTCGGCTGAAGTGTGGGCCTCGTCTCGCGTTCTCGACTCAATTTTAATAAGATCGTAATTCGACTAATTTCAACTGTCAAATATAATATTATTTCCAGTTATATTCTCCGAAAACTGGGAATTTCGGACGATATATTAACTGGCCACTTGTGATGACTGTCGTCCAAGTACAAGCCTAGGCCTACCACCATGCATCATCATTATTATTCATTCAGTCAAAAGGCGGCAGTCGGTAGAGCCAGTTTGTGCGATTGTAAGTCATGCACATTTATTTGTTTCGAGGTATTTGACAACGTATGCTATATACCATCTACTTTTAAGGGTCATAGGTGGAACATACATTTGTTGTAGAGGCCCAGGGCCTCAAGAAGTCTTAAAACGTCCCTGCGTGCAACGCAACCAACTACACGGCAGATCTTCAGTGGCACTAGTCTCGAACTTATGCCACGACAACCACGAGTCCTTTACCTTGACCTCCAGGCTACCACAGTCACCTAAATATTCCGAAGAAAGGAATTTATAAACAGTTTTTTTTTAAATCATTCATATAAAAATGGTTAATTATTTAATTTATATGAATTAGAATTTTTTTTATTTATAGTTTTCAATAAGACTTTCTTATTAAAGACATTTAAAATAAATGAAAGAGGTTCGAAAAGATTCATTTAAAGTTATTCATTACTTGTTCGCAGTAGCGCACACAAAAATTTTTCTAATGAAGGGGGGTCCAGGGTCGAAAGTCCACCATTTTGGTATCATGCTCTAATACGCCGCCCAACATATTCTTTTGATATTTTGTCGATTTTCCGTAACAAAAACAATACAAAATTAATTATTAAATAAAAAATTAGTATTGATTAATAAAATTAATTTTATTAACAACAAATATATAATTAAATTTTACGTAATATATGCGTAGGATTATAACCAATCGAAAGAAAATCAAGGGCTATGGGGGGTGTCCGGACCCCTAGGACATCCCCTTGTGTGCGCCACTGCTTGTTCGCTATTAAGGTCTAACAGATAATTAGGTCAAGTCAGAAAATGTACGCGTCATTTAACATCTTTATAGCATATGTTTTCAAACAACATTTTTTTTTTAAATTTATTCTTTAAACATATAAATTTTTTTCATTTAGATACGTTGTATTTCAGACGTAACGGACTATTAACCTTTGAATGTGTTTTTCCTCGGTTTCACTTACTCTGCAACTTCTCTATACATAATCTTCTTTTTTAGCTTTTAAAATTATTTTCTTTCTTTTCTCAGAAACCTCCATCGGAGCTTTTTCAAGGTCACATACAAAGAATCATTCTTTAAAGGGGATTTTGATTTCACTTTTTTAGTTTCCTGATGCGTAGTAGGGCAGATCTGGAGAGATATTACTAGTATTTTTCTGATTTCCTGCAACATCGCTATCTTAATAGCTTTAGGCCAAACAAAGCGTCCCGTTTTCTTCACACAAAAGGAAATCAAATATGTGGTAAATAGTTGGTCAAATTTTAAGAACCCAAGTAAAAACTGGTTCACTAAAACAAGTCCAGAATTCCTTGCGGAGAAAAGAAAACAAACACACACACAAAACAAAATTTAAATTCGTGAAATGCCAAAAACCAGTATGGCTTGAATGTGTCCAATTTGTATTGACTCTTAGAAAAATCTATTTTGTTTGCAAAGTAAACATTCTTCCTAAAATGTAAATGTTACTTACAATTTTTTAAACTTCATGTATATCTTAATTTATTATATAGATATCTCATTTTCAAAGGTTTTCTATATTTTTTGGAAATGATGAACGGATTTTTTCCTAAGGAAACAAAAATGTCATCCGTTTTATTTTGGAAATAAAATATATATTAAAATAAAATCTGATATTAAAAAAAAATCAATGTAAATGTATTTGCGAGACAGCAAAAAAAATGTATTTTAGCTAAAACTGGATGAAATTTAAACGCTGCTGTTAGTTTTATCCACACATAAGCAGTCTTTTAGACCGCAGCACTGGAACTGAGAGACAAATTTATGCACAGTAGTTAAAGGTTAAATCTCTTGCTGGGTAAGGTTGGCTCAGTATTTCATCCCTTTAGTGGGTTGATAAATGAGTACCAAGCTTGCTTGGGAACTTAACACTGTGGATTTTGCGTCAGTCTGACCGGAACCTCAGTTCCCAAGGTCGCGTATACTGAGTAGAGCACAGTAGGCCTTGTGGCCCTCATGGGCTATCGCGCCACTGAGTTAAGTAAAATTAAAGATTAATCTAAATGAGAGGAAAAGCACTTGAGAACTTTTGAGTTATAACTGAAGAACTTTTATTAAGTAGCATTTATTATTATTTATTAACGGTTCAATCAAAAAATTTCAGTTGAGAACTGATGTAAATAGGATGGGCAAAAAGTATGAAAGTACCTTGAAGAAAGAGATTGTACTCGTTGGCATCTGTATTTTATTTATTAGTAGTATTATTATTAGACCCAATTAATCTATCATAAATGTAAAGCAAAAAAAATGTACATACTTATTAAAAATAAAAACAAAACAAAAAACATCGATAACTTATTGAAGGACCATATCAATTTTCTGAATCGAATGTAAGGATCGGATACAAGATACATGTAACACTATACATTACAGCGATTGTAGGTCACCAAATGATACAAAAGAGAGAGAGAAAGGTGGGATTTGAAACCAATTCCTTTGGATTAAAAGTCCTACGCGCTATCCATTGCGCTACAGGGACACAGCGAACGACTTAACATTCTATTTATGTTATTGGACTATTATAATGTAAGTCCAGAACTCTCAAAACTGATGGTCATCAGCTACTTCGTCAATGTTCGAAATGATGTTATTTAGTAAGAATTCTTCAATTTTAAAAAAAAAATTGTTTCGCGAATTCAAATTTTATTTTCCAACATTTCCGAATACGAATCATTTTCAGATGATATTCATTTCTTATAGTAGCCAAATCAAAGCTTCTCGCCGAGTGAGAAATAACAGCCGATATCCATCCAGCAGTGGTCAGCATGGGGCCTAGGGCCTAATCGTGTTTGTCGGGCCCCACGGGGATGGAAAAGCAACAGACCACCGGAGATCTTTCTTGAAGGGTGGCCTCCATCGGCCCCTTTCGTCTCTAGAGATTACGATGTAGGAAGTAAATAGGGATCTCACGCTTCTCTGGGTGCCCTCTTTTTTTCGTCCACCCCTTGCGGAGTCGTCTGTCGTCACGTGATTTGGAATAGACGGGGAGAGATGAATGAAACAGAGGGGGTGGAGGAAGAATGAACCTCGTTACGGAGTCTTTTTCAGTGGAATACTGATGCGGAGAAGCAGAGAAAGGGATCGTCTGAGTTTAAATAATCAGGACGGGTTGAGGAAAACTGAATTCAAACGAGATGAAGCGTCTCTGCTTTTGCGACAGAAAATTGTATCAACAAAAATGTGACATTAGAGAAGGAAAAAAGGGAATTTTTGTGTAATTTTTCCCATTTCTTTTTTAAATATGAACTTGTAAATGTACAGATTTTATTTGCCCAATTTGGAAAATAAGATTCCAGTAGGAGATATTTTTATATAGAAACAATAATAAAAGAAATCGATTAATATGATTGTTTTATATTTTGGCTTTATCAAAGTATATAGAACAGCATCTTACACGAATTACTAATATCTCGTAATCAATATCTTTTTTCTTTTCTTGCTAGAACATGTGCTTTACATTTCTTCCGTTGTAACGAAACAAATAAAATCAAATACTAGTGTTACATTCTACATTAAAGTAAAAAGTGCATACATATTTGATGCTTTATAATCTTAAGGATGTTGTAAGAACGTATGTAAATTATTAATACAGATAGTACCTACAAGTCATATTCCGTAACAAGACGTGAAAACAACCTGAAAGAAAGATGCTTTAACGTCTGTATACTTCATGCATATTCACAGAGAACTTTCATAGTGAAATAGGGATGAAAAAGGAAATAAGTTTACTTTTCTTCTTGATATTTCAGGGCCGCACAAGATCAAAATGCATGGAATCTTTTGCCCTTGCTATAATTTTTGTACGTGCGCGAAGATAATCTTCAATTTTTAATAATTAATATAATATTTATGTGCATTTAGAATGAGTTTTGTATTTTAAAATAACACATTGTTCGACCTGGTCATTACTAGAGGCTAAAGTGTGTGGCTGCCTGATATAAAAGATTGTGAACTTACCTGATTTTACCTAATCAGTAATTTTTAATGGGGTTAGATTGACGAGAATTCAATTTTCTCAAGACCAATTTTATAAGAATTTGCATCGTATTCATGGTATGGTCATTTACAAAAATTTTTTCTCCGTGCTTTTTTTTTTTTTTTTTTTTTTTTTTTGCTGCTGCTGCTGCTGTTCAATTAAACTATGCTGAACACAGTCATGACGTTTCGCTGTGATTAATTGATTCATTATTTATAAACATCAGATTTCAAAGCAACGTGAGAGCTAGCTGTTGGTGTGACGGACCATGTAATTTTGGACGGGGTTAAATAAAGAAGATGACATCTGAGCTGGCATCCCACTTACCAAAACATCAATATTACTTGAAGGTGAGAGCTTCGAGCCCAGTAGCGCACACAGGAATTTTTCAAGGGGGGAGGGGGTCCGGGGTCGAAAGTTCACCATTCTTGTATCATGTTCTTTTGATTTTGTTGATTTTCGGGAACAAAACGCAGTAAAAAACTAATTATTGAATAAATAATTAGCATTAATTAATAAAATTAATCATTAATAACAAATACTTAATTAATTTTACGTACTTTATACTTAGAATAATAATCAATCGGAAAAAATATCAAGGGCTTTGAGGGGAGGGGGTCCGGACCCCAGCTACCCCCTAGCCTCGATAGTGTTCGAGCCTCGATAGTGTCCATTGGCCTCTCTACACGGTGGTTGTTTCAAGGCAGTGCTTCTGAAACTTTCAATATTTGTCACCCAAATCATAATTTTCACCGCTCCCCCTTCCATACAGTACCAATGTATTGGAGCATTAATTGCCCGGACCAGTGGCGCACACAAGGGAGTCGGGTCTTTGGGGTCCGAACCCCCCAAAGTCCTTGATTTTTTCCGATTGATTATAATTCTAAGTATATATAGTACGTAGAACTTAATTATTTGTTATTAATGGTTAATTTTATTAATTAATGCTAATTATTTATTCAATAATTAGTTTTTTACTGTGTTTTGTTCCTGAAAATCGACAAAATCAAAAGGAGCATGATACAAGAATGATGAACTTTCGACCCCGGACCCCCTTGAAAAATCCCTGTGTGCGCTACTGGCCCGGACGTATATATACGTCTTTCTGATCTTCTCCGGGCATTGTTATCCATAAAATTATTCCGAAAGCTTTGGAATGCAATAAAATAACATTGTCAGTGTTTGCGGGGAGGATTTACTTATTTCATAGAAGGTTTTACTTATTTATTCCTGTTATTCCCCCCTCCAATACATCACGCATGCGCACCAACGGGGAAAACTGTGGCACTGGCGAGCGAATCGAGTAGCTTTTAAACGGCAGTTAAGAGATTAATTATAAAATGTACAAATTATCAAGATGAGTGTTAATTTTTGTACATAATTTTGTAAGACGAGCCCTTGGGGGTCACTGATAATTATTAAACTTGTTCTTAATTTAGTATTGTTAAATTATTGATAAAAAGCATTGTGCAGTACTGATACATTTATAACAGTAATATATCAGTAGAAATGTGTATTTTATGTTTTATTATGTCATAATGTATTATGTTCGTTTACTTTCAGTAAATAAATAATTCTTTTAAATATTCTTTTGCTTTCTAATTTTCAATATGCTCGTAGCTTCCTCGTAGAGTTATCACGCCCTCCCCCAGGGGGGCACAGTTTGAGAAAGGCTGTTTTAAGGGCATCATGGCTCAAATCTAATGACCAGACAGAAAAAACACTGGCCAAGAGTTTGCGACTATGACCACTAAGCTAACTGCATGTTTAACTAACGTCTTTCCTCAGAGAAATTACTGAATGCTGAAATACGCCTCGTTTTTTAGACCATGATCAAATAACAAAAGCAAGTGCCTTCTAGTATTCTGGTGTAAAGAAACCTTACGTCGCCTTTTAGCCTTGACTTTATTTAGCATTAAAAAAAATCAATTTCTGTTATATATGTTATTATCCAAAATCGAGACACAAATCTTAAAACTGATGTTTTTGTTATTAAGTTCATATGCATTCTTTTGTTATTAGCAGAGGCAGGACTACTGAGATATCAGCCGTATCAGAAAGATACAGCGGGCCCAATATTTGTAATATTTTGACATTTTCAGCTTTCTGTTAATGCGATTATTTTTATTTATTTTTCAAAAAAGGGTCTTCTAAGAAATTTTGATACAGGGGCCACACTCTGGACTAGTGATGGTTAGATTCATACCAGAAATAGATTTTACAACGTGAATTGAATATAAATGGGGTGATTTTTTTCTCTAATATACTTCAACTATATTTCCATATAATCTTATTACATATTTTCCGTTCTTAATTTCTTCAATTTGAATTTTAAATAATAATAAAAGTAAGGTCTCAAACTGCAGGTGGAGAAATATTTATAAATAATAATTTATTGAAATTTTGTTGAAAATTGAAAATTTGTTCATAAACTTTTGGTACAGAATGGGCTCCGTTTATGTAATTTTTTGTAAAATGTTACCAATTTTTTCCCATTTTACTAAAAATATAACTTCTTTTACTCTTCTTAATTTTAGCATATTTTTCTTAAAATGGACTAAATAAATCTAAAAACCACAAAAAATGTCCATATCTCTATTTTTTTTTTAAAAAAAGTTGTTGCAAATAGTCGGATACCGCTTTTCATCCTTTCCTTCTTTATTTGTAATCATGAGTGCCATCTGGTGTTAAGAAAACGAATTGATGATGCCAGGAAGTCAGCCATAAAATAAAAAACCAACTTTGTTATCATACACCCAAACCCTCTCGAGTGTCCACAGTACCATATCGAGCAACATCATTTATCCTTAGATCTCCGGATCCGGATATCACAGTATCGACCGCAAGTGATGTCCAATGCATACATAAAAATGTTTGAGAAATTATGGAAAACGGAATCCATTTATCACGGCTCCCTCGCCACAGTTATGGTGGATCCCACCCCGCAGTTTTATGGGGAGCAAATCGAGCTCGAATACGATTACTGCACTACTCGTTTCACAAGCGAAATCAAGCGTACTTTTTCTGAAGCAACGGCGAGGGTTTTTCCCCCTGTCCTCTAATCTGTCGAAAATGTGATGGTTGGAGACATGTTAAATGTGTATTTGATATCTCGGAGATCTGAAAAATGATTGAAGTATTTGTGCGGTAGAATGTGTTTGTAAAAAAGTCGTGATTATCCAATTAATGTATCAAACATTTGCTAGAAACTGAAGCTAAAAAACTAAAACTTATAATTATTGAAACGATTAACAAATTTTTTAAGCGATTTCATTGCATTAAATATGGTTGTCTGTCCAGTAAAATCTGTTTCATTAATTGATTGATTCTTTTGTGACGGATCTGAGCAGCACTTTATCCCCAATACTCTTGGGAGTCTTTGGGGATTGTAAATTCGCGTATATTTCCAACCAACTCTAAAAGAAGAAACCGGGATATGCAAATTAGTCAAAGTATTTAAGGAGAGTGTTGTAAGTTAGCAGTAGAGGCTATTACGCCAAGAGATAGGTTGGTGGAGTTCTAAAAAGATTCAAGTTGATTGTGCGATTAACGTCTCGCTGATTATTAGGCAGCGATCCACAATTGGAAAGTTTGATCCGCCTGAAAAGTTAGAAAGTAAAAGGCAGGTGAGATTTAAATTTAGATTATCGAATCATAACAGTAAATATATAATAAAGTTACTGGGAAGTTAATGAATGCTAGTAATTCAAATTGCTTGTATCTCTCGGTCTCTTATTCCGGTAGTCCCGTTCGATATTGAGTTTAATATTTGATAAGCATCATATTTCGTGATTTAATTTAATAGTAAGGGTCAATCCCATTGACGTTAACATCTTGATAAATCTTTGCAATTAGATGGTGGATAATTGATTCAAGTGAATAAATATCATTTGTTATTGCAAAAATGTCGTCTGGTCGTTCTTTGCCTCAATTGAATCTTGGTGTCCAGGGTGGAATCCAGGGGGATGCCCACACTTTTTTTATTAACGTTCCTCATTGAAGCCTTAGTAGTGCTGTGCTGTAGGCGGTGGATCATGTAATTTTGAACCATGGGCAAGTGAAGTGGACAACATCTGAACTGGAATTACACTTTCTAAACTTCATTCCCGTATCAATGTGACGACTTCAATCCAGGACATATTTAATATGCAACAACCTCTGCACACTCTAGTCTTTAGAACAGGGGTGGGTGGCCGGGACGCGTGCCTCACTGAGGCATCACGGGGTTGTAAGAGGGGCACAGGAAGACTTATTGAACAACTTGAAAATATAATTAAAAATAATTTAAAATTTTATTAAAATGCGGTTGACAAAAAACTTCAAAATTTATTTTGAACACAATTGAATTACAGTAGAAAATTATTGTGTAAAGAGTACTCCTTCCTTGTTGTGTGCGCTGGCTTTACAAAGAAGTGCACTAGTGAGACTTTGGAATTTGAGGGAACGTGTTTCAAAATATCTAAAAGAAAGCAATGAACTACCTGGTGAGTGCTTGCTACTCAAGAATGAAGACTGGCTATAGGATTAAAATTTTCTTACCGATATTATGCGACATTTAAATAATTTATATTTAAGTTTACTGGGAAAAGATTGCATTTTACTCCTACCTTAGTTGAAGACATATCTTTTGTAAATGAACTTTTACACCTTTATCTCTATTTTGAAGAAAAGAAAAGGGTCGAGTATAATCAACTATCTGCAAGACTTAATAATACTCCGAGCTATGATAGATTTAAAAATTTAACATCCATTTTGCAGGATTCATTCAATGCTTGGTTGGATGATTTTCAAGACAATATAAAAGAGTACTGATCTTTCCATAAATTCTTTTTCAACATCTCTACAAGACGTTAATTGTTACCCACCCGAAGTCCAAACCGGAATTATCAACCTACAGCACCATACTAGACTTGAAAGCAAATATGAGGAATTTATTTCAACTCATAAGATCCAAATTATATTGAATGTTGTAAATTTGAACAGGCACGTAATTTTCCAAATTTATGCGATTTGACTGTCAGATATTGTTGTATTTTTTAATCAACATAAGTTTGTAAATAAATGGTTTCTATTACGAACATAATCATAATATTGCTGAAAATTAACTGATATACACCTAAAAAACAACCTAATTTTGATAGCATCTTCAAAAACCAATTCTAATATAGATAATTTCGTAAAAAGGCTACAAATTCAAAAGCCGCATTAATCAAGTACTAACTGTTTAGTAATAAATTAGAATTGAACGTTTGTGAGATTTTCTTGTTCAGGCCTAGAGATGTGGGAGGAAGGGAAGAAAGACTAACCGTATCCAAAAATACTCTATTTATTTGATACACAATCACCAACACAAGTTCAAGTAATCTTAAATAAGAGATGCGTCCAATTTAAGCAATATGTGGATAAATAACGAGGCACGTGAAGTATGAGAAGACTTTAAATACTGAAGCACTTACTTCAGATTCGAATCTACTTTCTTAGATATCTAAACTCTATTTAAACTCTAGTGATCAATCGTCTCTCCCTTTAATTATTGCAACTATCAAATATCTGAATTGCACTCTATAAATTTGATTAAAACTTGATAACTTGTAATCTATCCTATTTCCTTCACTTTCACTTTTTAAAGCTTGAAAGCCTAGATCATATATAGTATACCTAATTTAAATAACCATGTTTTCTTCTTCAGAGGATTCGTTGTGAGTAAAATAGTTTTGAAAGACCAAAGATTTCCCAAGAGGACTTGTTATTGGAATGATATGAATAGAGCCGCCTCACGTTTAAAGTTACTCATCGTTATTGTGTACCTAAAAAAAGCTTGTAAAAAGTAAGTAAAAAGTTTATTAACAATACAACATTGGTATTTATTATTTATTTTTAAATTTTTACTACTTAGACTTGCATAAAAAATATACTATTTGCGTAAAAATCCCATAAGCCAAATAAGTAACATTTTTTTACCTTTGTATATTTTTTTGTTTGTTGGAAAAGTTAGAAGTGACACGCATAATGATTTAATATCAGATTGTGGCACTTTTACCAAAAAGGTTGGTCACCCCTAGTTTAGAAGCAACCCGGATTCTAATCGAAGACTTGACAAAAATAACGACGGCCACCATTTGGTTACCAAAACCACTTAAAATTTAAATCATTTTGAGTAAATCTATTTTTAAAAAATATATTATCAATGTACTTTTAACCACAAATATGAGAAATATTTATTTCTTTATAAAAAAAATTTTAATAACTAAGTTTACTTTCTAATTCCGCAAAATCAGGATTACTTTACTAAATATTATGTATCAAGAGATATAGCTGTAAAAAATTGACAGATGCGCTTAGATACCAATCTGAACTGGAAGGATAGCCGCAAGTGGAAGAGGGAAGAGTACTCAAGGGTGGTTATTGGAAGGGTGGCCGCAAATGAATCAAAGTTAATTTCAATATTAATGAATACTTATCATCTTTCTGAAAAACACACACACAAATTTAATTTCAATCGCGAATTTATGAGAGATGTATGAAAAAGTAATAGTGATTTCTAGATCCACAATATCATAGGTTACATTTCTTAAAGATAACAGTTAAACAGAAGTAATACGTAATCCAAAAAAAATATTTAAAAGAAGAAAAGGCTCCCTGAAATTTAGATCCACTGGAGAACTTTTCAAACATTGTGTGTGTTCTGCTCTTTTTTTTTAACTTTAAATTAACTTCAAATAAACTGTAACTTAAAAACTTAACTGTAAAACTTAAAACTTAAATATAAACTGTAATTTCCTGATATAAAAGAAATATTTTCATTCAAATAATGCAGTACAATACTTAGATTTAATACCCACTTTAATTATGTAGTAATAATGTATTTCTTTAAATAAATGGTGCATGTGTAAATAATGCTTTTCTATAGTTTTATAAAAAAAAGATTAAATTAAGTTTTAATACATTTCTAATAGCCAAAATTGAATTTATAACTAAAAGATTCTAAATGGTAGTAACAACATTAAGTAATTTACTTTCTTTGTTTTTCTCTTGAGAACATTATTGTCGAAATTCTCAAAACTTTATTCTCATCATGGAATCCTTTTTGTATCTCTGCCAAGCTCACAAGTTTATTCAATACTATAAAAAATACAAGGTTCCTTTTTTTCCTTCCGATAAATGTTCATTTTCACTAAAAGCATTTACTGATCTTGACTATTGTGTTCTTGACTATGAATTTTTGGAAAACTTTTTTACTGGAGCGTTTTATATAAATACAAAATTTATTTTAATAAATAAGAGATGTAATTTAAATACAATAAATTAATTAACATGAATAGATACATCGTTGAAATATCTTGATACAGAAGATGAATCAATGATATTCTTTGGTCTCTCAAGTAGCCGGCACACAAGTACCATAGTTCAAACCATATTCCTGAAATAAAATGCATAAAAATCTAAAAACATTTTAAGCTAATTGTGATTTAAAGTATCCAAATATCAAATATGGTGACAATATAATTCATTAGGAAGCATTAATGAAGTTATTACATGTACACTGCTCAAAATAATTAAAAGATATTGCGGTTTTAGGTGGATCTTGTGGCTGGGAAACTGTTTAGCTGATTGATACATAATCGACAGACGTAGTAGGTTATATGAGAATAAATTACACATGTTTGGCAGAAAAAAATGCATTTTATTGCGCATTTGTGTACAAAAGGAAAAAAACACAATTTGTGCATATGAGAAAAAAAGAATAAGAAAAGGTGTTTTCTTCAAAGGAAATCATTTTCAGTAGGTGGTATGGTTTCCACGGACGGCCAGCAACGTTGAGCACATTTGAGGCATGGAGTCAATGAAGCTATTAATCACGAGTTGGGGTATCCTGTCCCACTCTTCCAGAAGAGCTCTTTCCAGTTCTTGGAGAGTTTGTGGGGGTGGGTGGTGACCAGCAACTCGTCTTCCTAGAGCGTCCCAAACGTGCTCTATTGGATTCATGTCTGGAGAACACGCTGGCCATTCCATTCGTACGATTCCTTCCTCGAAAAGGAAATCCTCCACCAGGTTAGCACGATGTGGCCTGCAGTTATCGTCCATTAAAATGAAGTCATCTCCGATTGCTGCAGCGTAAGGGACTACAATAGGTCTGAAGATCTCATCCCTATATCGGCGAGCAGTCAGAGGTCCATCTCGAATGATGTAGAGGTCTGTGTGCCCGTCAATGGAGATGCCACCATACACCAACACTCCCCCACTGCCAAATCTGACACTTTCGTGCACGAACGCAGGATTATTCCTACTGCCAGGTCCCTTCAGATGAAAATACGCCTATTATCCGGTTGAACAGAAAAACGGGACTCGTCAGAAAAAAGAACATTGCTCCATTCATTTCTCCTCCAGTTCACATGCTCTGTTGCCCACTCCCTGCGGTCGCGACGATGCCTTGATGTTAATCTAACACATACCATCGATCGGCGAGCATACAGACCTACACCATGGAACCGGTTTCGGACAGTCTGAGTTGAAACCGTAGTGCCAGTATCCGAGCGAAGGTGTTGTTGGAGAAGAGTAGCGTTCATATTTCGGTGTTTCCGAGCCGTTAACACTAAATAATGATCTTCATTGGGCGTTGTTGCCCGTCTACGACCTTGTTCTGGTCTTCGGCCTGCACTTCCAGTCTCCAAAAAGCGGTTCCAGATCCTAGAAATCACACTTTGTGACACTCCAAAGGTTTGCGCTATTTCGGCTTGAGTTTGGCCTCCTTCTAAACCTACCAACAACTCTCCAAGCTTCTGAATCGGTTAAATGACTTCGCTGAGACATCGTACTCATCGAAACAAAGCAGTCACTGAATGCCGATCATCCTTGTCTTCATTTCAGTTGAAAGTCAAATTTCATTCGTTGCCGCTGAAGCGACGTTTTTGACGTCAAACTCAAAATTAGCATACTTCACAGTTTGAAAATCAGAAAAATTTGCATTAGTGATTCTCTTCTTCCATTTTTGGCAAAAAAAAATTTTCGCTTATATCTTTATTTTATATAAAACTTACAATATCCTTTAATTGTTTTGAGCAGTGTATATTGAATAATTATAAGGAATTTTGTATTGAGCTTACAATATAAATGTGGCAAAATGCACACTTCTTCACGTTGTAATATCCTGACCCCAAGTTTAATAAAATTTCTGGGCAGCGAGATGGATCACACAACTTTAGTAAAATTACCTTTTTATTTACAATCTTATAACATAAATTGATACCATTAATAGGGTATGTGTCAGTACGGAAATTTACTCTGTTAGTTAGATGTTACTTGTATCGTAGTCCAATGAGCTCTTTCTCGATGGTCCAGAACTGAAAATCGTAATGTCCCCAATCCACCCAAAAAGTAGTGAAGTAAAATTTCTTGTAAGTATCTCACACAAAGAGCTGGATGAACTCCCTAATGCCTCAAAACTCACCGGAACCAATCTTTCGCTGCCTCGCAGCTTTCCAACGTATCGTCGGTCTTATTTCATAGGCAGACACGTACTAAGACTTCTTGAGGCCCTGAACCCCTACTCCCTGGGCTATATGTAGGTCCCACCTATGACCAATTAAAGTTGACAGTACATAGCATACGTTTTCGAATACTCGTACAAACAATAAGACGAAACACTTAAATGTGCATGATTTACTATGGCATAAATCGGCTCCACCGATTGCCACCTTTTGACTAAATGAGTAATGATGGCGTATGGTGGAAGACCTAGGACTATACAAGGATGACGGTCATCATATGTAGCCAGTTGGCATTCGCCCAAAATTCTCAGTTTTTCGAAGAATACAACAAAAAAAAACCATTGACCATTGAAATTATTCGAATTATGATGTTATTAAGGCTGAGTCGAGATCGAGACAAGGCCCCCATTGACAGTGAGGCCCTGCGCCTGAGCCCAGTGGGCCCATGCCTTAAAACAGGGATGGTGAACCATTGGCACGTGACGCAATATTTTGGGCACGCCAGCGATCAAAATGGTTAGCATTTTATATCAAAATAACAAAGTTCACTATGAAGTATTACAAACAAACGAGAGTGATCGGTCACGGGGTAGTTGGGAGCACACTTGTTGGTTATTATCCTACTTTAATTTTGTCGTGAACCACAATTGCTTATGATGCGAAATTTGTCTACGCATAGTATAGTCAATTTCGTTGACACAACTTTATTTTAAAGTTTATTTGTATTATAATTACAATTTTTACCTGTTATTTAACATGGCTAGTTCAACAAAAGAACAAATGCGCAAGATAATAAGTGCAACAGAGAATTTTAAACTTGGTGAATTTAGAAATACAGCATGATTAGTAAAAGCGACCAAGTGGTGAGTGTTTTATGTTCTGGAACAGTGGTACGCAGAACAAAACCTCTGAAAAATGGAATTCTGAAACAAATCACAAATCCTCTTGTCAAAATGTGTGGACCACACAGAAAAATAATTAATTACTCAAAATCCATTTGGCAGATGAATCCAATTCAGCAGCATTTTACTAAAAGCAATATTTTACAATCCTAATGTAAGTTATTTGTCATCCACACACACAATCTGAAACAACAGAAATCACACTAATGGTATTTTAATTTGAATTACACGTATAACTAAAACATTTACAACTAAACACTGCAAAAGGTATTTTTCGTAGTAAATAAAGAGTTTTGAGTTGTTAGCATTTAGTTTTATTGTATTCCCAATAATCACATGTCAAAAAAATTTTTGACGGCTCGTCCATAACTTATTACATTTTTCATTAGAAAAAATGGCACGTTGATCCATAAAAGTTCGCCACCCCTGCCTTTAGACGTCCCTATTCACAGGTCCTTCTGCTCGCAGCTTTCGCCTGTGTATCGCCAATCTATTATTGCTGTTCCCGCTGCCTTTCACTGATCCTCACTTTCCTCCTCGCTGATTTGCGGTCATTTTCTCATACCTCTCTTTAAGCCTTCTAAGCAGGCCTCTTTTACGCATCCAACCGTTTCCGATTGGAAGGAATACGGATCTGCACCCGGTACCCTCAGTCTTGGAGCAAAAGCGTGTCTTGACCAAGACCCTCATGCCGTCACCTGTCGAAAACCATATGGTGGGACCATAAATTGACCAGTTACGTTGAAATACAGAATATAATCCTTGGCATTTCTTCCTCACAATAACGGACCATCCCTTCCACATTTGTGTAGCACGGCCAAGTGTTAGAGCAAATGAAAGAATGGACAGCCGTTGAAACAGGTGTGTCCCATCTCTAATTCGCTTTGAAGAAAAGCCATAAGGAATGATTCTTAGCCTGGGCTACCGAGAAGAACAGAATGGTAGCAAACAGCTGGTTAAGGAGCCACGCTATAACATATACACACGACACTATACACATGCACACCAATATTAAAAACGTAGTGTATATCAGCGGTCACCAAACTTTTTGACCTCACGGACCAGAAAATTCCTAATTTAAATCCCATGGACCACCAACAGGATTTTGTGAATGTTAAATATATTTATTAAAAAAAATGTGATCTAAGAACGCAATCAATGCATCTTAAAACATAACTTGACGTGATAAGTGAGTATATTTTACATTTTTCTGGGGACCAGCGAAATTTTCTCGCATACCACTAGTGGTCCACGGACCACCACTTTGGCAACCTCTGGTGTATATTGAGCTGATAGAAAAAGTAAATCAATCAGTAAAAGAAATATATAATCGGTTTATATTATAAATATGACAATCGTTAAATGCCGAATACATTGCATTTGCAGTCTAAATTCCTGAATTTATAACTTTTTTTGTTAGACGAAAAAAAATTAATTATGATTTATTTTTAGAAAAAAAAATGAATGAGGGCTTAAAACAACACAACACTAAAATTTCACAGATTTTAAGCAGAAGCTAGTGTCATAACATATCTGTGTAACGAAAAAGTTCGAGAGTAAGTTCACAACATCTTAACATATAGATCATACAGTGTGAGTTTTTATTAACTTCGCACAAAGTAGCAACAGGGGGATTGGTAACGTACACTTCGTAATTTTGAACCCCAGTCAAGTGACTGGGATGATACTTAAGCTAGCAAGCCAATGTGAGAACTTAGAACTACACAGATTAGAAGTTTTTCAGACCCTCCATACGGAGGGTCTTCAGTGGCATTAGGTCTGAAATTCAGGACACGCAGGCCGCGAGTTCGTGACCATGACCCCAAGGCTACCAAGGCCACTATAAAGATCCTAGAATTCTGGGTAAATATAAAAGATATTTCCAATTTCTTTTAGCAATTCATAAGATATGATATTAGAAATATAGCATCTGTTTTTACAAGGTGTGACAATTAAAATCCTCGATTGCTCAAGCCTAACCTAGCTGTTAGGCTTGGTGTGAAGGAGTGGGAATGGAATATAGTTGTCCGTGATCTTTTTCCGGTGCTGGTGGCACGTTATTCCATCCTTCTATCTAGTTCAGTTTGTTTTTTATCCTTGTTTGAGAGATAACTGCAAGTCACACAGTCAAATTTTTGAGTGGCACAAATGAATTTCGGAAGATATGTACGTTGCTGAATATAATGAACGTTCTTGTCAATCTGTGACATCAAGAATAGGAGATGACCATCGTTTGTGCGCGATATTAATGGAATCATTATCATTGAATGGGTCACTAGAGGCGAAACGGTAAAGCAGCTGTACTTCATTGAGGTCCGGAGACAGTTTAGAGAAAGAGCGAGGAAGGAAACGCAAAATCTGTAGAACAACAACACGTCGATTTTGCACCAAGACAACACCTCGGTGCACATTGTGCTATTTGTAAAACAGTTCTTAGTGGACAGACGCATTACTGTGCTCGAGAGAGCCTCCATTGTACTCATTAGATCTCACATCATACGACTTCTACCTGTTTCTTTAAGTGAAAAGTGTACTGATAGGAACACATTTTCAGTGTTTAGGAGAGGTGAAGGTAAAAACGGAGCACGTGCTGAAGACAGTGATACCTAATGAGCCACAGCACTGTTTTAAACGGTGGAAAATTCGTACACAGCTTTGAATTGATAGGAAAGAGAAGCATATTGCAGGGGATTATAAAAGGTATTTGTACATTGTTTTCAATAAAGCTAATTTTTAAGAATAGTCCGGTTATTTAATTGCCACAGTAGTATTAGCATAATGCATAATTATTTAGTGGAGATAGTTCATTTGAAAAAAAGAAATCTACTGAGAATATCTCAAAATTTATTCATAATGGAATAACCCCATTACTTCCCCTAATCCTTATAAATTCCTGATTTAATAACTATTTTTGTTAAATAAAAAATTGTTTGTATAAGCCTATTCCTTTATTTATTTATTAATTTTAGGGTAAATTTCTTTTTAACTACTTCTATTGCAGAATTTATCCAATGGCGTACACAAGGTGGGAGGGGGTTCTAAATCTTCCCATATACCAACATATTTTTAATTTTTAGCGTAAAAATTACACCTGTCAGATTTCGTCCCCAAAATGTGTTTATTAAAATATAACCCTTCCTCATAAAAGAAGTCTGCGTACGCCACTGAATTTATCTGCATGGTTACATGAAGATTAATTAAACTTTCTGTAAGTAATAAAAAATAAAAGTCATAAAATATTATTAATTTTATAGAAAATACTTAAGGTATCCGATTATACTTGCAAGAACTTTTTTTTAATAAAATGGAGATATTGAGATTTTTTTGTGGTTTTTAGATTTATTTAGTACATTTTATGAAGAAAAGGCTAAAATTATGAAGAAAAAAAATAAATTATTACTATTAAAATGGGAAAAAGGTGGTGAAAATTGACAGAAATTACATAAAAGTGGCCCGTTCTGTACAAGTAGTAAATGAACGAATTCTCAATTTTTCAATTTTGATGAATTACTTTGCTTTTCCTTTTTGAAACGACCTTCAGGATAAGAGATATTTTAACTTTTACAAAAACTAGAGCACTCTATCTTAATTATTATATAAAATTGCTTAAAAAAACAGTGATTATATTCACATAAAGAACTGTAAATGTTGTAATAAAACAAGGATTGATAAATCTGAAGGATAAAACACTTCTACTGTTACACAGAACATATACACACAAAAATTTCAGAAAATTATTTTAAGAAACTTTTTGAACAATCGCTGTCCCCGTTTTAGATTTTGGAGAAAAAAAAAAAAAAGCACACATTTAGAGTAAAACGTATTTTAAAGTTTAACATGTTATGTGTAAGGCATTTGCTTTTACTAAAACACTTGCAGTTTTTGTTCTAGCGAACGGAAAACAAAAACTTCATATTTTTATAAAGCTAACAAGATAGCCTATAATATAAAATAAAAAAAAATTATCAATTTTTTAAAAAAAATCATGATTTTAGGGTAGTCAGATATCTTAAGTCAAGGGTGTCCAACCTGAATAATTTTGCGGCCCGCGAGATTCTTTACAATTTTACAAAATTCGACTATTTTGTGCAATATTTTTTTGTTTAAAGAGTTTTTTTAAAAATAAATCTCATAACTGTTATTATTTTATCACGTTGCTTCTGTTACTGCGAATCTCTTTTTTTTTTAAATTGAAATTTATTAAACATAAATCGCGCTCAAACTTAACGCACGAAAATCTGCTACATCAATTACATGCATACACACGCAATTACACATGCATTGAGATCGACTTGCAAAAACTAAGTGAAACAGTTGAGAAACAGACATCACACTAATTAAATAAATGAAACATTATTTGATCATTGCATTATTATTATCATACTATCTATGTTTGTATACATGAAAAACAATGAAAACAATAATAATATTTCAGTCTGTTTTTAATTTTCACTCTAACAAATGTTTGTAATGGTTCCAATTCCAATATAAAGATATATATTTTTATATGCGCACCACGTGGGATTGTAAAGTTCTTCCGAAGTGGCCCGCGACGTCATTTGGGTTGACCACCCCTGCATTAAGGTATCCGACTACGTTCGGAACCGTGATTTTGCAAAAGCGTATAAATGGTTAATACACTGCTGGACAATTGCTAAGGACGGATAACACTATCATCCATAGCAACCACAAAATGAAAGGAAGCAAAATGAGGAAAATTAGAATAAGTGCGGGATATTAGTAAGAAGAAGTATGAGTATGCAAATTTTTTTTCCACGTCTGTTCATCACGTGATAGCGTTCATAAGAGCTTTAAAGGTTTTGACGCGTGTGGACAGTCGTTGTTTCAAGTCAAAGTTTTACAGGAAAGATTTAATAGACGAACTTAAAATTTTTGGCATGTCTTCCCGACATCACATAGATGATTTTATGCGTGGCCGAATTATTGGAAAGATCGAAGAAGGGCGAAAAATAACAGATGTTGCCAGGGAGTTCGACATCGCTCACAGCGTTGTTTCACGGGAGTGGAAGTCATTTAAAACTACTGGAATGTGTAGTAGACGGCCCGGGGGAGGTCGTGTTAGAAGTACGACGCCTGCAGAAAACAGATATATCGTCCTATCAGCAAAAAAGGAACAGGCGCACCACAGCTCAGCAGATGGCAAATCAGTTTCTTGCTGCCTCAGGAAAGCAGATCTCCCGAAAAACTGTTGCCAGACGTTTGAGGGGAGGACGACTATATGCACGCAGACCAGTTGTGTGTGTCCCATTGACCAGACAGCACCGTACTGCCCGTTTGCAATGGTGTCGTGAGCATCACAATTCGACTGAACAGGACTGGGCATGCGTACTATTCTCAGATGAGAATAGGTTCAGTCTGTCATCGGATTGTAGACGCCAACTGATCTGGCGCGAGAGTGGTACTGCTTATCGTCCAGAAAATATCCAGGAAAATGACCGATATCCGACAGGCAGTATCATGGTGTGGGCCGGCATCATGATCAATGGCCGCACGCGCCTACATGTGGTTGCGAATGGGACTATGACAGGCCAACGATACATTGATGGAGTTCTACTTCCTCATGTTCGTCTTTTCCGTGGTGCTGTCGGTGATAAATTTGTTTTTATGGACGACAACGCAACATGTCATCGAACACTCGCTGTTCAGGATTGTCTAGACAGCGAGGGTATTCAACGTCTCGTACGGCCAGCGCATTCTCCAGATCTAAACCCCATTGAAAATGTGTGGGATGCTTTGGGGAGGCAAGTTACTGGTCGAAACTATCCTCCGACAAACAAGAACACCGTCATCCGTGCACTCACAAAGGAATGGGATAAATTGCCTCAACAGCTGCTGGATAATGTTGTGCAAAGTATGGTACGACGTGTGGAATGTTGCATCACACTCCACGGTGGACACATCCCGTACTGATACCTTTCTTTAAGGTGCCTGCTGACTTTTAGATGCATTGTTCCATTTGTCCGTACGCAGATCAAATGAACATTTTTTTTCTTTCAGATGTTTCACAGCTTTTGTACTTTCCAGAACAATAAATATTCTTTATTCTAATGTTTGAACAGTGTGGCAACTGTATTTTATCCTACTAGGCCTCATGTCTCGCTTAATGTTATGCTATATAGAAATTTGTGATCCGTCCTTAGCAATTGTCCAGAAGTGTATTTATGATATTTAGTGTCACTTAGATTAGAAAACGTATATAAAATTGTTTTAAGAATAGTATTACAATAAAAAATTATTTAAGTACAATATTTTGACAAAAAAATTAGCATAGAATGATCCATTTTCAAAATATTCTCCTTTTGTGAAAAATGCTTCTATTATAGTAATATTTTGCCTGTATATAGCTCAGACATCTGTTAAGAGGCTCAACTAGAATTTTTTAAATATATAACTTAAAAAGGGGTTTATCCATGTTTTACGACGACAGAGGGGAGCAATTTTAAGAAAAAAACGCCGATAATTATTTCAAATAGTTGTAACTCTTAAAATAATGTGAATTTTTCAAAAATCATAGGTGAGCCTCTGTATAGAGATTTGAGCTATGTACAGGCAAAATATTATTATAATAGAAGCATTTTTCAGAAAAGGAGAACATTTGGAAAAAGGTTATTCTAAGCTAATTTTTTCCCGAAATATTGTATTTAAATAAATTTTTTTTGTCAAAATATCCTTAAAACAATTTTATACATGTATTCTAATCTAAGTGACACTAAATATCATGGAAATTATCCATTTTTGCGCCTTTTTAAAATCACGGTTCCGAACGTAGTCGGATACCTTTAGTCAAGAGATATATACTTCCAACAATAAACCATGAGAATTCTCAGACTCTAAATGGGTTAACAGCATTACATTTCTATCTCTTTCCCAATAAGAGGCATTATTGTCGAAGTTCTCTCAACTATATCAGTTGGTGGAGTTCTTTCCGTATCTCTGCCAAGTCCGCAAATCAGATCCTTATTCATCTCTGTAGGAAGTCGGAAGCCCTCCCCGTGGCAGGATGCAGCGAAAAGAATTGACGGATTCATTTCTTGTTGTGGCCTACGGGATTGCTGAAGCGTGATGCAACTCTCTTGCAAGAGATATTAAGAAAAGCTTCCGACTCAGCTTCCGAATTCTTGGCTCAAGCTGAGGTTGCGATGGGGCTCATTAGATCACTTCTGGCGAAGGGTGATTTGTTTGGGAGATTCGAGCTGGAGTCAGCTGTGATTGTTTCCGCCTTGTGGTGCAATTTTTGGCGGATAATGAAGAAAAAGAAACGTTTTTATATTTTTAAAAATGGATGGAGGTTAAGAAGTTGGAAAAAAAGAGTTTTGAAGTTGGAGAGAAATAAATTATGTGTGTTTATATATTCACTTGTTTTTCTGTTGTGTATTATTTTATCCTCCTTCTCCGATTTGAATTATTCAATAATGTATTTCTGGGTTTTTATAATTTCCTAGGAGTATCTAACGTATAAAACTGCCAAAATACTGTTTATATGTTTGTGAACAGTATTCTGGTATATTTAAAAATGTGTGTAATTTAATTCAGTAGAGTCTTGAAAGATCGACACCTGCGATTTTTTTTAATTCCTACCATTAGCTCACACTCTCTATATATTTATTTATTTATCTTAGTGGAATTTTCAATCGTTAATAAAAAAAAAATATTTTAAAGCATTCAATTGAACTTAAATTTTATATGCATGGTTATTTTGGTTGACAATACAATAATTTAATTATAATTAACAAAAATTAATTTTGATTAAAACTAATTATTAAAAAAATTACAAATACAGCCACGCAAACATTTTTGGTGACTTAGCGACCCTTTTGGTGACTTGTGTCAAATCTTGAAAAGGTTTTTTTCTCACGTTTTAAAGTATTCATTTGAACTGAAATTTTATAAACACGATTGTTTTGGATGACAAAACGATACTTCAATGATAATTAATAAAAATTAATTACCACTTATTGCTTTGATTTTGTCATATGTACATTCATTTTTATATTAATTGTAACTATTTAATAAAAAGTAGCTAAAATAAAATTTTTCTTTGTTAATCTAAGTAGGAATTGACTTTAAAAAAAATTTTATATTACTTGTTTGTTTTTTTAATTTATCGTGCGTTGTTTTGTCCGTTTCATTTGAAGCCGCCTTGGCAGAACAACGGTTAGAGAGTTTCATCAAATTCTAATTATAATGCATTTGTTAAATTTAACATTTTCAAGATGAAAAAAAGAGCAACATGTTAAGAATACATTCAATAAATAAATAATATTTCTAGACATTACCACCCAAAACTTTAATGTAATTATTATAATGGTATTTCTTTCGAAAAATTCTTACATTCTTAAATGAGATGAGCTTATAATATAAATATAATAAAAAAAATTCCTTCTGCCGAATTTTTATAATGTTTTTCAAGCAACTTTTTCTTAAATTCTTATTTTAAAAAAATCTAGCAAGAATTTTTTTTAACATCAGAATGTATTTCATTGCAACTCCATCAAGACACTCCTTAAAACAAATCTGACAGCAAATTATTCAAAACAGCAAAGCTTAATGGATGGATATCTTGCGTATTGACATCTGTCAAATGGTAATACTTTGGGATGATCAGACACTGTTAAACTCAAATTTCATTTTTGTGCAAGCTGGAAAAGTAGGATCTATCTATATTTAATTCATGCAGAAATTTGAACGATAAAGGTTAAATATTAGGTTGGTGCATGTAAAATGTGGGATTTTCCCTACATGTGAACGTTTCTCTCCTTGTTTTCGTTATGCTTTTGATTTTGGTATAACCTCGTTTATAGCCGCTTTGTTCCTTATCATTGTCACATTTCAACAACGAAGATTTCTTCAAAAGTGTTCCATTTTGTTATTTGTTTCGAATTTGGTAAGGATATGAATTTAGCTAATATTCGTGTAATTTTTTATATGGGCATGTACTTGGTAAAAATGGTGCGAAAGCTGCACGCAATACAAACCAAGTATTTAGAGCAACGTTTCCCAAACTGTGGGGCGTGCCCCCCTATGCAGGTGTGAGCATATTGAAAAGTCGAAAACAAAAAATTATTTTTTAAAATTATTGATTTGCTGAAAGTAAACAAAATACATTCTCATGTAATAAGAAATAAAATTAACATTTACACTGATATAATACACTTATAAATGCATCAGTACTGCACAATGTATTTTATAATCAATTTAACAATCCTAAGCTAAGAACAAATTTAATAATTACCAGTGACCTCATGGGCTGGTCACATATAAAATTATATACAGAAATTAGCACTTATCTTGATAATTTGTACGGTTTATAAAAATATATTCACTACCGATTAAAAAATTACGCAATTCGCTCTTCAATGCCTCCGTTGTAGGTGTGTATATGGGATTGGGGGGAGAGAGAAAAGGAATAAATAAGGAAATCTTTCGAAAAAGTAAATCCTTCGCAAAACACTGTCAAGCTCCTTTTATTGCATTCCAAGGGTTTCGGAATAATTTTATGATTAGAGGTGCCCAGAAAAGATCGTACTTCGAAAAGACGTATATTTACGTCTGGGGCATTTAAAGCACCGGTTAAGTGAGACGAAAAAGTACGCTGGTTGCACTTAAGAGGTTAATGTCGTATTGTAGCTTTAGTGTCAGAGTATAGTATTATTGAATTCAACACATTGTTATTAGTATGGATGAGGGGGAAGGGGTGATGGAAATTATGATTGAATATTTGGTTGAACATATTGAAAGTTTGAGAAGCACTGATTTTTAGAGAATATTGTTAATGATGGAAAAGTACAGCGTTGGTTTGGTGATTTTCCCCTACATAATGCGTCGCGTGGAAGACCCAGTGAAAAATAATGCTAATGTATCAATTATACTGCCAGTACATTGAAGAAATGCATGAAAACTTGGAACATTTTAAGCCGATCACTGGTTAATCGGATGCCACGACCTCCACAACAAAATTCGGCCGCATACGTCGTACAAAACAATTGCGAAAATAAATGAATTAAAATATGAAATTTTGTTGTAGCTAAACTCTTTCGTCGGCCGACCTTCATTTTTTTAAAACATTTAGTACAGTTTTTTGCAGTAAACAGTATGAAAATGGAGACAGTCTGAAAACTTCCATATCAGAGTTTATTAATTCTAAAGATCCATGAATTAATATCTCGATGAGAAAGGCGTGTTTAAGGAAATGGAGTATATTTGGATTAAATAAACAGCTTTTATAAAAATATATGCAGTTTCATAAATTCACTTAAAAATCAGACATGTCTTACGCATCAGTCTAATATAAAGGCACCTATTGGTAAAAAGTAACACTAAATAAATTTTCAATGGAAAATATCATAAATAAGCAAAAATATACACTTTTTTTTAATTCCTGAAGGCTATTTAACAAAATTCAATCTTTTGTCATTTTAAGTTATGCAGCATGATCTAAACTTGAAACGTGCTCTTAGTGAGATTAAACGATTACTAAAAGAAGCTTCATGTGGTTAAAAAAGTACATTTATTATTTTCTAGAATTTTTAAATATTCAAATAATAAAAAAATGCATTTTTTTTCAGTTTGACTTACAATTTTAGAATTTATTTTAATATTGAAGTGTTGGAGACAGTGCCGTACACAAGGTAGGGAGCATGGGTCCAGATCCCCCCCTGATCGACCAAGATTTTTTTCGATTAATTATAATCTTATGGATATAGTACGTAAACTTTAATTAAGTATTTATTTTAGAAACTTATTTTATTAGTTAATGCTAATTATTTACTCATCAGTTTATTTTTCTTACTGTTTTTTGTTCCCCACAATAGGCAAAACCAAAAGACTATGCTTGTCTGTGTATTGGGATGCCATGCGAGAATAATGGACTTTCGACCCCCGACTCCTCTCCCCCTCTCTAAAAAATTCCTATATGCACTACTGGTTGGAGAATAAAACCTCGAACATATTTTTGTAAATGTGTAAGTGCGTGTGTGAAAGAAATGATTTAAACAAAGATAAGTAATATGCCATGATATATGCTGTTTTTTATATGCTAGTGCAGGGTTGTCCAACCCAAATGATCTTGCGGGCCACTTTTGGAAAAACATTATAATATCGCAGGCCACACATAAAAATATGTACATTTATATCAGATTTGGAAACAAAAAAACATTTATTGGAGTGAAAATATAAAACAAAATGAATTATTATTGTTTTCCTTATTTTTTACGTATATAGTCATAGGTAATATAATAATGTTTATGTAATATAATAATGCAATAATCAAACAATGTTTAATATATTACAGTGTAGTGTGTGTTGCTATTTTCTTGAAAATTACGGAGTTTCTTTTGAATGGATCATTCGTTACTCATTTTTAAAATTTGATTGTGCTGTTATTCTCAAACGATTTAGTATACATTTCCCTTTATCTTAACCGTCCTGAATATTTTTTTTAAACTTTACAAAAACATATCTGACTGCCTCTTGCTTTTTGGGCACTCCAAACAGAGAAGGAGGAGGAGAAATGAAAGTCGCACACACAGAGAATCATATACCATCCATAGTAAAGGATATGCATAAAATGCAATTTGGAATTAATTAAAAAAGTTATTTATTATAGTGTAAAATCAAATGTAACAGTTTGATAAAAAATATATTTTAATCTAAAGGACGTTTCTATTATCAGAAAAGATTTATTTTAAAACAAGAGCAGGTAACAGGCAAATACATTGAAGATTTATATATATATAATCCAAAACGTAAAAATACACAGCTAGTTAGAACCTAAGATAACTATACTAAATAGGAAGAAATAGGCACAATAGTACAATAAAAAATTCCTGGCTTTAGGAACCAAGATTGCAGGTTTAAACGAGTTTTATGGCTAGCCAACCTTCACCTGTAGTTTGTCATACTATGTACCAAGAGGAAAGGAAAGAATAACATTTGGAGGAATTTAAACATTATAATAAAATCACTAAACTAATAAAATATAATTATAAAATTGTAGCCTACTAGTATTCACATTATACATTTAAATTCGATGCAAAACGTAGATAGTAAGACTTACTTCGGGAATGTATCAACTGGTTATGTTTCCCGCCAAATATAAGAGAGGGAAAGCAGTTCCGCATAAAGTTAAATTATGATAGATTAATATAAAGTTTATATATATTTGTACTTTTAAAAAATCATAAATATATATATTGATATAAATATTAGTGTAAAATATAAATGAATCCTAGAAATATTTAAATATTATTGAATTATTAAACATGTGGTGCCATCTATTTAATAATTGTATAATTAGTTTTAAAAAAAACCATAATTTCAATAAGTTATTAATACAAATTGTGTGTATAACATTAAGAACTATTAGAAATATAATTGTTAAGAAAGTTAGCAGGATATCCATGTTCTAGACATTATTTGATAAAGTTATTAATGTTTAAATAAATATTAGCTTTATATATAGCATTGTGCCTAAATATAGAATAACTTCATGAATTACTATTGTCTTTCCATATATATGTATATATATATATATATATATATATATATATATATATATATATATATATATATATATATATATATATATATATATATATATATTTATAAATTTCCCCTCAAATAAATTTCAAAATGAAAAAACTTTAAAAACCGATATTTAAAATTTTTTTAAAAAGAGTCGGTGGGCCGCAATTTACGTTCTAGAGGGCCACATGCGACCCATGGACCGCATGTTGGACACCCCTGTGCTAGTGGAAAAAGAGTAACAGAATTGAATAATTTTTATATCAAACCATTTCTCCATCTCCAAAATCTCCCCTCCCCGACACACATAAAATTTTTCATTTTTCAGCATTAAATTTTCTTCGTATAAAATAAGAAAGCTAGAAACTTTCCTGTATTAAACTTTTTTTAGAACAAATTACAGCTGAAAAATACATTATGCCACTTTATTTTACTGAAGAAGACATTAAATTACAATACATTAAGAATACAATTCATTACTAAAGACATATTATTCCAAGCGTAACCTGTAGCATATAGTGATAGAGTTTTATCCTTCAAACCGTTTAAGTCTGGATTGCTAGCATATCCTGGTAAAAGCAGATTCTCAGTCGGACGGGGACACAAACAAAGGACCGGAAAGCAGAATGTGAATTAATGAGTTTCAATGCATTCTAATTGGTTCCTTGAGATGCTTTTGGACAGAATGTTATCATTAATACAAAAAAAAGTATATCTAACGACGTGGGTCAAAACAATGATTGAATTTTGATGATTTCTGCTTTGTTTGAGAGATGAGGATGGTGATCAGGACGATAATAATTATGATGAGATCCATACTTCTCGTTTTGTAAGATTATAATGAGAAAAGAACATCGATTTTTTTTTGTATTCTCTCCTCTTCCAGTTCTCCCTCTTCTGTCTATATAATACGAAACAGGACATTGCCTTTTGATGACAGAAAAGATGAAAAATAGCTTTAGGAATGTAAGAATTATTCATTTTTAGAAGAAGCGAAAAGTGTAATGCTAAAAGGAAGATTATTATATTCATTAATTGTAGCTTTGAAGTCTCTTTTTTTCTTTCGAATCTATCAATCATAATGTTATTATGGACATGTGATTTTGAATTATCGACTGGAATATAATTTTTTAATCTGTTGATAATAAAGAGAATTTTCCTTTGATTTTGAGGGGTGGGGGAGTTTTCTGATGATCATTTAATTTTTTATTTAAAGAAATCTCGTTAACCTACTTGTAACAATTTTAAGTATTGTTTTTTTTAATTTGAAAAGATTTGTTTAATTATATTTGATTCATTGTATTTGTTCGAGAGCGCAAATAATGTTAAATCTACGAAAAAATCCGAATGTTATATTTTTGTTTTCACTATAGCTTTGCAGTTCATGAGTTTGGAACTTAAATCAAGATTTTCACAACAGTTTTTTTTGTTCGAGTGCCCTTTTAAAACATTACTTGACTGCAATAAAAAATCATAATTTTCAAGAAAAGAATTATATTTCTATTTCAGTCTGAATCAATTAGTGAGCTGAGTGTTAATTTTTAGTAAAAAAGCGAATTTTAAACATTTTCACGAATATTATCTCTGAACGAGAACAATTAATAAACAAATTATGTTTCTTTGATCGTTTAAGTGATTTAAATATACTGTGTTTTGCATATCAGCTACCTATTTCTAAACTCTAACGCTCTATTTTAAAACAAAAAATAAAAATGAAATGAACGGGTGCACAGTATATGCTTGTTATAAAATTGAGAGCTTTAAGGAGGTTCATCCATGTGGCACCTTGTTTTTTAAAGCATTCTTAGGTGATTTTTTTTTTTTGACGACCAATAAAAAGGTAGAACTTGAAGGTTTTTATCATTTTTTCATATGTACTTTAAAAGTATATATATATATATATAAATGTTTAACCAGTAGCACACACAAAAAATTTTCAAGGGAGGGGGGAGGGGTCCGGAATCGATAGTTCATCATTCTTGTATCATGCTCCTTTTTATTTTGTCGATTTTTGGGAACAAAATACAGTAAAAAACTAATTATTGAATAAATTATTAGCATTAGTTAATAAAATTAATCATTAATAACAAGTACTTAATTAAATTTTACGTATTATATACATAGAATTATAATCAATCGGAAAAAAATCAAGGGCTTTGGGAGGGGGTCCGGACCCCCAGGACCCCCCTCCCCTTGTGTGCGCCACTGTGTTTAACCGAAAATATCCTGTAGAACGTGAGTTATTGCGCTCTGAACACACCCACCTCGAAAAAAATTGACGTTTACTTCCTCCACGATTCCGGCTGATTGGTTTATTTTAATGTATTAACTTAAATGCACGTAATGAACTATACTCAATTGAAGATATCAAAAATTGGTTTCGAATTTTATGGGTTTTTTTTTTTTGTTTTTTGTTATAAGAAATAGAAATATTTTGAACTTTGGAATGATCATAGGCCGTATTGTGCGTATATATGTGCTGAATCTACCCTATAAAGTTAAAGTCATTCGGTCAAACCGTTCTTGAGATATAATGTTTGAAAAACACAGTTTTGAGAAAAGTTTCAAGTCCGATTAAAACAGTAAAAGTCTTAACTTAGCCCTACGAACACCTGCTTCTTTATAAAGACTTCGAATTTTAAAAAATTACTTTACCCCTTATTCTAGACATGTTAAGAAAGCAATTTATGAACAAAAAAAAATTTTTTTTTTATTTTTTGAGCCCATCACATGGGTGAACACTCTTAAAAATAAGAAGAGTTTTGCATATATATAGAAAAAAAATTAGACTTTTGCATACATCGAAAAACTGTTTATTTAAAAGAAATGACATTCCTTTTGAGCTTAAAGTGTTGTAGTTCTAAAAGAATATTATATTTTTAAATGCTTTGACATTAAAACATAAGAGCGTTGCGCATATATATTTCAGGTTTCTTCATAAAAAAAGGGGTGCGTCTTATACGGCGAATATATATAAAAATTAAAAATTGGAACTTGAAAGTATAGGTGCGCGTTATGCGCAGGGTTCTATAGAAATTTCAATATTATGCGCAGGGTTCTATATTATTTTTCTTTCTCCATTCTTCTGTCGAAAGAATGGACAAAGAAAAATAAAGCTTTCATTAATTTTCAGAAAACATTAGATCCAATTTTGTGGATTCTTCTTGGCTTGTTTATTCAATGAGTTAAGTCTCAATAGTTCTCTGTTAGTAAGTGTTGTATACGATGATTAGTAGGTTGAAAGTTCGGGTATCATTCCTAGCAAGAACCCTTGTACTATAAGATGAAAATGCATTTCTAAAATGTATTTTCTTATTCATACATATTTTTTATATCATTTCCTTTCTATCTCGGTGGATCATTTTGTAGCTCTAAACCCTTTTATGGGTGAGTTCGATCCGCCCAAATAAATAGCCAGGGATCCCCCAACGACGTCCTTGCATATCATTACGTTTCTCCTTCCTTTTAACACCAGTAAGTACTCAAGTACATGCGAAATGTATTGCATGAATTATAAAACTGAAGTTAGGGATTAAAAAAGGAAACCCAGTGATGCAATTAAGTGCAATCAATGCCAAGAAAGAGAAGATAGTAAACAAAAATTGTAGAGATTTGCATATTTAAAATATTCATATATTTTAATTTTTTTTTACTTGATAAAATACAACCAATATAGGGCCCTCATTTTTTTAAGCTCCAGGGCCTTTGGATACCTAACTACGCCCCTGATCAGATACAAGCATAATTAATAGCCAATGGTGAAGAATGTTTTAATAAAATATTCTCATATATACAAATACAAACAATATATATATTTCCTTTATTAATATAAAGCAGTATCCATTTATTGGTAGGAACCAATTTAAAAACAAAACACAGCACAATTTTCAACCAAATTACAATGGAATACCAAAAAGAAAAGCCATTTCTTCAAAATCATTCTTAGTGCTTTACAAAGCAGATTCCATCCAACCCTCCCAGTTAGTTCCTTAAATTACCAATAGATTTGAACGTGTGGCCGCAAGCATCGAGCTCGGTGATGGATGTGTCACAAAATCCCGTCTCCGACTATATGAAAAATACAAACAACCCCAACAAAACAAATTATTCTCTCTGTCCCCCTTCCCCCGGCTATTACTTTCTTTTTTTAAGAAAAAAAATCCTGAATGGGCATTTTGGATCTCCTTCCTATCTGCTGAAGGACAGTGTGTAAGCTGCAAACCATATCACCGCCCTTCAAGGAACTCTACTCTCAATTGTATTTGGTCGCTGATTGGAAAGTAATGATGGAAAGATTTTTATTTGGGACTCATTCGTTTTCTTTGCCCAAATTCTCTGGCCCTTTCTCTGTCTTTTCTTTTCCATCCCCTCCCTCCTCCAACTTGGAAGTAAAAGAGGGGGAACAGAGGGGTACATTCGAATAGCCCTTCAACTCGTCGCCAGTGATGCCAAAAAACTAGTGGATTGTTAAAACAGCCCGCCTGTGACGATAAATCGCGGAGGTTTGGTGTTTTTGTGTGGATGGAAGTCTTTATTTTCTTCTTTTTATTTTTTTTTCACTCCGTATTTCTTACTAATATCATTTCAGTTGCATTTCGGGAGAAGGGTTTCCACTTTTCCTTTTTTGATTATTATTATTTTTTTTTGTAAAAAAAAGGAAAAGAACAACTGGGAAGAGAAAAATGGCATTAAAACGTAAGAAAAGGCAAGTTTCATTTTCATTTTCGATTTCGCATGAAGAAGCAGGGAGTATAACATTGAATTGTGGGGAGTGGGGAGAGAAAGACGCTGGTAAAAACGTAGCTCAAGTTCAATACGTTGGGCGTACACATTCTCAAACACGCCACAAAAGAAAAGAAAATATTACTCTTTTTTTTTTCGTTCCTTTTCACGGATAAACCCACGACTCATTGAATATGGCGGAAATTTTTACGTGTAATTGAATTTTTCTAGAAATATTCCTCGTGCCCTTTGCTATTTTTATTCGTATTTAATTTAGGCTAAAAAGATGAATTAGGAACAGCAAGGCCGTGGCAGATTTATTGTCGTTCGCTATGGTGATCACAAGAAAAGTTTGTCGTTAAAATTCCCTTCGTTAAAGACATCTTTTCCACTTCGATTCCGTTTCGTTTCTTAATAACCCGTCCTTTCGCGCACAAAAATAGTAAATTAAAAAATAGATTTAAGCAAAGAAACATGTGAATGCACAGGATATGATTTCAATCAGAGCAGAAAAATACTCTTAAATCAGTAATATTTGCATAAAATAAATTATGCGTTCAGTAAAACATCTTCTTCACTCTTCCAAATAATTACATCCTGTAGGAAGAGTTAATTTCTCATTTATTAAAGTCAATGAGTGTAGTTCACGGAAGAAATGTCATTATATTATTATATGTATTGCATCACCCACGATGACATTGAATACATTTATTAAATTTGGACTTTTATTAAAACGGATCTGTATTTGACTAACATATTTGAAAACACTTGCGCTGTATTAGAATGATTGGTAACCTTAATTTTGATTGATTGAACTTTTCATAAGACTTTTTTTTATTTTAAAGCAAGATTTTTTTTTCTTGATTTTTACTTATTATCTTCAGAGTTGGAACCTTTCTGAGTTTGTTTTTCTCCCCTAAGAACCTCTTTCTTTTATACATTATGAACAGAGCATACCGGGAAAAGTTGCTGGTTCTATTGTGTAATTACAATGTGGGCCAGTGCTACTCAAAGTTTCAATGTTTCCGGCCCAATATTCAATCATAATTTTCACGCCCCCCCTCTCCTTACAATAACAATGTATTTAATTCAATAATACACTTTGGCACTAAAGCTACAATACGACTTTAACCTCTTAAGTGTCATTGGCGTATATAAACGTCTCGCTAAGTCAAAGGATTATTAGCCCCAGACGTATATATACGTCTTTCCGAAGTACGATTTTTTCTTTGCACTTATAACCATAAAATTATGCCGAATACTTCGGAATGCAATAAAAGAACCTTGATAATTTTTTCAAAGGATTCACTTGTTTCAGAGAGAGGATTTGCTTATTTATTCGTTTTTTCTTCGCCCCCTCCCCCTCACATGTACGTACCTACGTGGAAAATGGGAGCGGCGTTGGGGAACGAATCGCGTGACTTTGATTCAGAAGTTAAGAGGATAATTATAAACCGTACAAATTATCAAGATAATTGTTAATTTTTGTATATATGACAAGCCCATGGTTATTAGACTTGTTCTTAATTTACTATTGGTAAATTAACTGTAAAATACATTGTACAGTACTGATACATTTACAAGTGTAATATATCAATGTAAATGTGTATTTTATTTTTTATTTTGCGATAATGCATTTTATTTGCTTACTTTCAGTAAAAAAATTAATATTTTTTTAAAAAACAATAATTTTTTGTACTCGACTTTTCAAGATGCTCGCGCCCCTCTCGTAAGGTTATCACGACCCCCTAGGGGGCGTGCTCCACAGTTTGAGAACCACTGATGTGGACTATAAGATAATACAAAACATAATTATGCACTACAAAATCATTTTATTAGTGAATATTTTACTGTTTAATCCTAATGTACTAGCTTTTATTTCTTTTTTTAGGTGACTGTTCGAAGTTGAGATTTTGCAAAAGCTTATGTATAAATAATCATTTTTTGATACTTACTGTCACCTGAATTAGAATATGCATATAAATTGTTTTAAGAATAGTACTACAAGAAAAAAATTATTTAAATGAATTTTTTGGTGAAAAATGAAGAAAAAAATGCCATGTTTTCAAAGCATTCTCCTCTAACGAAAAATGCTTCCATATTAATAACATTTTGCCTATAGATAAGACTTCTGTAAAAAGTTTGAACTAGAATTTTTAAAACGTATAATTTAGAAGTGGATTTATCCATATTGTAATTCATAAAAGCAGATAAATTATAACAAAAAACACCGTTTATTAATTCAATTGATCATAACTTTGAAAAAAAGTGAAATTTTCAGAAACCCTAGTTTAGGATCAGTATAGAAGTCCTTGTTATATATAGGCAAAATATTATTATTATAGTAGAATTCTTCATAAAAGTAGAAAATTTTGAGAATATATATAATACTAGCTGTACCCTGCCACGCGTTGCTGTGGCTCAGTCTTGTTTAACAGAAAAGACATATTTTCAGTATGTTAAATAATTTGCATTGCACGTATGTATAAATATATATACGAAAAACTTTCCTAGACTGATATTTATAATTTGTTAACCAAATGCTTGAAGTTATTACAGCTTATTTTTGTCCTTATGTCATGTTATGAACCTCTCTAAATTTATTTACATTGTCTTTAAAGTGGCAACCTCAAGTTTGAAGATAAATTTTAAATGGCTCCACTCTGGATTCATTGAGGGAATTGGGTTAGTTTTACAATGCTTATGGATATTTTTATTAAATCAGAGGTGTGTTCACAAATGCACATTTATCCAAACAATGTCACTTGGAAACATGAATTGTATTTCCTGATGTCATATAGGAAATGTTTTGATTCCGCAGTATATCTAGCAAGCAAAATTTGTAATGGCTCTGTTCTCTGAGTTGAGGCAGTTAAATTTTTTCAGTGGTACAAAACATTCCTTTGGTTTCTTCCTTAAATTCCAGAACATTGCAATAAGGATACACTTCCATCATTGTGTAAATGAGAACATGCTGCCTGAACCTAGAATCTTTTACTGGGTTGTACCGGAATGAAAGTTGACTGTTATTGTGTGATTGCTCACCACAAAGTCATGTTTGATGCAGATGTGCTGTTTTTGGTTAACATCTTTCTGATGTTGTAAAACACGAATGATGCGCTCTCAAATGTGCTTCCTCAAGTCTGGTTGCATGTTGCTTTGCTGCGCCCTCAGCCTGTGTTTGTGACATTCTTTGTCTGCTTTTCTCGTTTGCTGATATCAATTCTTTCTCAGTTTGATGTGCAATTACACTCATTGTAGTACTTTTGCCTTGCAAGTATGACAACCTAAGTTTGATTTCCCGCACAAGGCATTATTTTTATCTAGTGAAGCCAATTGACTGCACTTAAAAAGAAAAAAAATTCAAACAAAGCATATAAAATTTCTTAAAAACTTAAAACTACACTTAAAAAGAAAAGAAAATTAAAACAAAAACATATAAAATTTCAAAACATGAAAAAAAAAAAGAAAAATCAGAAACAAAAAGAAAAGGAAAAAATAAAAAATGCTAATGAAATATTTAACTTTAAACGTGCATCAATTGACACAGCTGAAATTCAATGCAATGAGAGGCTGAAGGTATTTTTAATCGAATACGCCAGGAAAATTCCAATATAAACACGGATTTTGCAGCAGAAAACTACGACAAAGTGTTGATAATGATGGGAGTATTTTTGCAATTCACAATTCGATTAGTATTAGCAATTGTTATCAACAAAGTTAAGGGCCTATCTTTAAAACAGAGTGGCTTATATCTAGACACAGACAGCTTTTCACATGGACAATTATTTGTTATCTGTGTACTTAAATATTAGCATCACCACAGCCAAATTACCGCCATGCAAATCGCAACATTTTCCCTCCATTTCTTTTTTCATAAAAAAAAATGTTAGAATCTTTATTGTTTAAATGTTAAGGTACGATATACATGGCCCCAATTTTGTTACAGTGATGCTAATACATAATTACTGATGTGTGTTACAGAGCAGCAGTCACCAATTGGTGATGCGTGAAAAATTTTGGAGGGTATGCAGAAAAATTGGGAAATTATTTATACTTTTATGAAGATTCAGTTTAAAAAAAGATGAACAACAAAACAACATATTACGGAACACGAATTATTCTTTACTAAAAGCTTTCAGTTACTGAAATAACTAAACAAAAAAACATAATTCCTGAGGTTAGCGATTTTTGGTAACTTCAATTATTTTTTGGAAAATTGTTGGCAAAACACTTCAGTTTGTTGATTGTTGCTTTTCATGAAGCTTATTTGGTTCACTCCTAGAAGAGCCCACACCCATGGCGCGAATTACTTTGGTTGGCGATAATTGCGCCATCTTGGTAACCCTACTTTTAAACACTACATACGACAACCCTAACTATTTCTAGCAGTATCGTATTTTGTGGGCGCGCATTTCGAATTCAATTTTGTTGTTGGTCTCCGGGCTGGTTGCGTGTGTGAGGGAATCTACTTTAGAATTTTTTACTTTGTTGAATGCGAAAGGTAAGAAAGAATTGATTGAATGGTGTATGAAGGAAGGATTGATTGCTTCGAGTTATGAATGTCCTAAATGTAATGATCAGAATGATGTAACATGGTCGGCAATAAAACGCTTTCTTCGAAATCGTGCCAGCCACGCTCAATGTATGTTCGACCATTACCTCGCAGAATAAATATGGCGGCGTTCACACGATCATTCGCATAGCGATGAAACCTTTAAGACTTTTTTAAAATCTGTTGTTACACTGTCCCCTCCACTCGGAAAAGATCAGCAGTAAGAAAGTAAGTGCTGTTTTTATATTTTTTATCTCAAATGTTTAATTTCTGTATTGCTTACATATATTTTCATTATGCATCCACCTTATCCCGCTATATTTCCTTGCCACCATTGTCGCTTTCGCTTGGCACAATCTTGTTCTGGCTTGGCGCGTTTTTTGGTTTGTCGCCAAGGGTGTGGGCTCTACTAGGATTTTACCGCTTATTTTCAAGGCATAGAAGATTAAATAAAGACGTAAATATAGCTATAGTGCTCCACCACATAGAGGTCAATCCTATTAGTGAAACGCTAATTATAAAATTATACATTAAGTGGTTCATGAAGTGTTGAAAAATGGCAACTAATGCTCTAAAGCAGGCACAGCAGACAATTTCTGTATATATACAGACAATGAAGCAACACAAAATGTCTACTCATAAGCATTGTAAAATTAACCCTTTCACCTCAAGAAGAGACATTTAATTTGTTTTCAAACTTGCCACCTCTTCTATGGAGACAATGCGAATAATTTTAGATTCATACCATGACAAAAAAAAACCATAATAACTTGGGAGTATTCTGTTAACAAATTACAAATGAAATATGTTTAGAAAAGTTTTGTTAATGTATATTTCCACATTTTTTTATAAAAAAAATCATACCTCAAGTGCAAGCAGTTAAAGATATTAAAAATGTGTGCTTTCTCTTTTCTTTCTTTTTAGCCAGACTGAGCCACAGGAAAACATGATTGGGTACAGCTAGCTAGCTATAACAAACTTAAATGATAAAAAGCTATCAAAAACCAATTATTAACAACAAATTATCATTTTGATAAAATCACCAAAAAAAAGTTGCAAACAAAGGTTCTTGGGTACTGTTGCAACTATATCAACCCCGATTTTGTTCGCATCATACACGGTGAATTGGCAATTAAGTGCTAATGTTGCCAATATGGTTGCGATAATACATAAATATCAAAACAAACACAAAATATACATCAGAAAATCTTAATTTTGCCATTTATATTTCACAGTAACACGAAATAAAATTTTGAAATTACACAAAATAGATATTTCGTGAGTCTAATGTTATTGCCCCAACTATTAATAACTACAATAACTATTTCGTGGAAAAATTCACTACCAAGTGCAAAAAAGAGTATTATTATTGTGCACAAACAGGCATAGAATGCTCTTCCCTTATTGAATGCATATTGCAGTATTTGGCGATGTCTTTTGATTCTAGGTAAATGGCCCACTAAAGAAAAAATATAAGTACCATAAAAATTATATATTAATTTAATTTAGATTCATTGGAGAAAGATAAAATACCGTAAAGTCTGGCATATAACGCACACCCATACTTTCAAGCTGCAATTTTTAAATTTTAGGTATATTCGCAATATAATGTGCACCCCTTTTTTACGAAGAAACCTGAAATGTACAAATGCAATGCTGTTATGTTTAGAAGCGATTTATTCAAGGTGTTTAGCTAAGCAATTGCAAAAATAGTATACTTTTAGAACTACCACATTTTAAGTTCAATAAGAATGTCATGTCTTTTAAATAAATATTATTTCGAAATATTTAGAAGTTTAACTTTTTTATGCTCATTTATTTTTTAATTTTTAATGCCCTCATTTTTATACCCAGCGTATAACTCACACCTGTAAATTTCGATCTTATTTTTTGTGTTCAAAGTGCGCGTTATAAGCCGGATTTTACGGTAGGTGGAAGATTTTAATCAGTATACTACTCGCTAAACACATACATAGTGTACAGAATTAAATTTAGTATTTTATAAATAAAAATTATCCAAAGTAAATATTCTGTGCTTAAAAATAAATTGAAAAATGATATACAATACTAACAGTAATTGACATAAAAAGAGCTGAACTATCTTTATCAACGCGAAAGTAAAATTTGAAAAAATAATTACAATCTTATGACAACCTGCTTCCTCAACATGTATTTGAGCCCTCTGTCTGTTTTGCTCATTCACTGATGCTTACTCTAATTTGATCAGCATTTATCCCTCTCACTGCGTTTGCTTGGCCAGTATGATGACCTAAGTTCGAGTTTCTGCAATACAATTTTATGTACTCAAGCCGATTGACTGCAGTTAAAGTGAAGGTTTAAAGAAAAACATGAAATTACAAAACAGCTCTGAGTGGGCCTTGTATCCGAATTCCTTTGTGGCCCTTTTTCAGATATGAGCACCATGTAAGTGGAATTGTAATAACATTCGTTGGGGCTCCTGCATCATTGATACAGCGGTAGCTCTATGTCCCTGACAAAAACAAACCATAATAACTCCCAGTATTTTTTTTTTTTTTTAACAAATTACTAATGGAATCTGTTTAAGAAGGTAATAATCTTATAAAGCAATGAAAAACAAAATAAGGTGCAATATTTTGATGACTCAAAATCAGAAAATCTTAGTTTTTAACATTTGTATTTCAATACTAACATCAAATGAAAGATACTTACGTATTATCGCAACCTATTAGCGATATTGTACAAAAAACGAAGCACGATTGCCAATTCCGCGCGTACAACATCTGCGAAAATGGAATGGCCAACTTTGCGAGTTATCATTAAAGTTGGCGATTGTTGCGATAATACGTAAGAATCAAATGAAGTTTAAAAGTTGTCTAAAAAAAAAAAAACATTCCTATTAAAAACTCCGTCGATTAATTTTAGTCACATTAAAATATCTCCAAGTGGGGAAAAAATATTGTTTCCAAACATTGGATGTTATATCGCGGCATTTGGCTACGTCTGTTTATTTCAGGTAAATGGTTGACGGAAACTATTTGGTAGAAAAAATAAGTAGCGTACAGAAGTCAATTATGTTAGTTTCATTTTCGCTTAATAAAGAGAATAAATTTAGCTTAAAATTACAGAAAAAAACACGATGTAGAATTTAATCAAAGTCGTAAACATCCCGCGATAATGCTATCCAACTGTTGCCAAACCTACAAAACAAAATTTGAGTTCTTGAAAGAATAATTTTTTAAAAAAAATTTATTCGAAAAATAATCCCAATTACATATCAAAGGACAATAAATAGATAAATATGACAACGCATAAACATAACTATAGAAGAGTTATACAATAATTTCAAAAAATCTAAGCGTAAAGTTTAAATTTTCCCATTCAGAGTGAATCGTGACGTCGTATGACGTCATAACACCAAAAAATCACTTAAAAATTAAATTTAAAAAAATTTAGAGAGAATTTCGAAATAAAAAGTACATAAGATTCTGACCAAAAACAAATGCAACGTTGTGTCAATATTTCAGATTAATCCATGCAGAACTTTTTGAGTTATGCGTGCATACACAAACCAACACAACATTTATATATATATAGATTTTCTTCATTTTTCACCAACAAAAATTGTATTTAATTATTATTTTTTTGTAATAATATTTTTAAGACAGTTTTATATGTATATTCTAATTCAACTGACATTAAATATCAGAAAGTTCTTCGTTCATACGCTTTTTCACGATCGGGGTTCCGAACGTAGTCACAACGGAGAATAATTCTTATTTTAATTTTGAGATCGATCACAAATATTGAAACTTATATTTGAAGGAATATATATTTATATCCTAAATAAAATATAAATATAAATAAATTGAAAATGAAATAATCTAATTAAAAATATTAATAAGGTATACAAAATTGAAACTTTATTTTTTTAAGTGTTTTATAATAAAAGCTTTAGTTAAATTTCCTCTTGATTTTTTGCCCACTTTTAATGTCATAAATGAAATTGCTATGAAGATAAATCATTGAGACTAGAGCTGGATCATAAACAACAAAATTATAATACTAGTTCTGTCTTTAAGACTAAAATATGAAAAATAAGAAAAAATTATCAAGAAAACAAGGTTAGTTAAATTACCAACTAATTAAATTATTCAATTAGGAGAAAAAAAGTGAAATGAAACTAGTTTCTTTAGGCTTTGAAACATTTCACTGTTCACTCTTCCCTCCTAGAGGCTTTCATATAAGTAATATTCTGGCACATACCTTAGCAGATAAAATAAATAACCGATGAAATGAGTTCATTAAATAGAAAAAAAGATAATGAAAAATATACTATAGTAATGCACGAACGTTGTTTTTGCCTATTAAATAATCATTCACGAATAAAAATAACACACAAATATATTAAAACTTATAAAAATACTAAATTAAAAGTTTGTATTTTAAAAAAATTTCAAGAAAAGGTACATTAAATTATATTTTGACATTTCTGTAAATATAAATAGACAATGTTCACGGAATATGTTGATGCATTTATAAATAAGTGTTAAAAATGCACGATGATAGATCACAACTTAGATGTTACTGAAAATAAACGACAATGAATTAATTTTTTCATTCAATTTCTCATAAACAACTGATTAAGAAACTGATTTTAACTTTAACTTTTTATCAGCTGTTTATTATACAAAATAAAATAAGAGCTCTGAATGTATAAGCTTTTGAACCCCGACGACGTATCCACATTTCTTAAACTGATAAAGCTCTTAAATATAAAACGAGTTTATGATTGATATTAAAAGCCAATTAAGTTTTTTGACGTAAATTATTAAAGGAAAACCTACATTACTACTTTAAAGATAATATACGATCCGATTATATACTGCTGGCCCTTACAATTGCAACATCTGGAAGGAAAGCACATATATACATCGTAGTTTGAGGAAAGCATGATTAAATTTGGTGTACACAAGGTCCAAAAGTATTACAAACATCTGCCACCTCAGACAACTAAAACGACTAACCCGGTTAGGCATTGAATATATTCGGGTTTGGATGATAGTCACTGGCAAGTTATTCCATGTTGCTTGGAGTATATGCCACACTTTATTTCTAGCAGGGGCTGGAAAGCTGTGGTAGCCCGGTCTCTTAGCAATCCATGACCAGATAATTTTAATGGGTGAGAGATCTACAGAATGTGCTCCCAGATCCAATCAGAGAGTAACCACTCAACTCTCTCCCACGTACCCAAAATCTGCAGATCCAGCGGAACTTTTCCGAACGTTTAGCTCAGCCAATCAGAAGCGTCCATCTCCCAACATGAAAATGAGCACTGTTGATTCAACATCTATCTTCAGATATGGGATTGAGGGTCGCAAGCGGCCCATATGCCCAGTAATATCACCGTAGGCACCGTACAGAAAGTGCTGGTCAGGACAACAGTTCATCACTCTCTACCTCGGGGCTGCTCAAGAAATGACGGGCAATATATGATCTTGCATTATCTTGTTGAAAGATGCCGTCTCCAAGACCTCGAAGATAGGACATAGCAATCGGTCTTAATATCTGGCAAATGTTACACTGACTATTCTCCAGAGTATTTATTTTAGAAATCCCTTTTTATATCACTTCTTCTTTAAACCAAAAATTTCGCTTAGACTGTTTAGGTAGATAATAGACAATATAACTGATATAACAAACAACAATCAGTGGCACACACAAGGGGTGTGTCCTAGGGGTCCGGAACCTACAAAGCCCTTGATTTTTTTCCCAATTGATTATAATTTAAGTATATAATACGTAAAATATTATTAAAAATTTGTTTTTAATGATTAATTTTATTAATTAATACTAATTATTTATTCAGTAATTAGTTTTTTACTGTTTTTTGTTCCCAAAATCGACAAAATCAAAAGGAGCATGATACCAGAATGGTGGATTTTCGACCCTGGACCCCCTATTGGAAAACTTCTGTGTGCTCTACTGACATCAATACATTTATAAAAAGAAGATAGAAAGCCTTTCGATTTTAATTTTAAAAAAATAATATATAAGTTAACTATATTTGGATTCTGAATAATCTTTATACCACCTATATGAAGCTCAATAAAAAACGTTTTTCCATAAAAATAAATTTATTCCTGCACACACAAAATTTTCCTTCAAAAATTTAAAAAGTTCTTGAAATACAGCTTGTATTTAAAAAATCTCTATATTCTCTTTTTTTAAAGAATTTATACTATTGAGCAATCTTAATATTGTTTTATCTGTTTTCAAATAAGTGACATAGTTTTTAAAATCCTTTTTTTTACATTTATACTTTTTTTAAAAAAACGCAAAAAGATCTAAATTGCACTCAAATATTTCCAACACACCACTAAAAATAATGTACTTAAAAAATGTGTGTATTTATTGCTGCGTATAACTGTTTTCAGTAACTAATATTGGCTAAGATATTATGATACATTCAGACATAAAAATACGTTATTATGTTACGTTCATAAATCTCATTGATATGCATCTTATACAAATCGACATTAACTATTTATCACTGAATAACGATAAGCTTATAAACCAAAAACATACTACGTAGATATTACTTTAGATTAGTGGTCTTCAAACTGTGTTCCATGAGACTTACCCAGGAGTTACATGAGTCACAACAAAAAATCGAAAAAAAATATTATAAATGTATATACAAAATGGGGGTTCATGTTCTCATTAAAGTTTGTGCAATTACAACTATTTAAAGCTCCCCCTAGTCATTAAATTTTTTTTAAAAATTATCACTCTCTCTCTCTCTTTTTCTATATATATATATATATATATATATATATATATATATATATATATATATACAGTAACACCCCGAATTTCATTAAGGTCACCTTCTAGTGGTGGCTCCCGCTACCAAATTTTGACGCCTGAATTTATTTAATTTAAGCTCTTGTCGATGTTAAATATTGCTGTTATTTATTTTTTGGCAACAGTATCAAAGCCAAATTGATACTCAAGGGATCTTTTACATGCCGCATAATCATGTGGCATGCATGTCTACGATTTTTGCATTCGGAAAATCTATCGAATCCCTCCGGAATTGAGTGAGAGAATATTAGCGTCGCAATGTTTAGCGTTCTAGACGTGGGCTTTGTGTGATGGACCTTGTAATTTTGAACATGGTCAAGTGTCGAGGACGACACCTGAGCTGGCACCCCCGTATCTTAACCACGACACCACACCAACGGGAGGACGTTTGAGCTCTCGACAGATTTAACGTGTATCGCTCCCCTACACGGCGGGTCTTTAGCGGTACTGGGCTCGAGCTCGTGACACGCCAGCCACGATCCTATACCTTGACCACTAGGCTACCACCCAGCCGAGATTGAACCTTCAGCCTTGAACTTACGAGCCTGGCATGCTACCTCTAAGCCACCGAGCCATCCCTTTCACAGTATGTGCTGTGCATAAGTGATTCATATATGATATCATTAGATAACTTACTTCTATCTATTTACATGGAATATATATAAAGAGAGAGAAGAGAACGAAAATCTTTCTCTCTTTTGCCAAAAAGTGAAACGCAACTAAAAATAATCTGATGATCTCTAAATTTCACATGCAAATTTTTTTAACAAATAAGCAAATTATTACATTTTCAGGATTGTTTTTTATTAAATTTTAGTAATGTATGTTAAAATTGGTCCCAGTGCGCATTTTTAACGCGCACTCAGCATTACATTAAATAGATAGCAATAGTGGACATATTATCTTATTTCATAATCATCTTTGCATTTCCTCCAAGGCAGAACCAACAATACCATTACGACGTTGTCGAAGATCTTTAACCATTGGATGACTCTAAATATTGTCACATAATCGGGATACGTATAGTTGATTGGTCGTTCTAGGCAATATACAATTACCTGCATCGTAAGGAGACGGGTGTGAAAAGATACTGTCTTCAGTGGTTTCTACAAAGCCGACGGAATAAAGACTGAAAAGCCAATGTGTGAAAATGCACAGCTGAATCGGACATCGTGCAACGGGTCCAAACTGTCAATTATCCAATTTTAACATGTTGCGGACTGTTTTGTATTTCACTTTGCACTTTCACATAGTGCTTGTATGTGATGTTTGTATTGACAGATGATTCCATTAAGATGACTGCTTTTAATTTCACAATTTCGGCTGAGTCGTCACAGTGGTATCGTAGTCAATCATTATGGCTGCCAGATGCTGGCATCACTTGGAATTCGACGATGAATCACACTTCATTCTTTAAGTTGGGGACCATTGGATGCACGCGTGGGGAAAATGAGTCCAAGGTGCCAATAAGCCTTTGTTTTACAGATAATCTTGTAACGGGTCTATTCGCGATCATTCCACTAATAGTCCTCTTGGGGAATTTTGGATCTTTAAAAATTATTCTATTGTAAACCTTGATCCGAAGAAAAATATATGATTATGTAAATTATGACTTGTATATATATATATATATATATATATAAAGATTAAACTTTTGAATTAGAGAACCAGAGGTTAGACTGCTAACGTATAGCAGTGATTGATTTAAGTTAGTTAAGCGGGAAGTTAAATGTGAGCACTTTGTAGCTTATTAGTGTAAGATTAAGATTGACGATTTGGTCAATTAGGAATTAAATTGGATTAGGTCATTTGGAATTAGAAGATGGACATAAGTAATCCGATTTATTAAGTCATTTAGTTTCGAGTTTACCTCGTATTGCTTTCCATACTTAGTACTTGGTGCATTTCTTAACTTGGATTATAGAATTTGTGTCTTCATTGATTTCTGTGAATAAATAGAAGTTATTTTGAATAGGGATAATCTTTTCCTTTACAATCTGTTGGTGTGATGGTGTGAAGTACTATCTCGTTTGACAGCAACTCATCTCTTTTCATCCTATGTACAACTTTTAAAAGTTGAACTATATATTGATGATATCCTGTGGCCAGTCAACACTTTCTTCTGGAACCATTCACTAGCAAGATAATCTCAAGGCCAATCTTGTCTTTTCCATTCCTGATCATATTTGTCTGACCTGCATCCATTGCTGTGGATATTTTTCCTTGGACGACATGTAATTTTTGTAATCGAATATTTACTGTTACAGTAGGTTGCATGGTTCGGATATCTCAAAATGTCGAATATCTGGAATAACAGTTCATTAATACTTTGCAGTATACATCGAAAACTGGGGTTAAGAATCTTATTACTCCTTGTATGGACGTTTAAAAGTATGCTTCGTCGATGAGTGGTTCCTCAATTATTTGTTGCAAAAAAAAATATTCTAACTTTTTTTATCAAAGTGTACTTTGGTTCATTTTTAAATCACAGAGGCTCATTATGAAGTAAGTATACATATTTTTTTTACATATTTTGGATCTTAATTTTCCAATACGTCAATGTTTCATTAGTTCTTAACATTTTTTTAAAAAAATTTTATAATTTTTTAATGTCAAAGATAGCTAGCATATTTTATCTAGAATTAACCCATTTAAATTTTATCAATTTTATCTATTATTGGCTACCAAAACAAACTCATTAACTTTTATATTCCGTTATTTTTATTCAAGGCTTTTTAAAAAAATTCAGCAACATTAAACTTTGATCGTATGTTTAAGAAAGAAAAAAATCATTGAAAAAATCACTGTGTGTGATGTTCCTCCCCTTGGAAGTACATCTCTCGAAGTATCAGCGTGAGCTAGAGGTGTAGGATTAGCGAAAGAACTAGGATCAAACATTATCTTAATATGACTTTATTAAGATATTCAACTTAGACATTTAACAAATTTAATTATAATAAATAATATGAGAGAATATACGATGAAGCAATACGCACAATATATATATATAATAAGGCAGTCTAATTCAGACCAATATCAATAAGAGAACCGCCTAATCCTCGATTCTAATATTAAATAATCAATCCTGCCTTATTACAGCTTGTAGTAACGATTAATCTTGTCTTTATATGCAATGGGAATGCACCCCTTGGCTAATTCATCTATTTGATCACTAATATCTTGAATTCACGTCACGCAAAACTCAGCAAGACTTGAAACACGAACTGTAATAACCATCAACTGCCACAAACCAACATCAATTGTCTAACATTCCTTTACATTGCCATCCCACTTACTCTAAGATCCTATATTTAAAAGTCCACTTATTTGCATCTCCTATTCACATTTCATTTCTTGGATTTGGTTGGAAAAGAGTTGCCATTAATTCTGGCCCAAAGAACCCAAAGGACTTGTTAAAGAAAAGACGCGTAAGACGTCACATGTGTAATGGTATCAAACTAATGTTCATATTGTTTTTATTGATAAGGTGCTTATGAGAGATAAAGTTCACTGCATTTCTTATAATCTGTTAACTAACAAAGATTAATTTGATGAAATGAAATGCATTTTGAATTGAACACTCTGTGACGAAAAGGGGAAAAAAATGACGTACCAAGAAGGAATTGCCGATTGTAATAAAATTTGGTATGCAAAGACATTTCAACCGAACATGCAAATGATTAAAATTTGGTGTCCAATGAATGAATAACGGCAGCTACAGCGCATCGGAGCTATGCACTCAGCAGGTGTCTATAAGAAGCGATTCTCAATCTGATGGTGAAAATTTCTGTTGCATTGAGATTTAGGATACCTTTGAGCAACAGAAAAAATGCCTCGCCACGGAATTCGAGCTCATTACGAGCAACAGTCAGAGTTTGAAAGAGGTCGTATCATTGGACTGAAAGAGGGAGGTTGGGCAAATTGAAGAATCGCTCGTCATATGGGTCGAAGCGATGCGGCCATTAGAATATGTTGGAAAGAATGGGTGGACAGTGGCAGGTTTCAGCATCATGATGTTAGTGATCGACCTAGAAACACAGCAGATCAGGAGGACAGATTGATTGTCAGATCAGCTGTCACAGCGCTTGATTCATTGTTATCAACCATTAGACTTATGACCGCACACAAGTGTCCCCCATGACCATTCACAGATGGCTGATAGAGGAAAATTTAATCTCATACCGACTGCTACGTTAAGTGCCAATCACGCCTACTCACTGTCAAGCCAGATTACAGTGGCGCTTGGCTCAATCAGGTAGGAATCATGTTGACTGGGTACGTATAGTGTTTAGCGACGAATCCTGCTTTCAACTATGTCCTGACGATCATCGAAGACGTGTCTGGAGACGGCCAGGGCAGCGTGCCAATCCTGCTTTCAATATTGTACGCTACACAGGCCCTGAACAAGGAGTTATGATCTGGGGTGCCATTTCCTTTGAAACCGGACCCCTTTGGTCGTCATTAGAAGCACACTTACAGCACATCGGTACGTCGACGGCATTCTGAGAACTGTTTTGCTACCGTTCCTTTTGCTGTAGCCTGGCCTTATTTTTCAGCAAGATAATGCCAAACCACATACCACACATGTTGCTATGAACTGTCTTACAGCTTATCATACACTTCCTTGGCCATCCAGATCGCTAGACCCTCTCCAATTGAACATGTCTGGGATATGATGTGAAGGTGATTGCATCTATCAGGGAAAGTTGATAACCTGATTGGAGCAAATTTGGCAAGAAATACCGCAGGAGACCACCAGGATGCTTTATCACTATGTCACGTCGTGCCGTAGCTTGCATCCAGGCTAGATGTGGGTCATCTCCTTATTCAGCTCCTTACTTTGTAACCCTGTAAATCTGAAGAGAATCATTCAGTTTTTCTGAAATTTTAATCATTTTTTATTCTATACGTGATCTTTCTACCAACCAATTTTTGTTTCTTTCTATCGGACAACTCGTTCTTGGTGCGTCGTTTTTTTTTTGTTGTTGTTGTTGTTATAGAGTATGCATACTAAAGTCGTAAGTTTTTGGAATATTTCTAAATTTTAAAGACACTATATTTTATTAAATAAAACGTTTGAAATCCATGTCATTGCAATAATATATGCGTTGTAACGCAAAAATTTTATATGAAAGTTTGCTTTTCTTTGCATTAAAGTACACTGATGAAATAAATTAAGAGAATTTGCATATTTTATCGAATTGCATGAATAGAGCTGAACTTAATGAATAACCACTGCTTCTAGATAAAAATGCAAATCTTGTACGGCAAATACGCAAGCGTACACATGTATGTAGGTGGAGCTAGCAGAAAACAGGCTTTATAAGTGCGTGTAAGCTAAGACGTATTTCATTCACCAGCCCACCTCGACGAGTTTCTTGGTGTTATTTTGAAGCAATTGGTTCAATTCAAATTGTGACAGTAAAAATGAGTTATCACCAATGCTTAGATGATGGAATGAGATGGCGAATGGTGGGGAGGTTAGAAGAAGGCCAATGTCAAGTTCAGATTTGTTAAGTTCAATTTAACGCCCAGAGCGTTGAGTGTAACTTATAGAAACAGTTCCAGGATATTGGATCAATCGAGAGAAAACCTGAGCAAGGTCATTCAAGAACCACAACGGACAGAGAAGATCACCATGTTTCGATATAGCGAGGTGTAACAGAAGGACTACAGTTTCTCGGCTCTCTCGTTACGTTTATGCAGCCACAAGAACCCGTTATCAAAGGTTACTGTTTCAAAAAGACTTTATGGGGGAGGGTTGTTTGCCAGAAAGCCTGCTGTTTGTGTCCCACTTACGTCTACGAACAGGAGAGCCTATTTAGCATGGTCCAGACAGCATAAAGATTGGAGTATGGATCAATGGGCAACCGTTCTGCTCACAAATGAGTCTTGTTTCAGCCTAAACACCTATTCTCGCCGTACGCGTTCATATGGAGGAGACCAGGGACCCGTTACTTACCCTTCAATGTCCACGAAATCGACAATTGTGGTGGATAATGTTTAATGGTCTGAGAGACATTATGTTGGATGCCCGTACACCTCTCCACGTCTTTGAAAAAAACTCTGTGACTGGTGTGAGGTATAGGGATAAAGTCTTGGAGCCCTATGTTGGCCTTTTCAGGGATGCAGGCGGCCTCAAGTTCATTTTAATGGACAATAACGCGAGGCCACATAGAGCTTTTCTGGTCGACGAATTTCTAGAGAGTGAGGCTATTCGCCGTATGAATTGGCCAGCCTGGTCTCCATTCCTCAACCATATAAGCAGTGCTCCGCAACCTTTTTATCGCTGCAGACAGGTTAACGTTTGATAATTTTACCGCGCCCGCTGAGGGTGGGACACGTAAATTGCTTATATTTTAGATTTTTTTTATTTAATAATTTTAATTTAGTTATATTTAAATATGCCTTCAGAATGAAATATAGTTACACCAAAATGAATAAGAGTGATTTAACGTGGAATATAAAGTGATCTCCATGGAAAGTTGCGCAAATCTGAGAGAAATGCACCACTTTAAATAAAATGGCAATAGTTTAATGTTCTTTAGGAGGCCCAGCACCATTTGATCCACGGACCGGTACCAGTCCATGGACCGGGGGTTGCGGATCACTGCTGTTGAGTATGTCTGGGACGCTCTGGGAAGGGCAATTGCAACTCTCAACCCCCTTCCGAGAACCATCCAGAAATGAAAACAGCGTTGCTGAACGAGGGGCACCAATTGTCCCCCAAGAACTGATAAACTGCCTTATTTCAAGTATGACATCCCACTGCTAAACCTGTATCCATTTCTTTTGTTTATTCTGCAAGTGCTGTTTCATACCTACCAGCTCCAACGAGTGTTACGCGCGATCATGTGTGTGTATTGGAATTTTTGAATGATTACTGTAAAATCCAGCCTATATATATATATATATAACGCCCACTTTGAACACAAAAAATAAGATAGAAATTTAAGGGTACGCGTTGATAGCTTTAAAAATAACAAAAGAGATGAGTAAAAAAATTTACTTCTACGTGTATTGAAATACTATTTATTTAAAAGAATGACTTACGATATGAACTAAAAGAGTTGTAGTTCTAAAAGTAAACTATTTTTTCAGAAGTTTGGGATAATATACATTGAATAAATACTTCAAAACACTAGAGCAATGTATACTCATATTTCAGATTTCTTCGTAAAAAAAAGGGGTGCTCGTTACACGGCGAATATTCCTAAAAATTAAAAAATGCATCTTGAAAGTATGGGTGCGCATTATACGCCGGATTTTACGGTATTTGTTTTGTATTGTATTATTATATGTACAGATCAAATTTCATTAAAATCGGTCAAGTAGTTCTAGAGATAATCGACCAATTCTGCAAATTCTTTTAATTTCTTACACCAGTGTACATTAAATAGACTCATTACGATTCGATTGACAAAAATTGGACAAAAAAAAATCAAAGGTGATTTTTTTAGACTAAACTATCTTTTTGTGACGGGCTCACACGTCTTTTCATTAACAAATCCTTTTGGGTTATTTTGTGCCAGAAGTAATGGCAACTCTTTTCTAACCAACCCAAGAAGTAAAACGTGAAGGAAAGATGCAAATTAGGAAGCTTTTAAATATCAGAAGTTTAGAGTAAGCCATGTAGTATTTGGGGAATATTATGATAGTTCGTATTTCAAGTGTGAAGAGGTTTTGAGAGGTTAAGCGACAGCCTACAGAAGTTATCCGTGACAGAGAGCCCTTAGGTCAAGGTGCATACCATTGCACGCCAGTGAACCGCAACTTCAAATAGGATTAGATAGATTGATACTTCGTTGTACAATAAAGGTAGGAGTGACTATTTAAATATTCGAATCTGTGATCGCATAGGAATTGAGCTTAGGCGAGTTAGTTATTGGTAGTGGTCCGATTTACGTTATTTCGGTATTATATATTGTGTGTTTAGCCACCATAGATTCTCTCAGATGTCATATTATTATCTAATCTGTTAAAGGTTTAAGTTGAGATCATAATGTTATTTTAAGATCATGGCAGCTTCTAGTTCTTTATTTATCCCTAGACCTCTAGCTCACGCTGATAATCAAGGAGAAGAGCACCCGAGGGGGACATCCTTACAATTTGTATAATCTCACAAAATTTGAAAGCTCTAAGTTTAAAAAATTGCAGAGTTATAGCTTTTACGTTCGTTTTTATTCACATTCTAATTGCAAATAAAAACTTTAAACTGACTTGTCTCAGAAAGATAAAATAACTATTTTGTCTTCATTTAAGAGGTCACAGGGGTGTTAAAAATGTTTCGAGAGCACAAAATACAAACAATTTTCGACTACAAATAATTCTTTGAGATTAAAATGAAATAATTTGATTCTTTTACACATTTCTTATAAAGGAATAAAGTTTCAAAAAAGTATAAAATATCTAAAATATAATCATAATTTTAAAAATAATAAGCACATAAAAATAAGAAATTTTTTGTAAGAAACAAATAGTAAGTTTTACGACGCGCATGATATTTTCTGCAATAATAATTCTAATTACTAACAATAAGTTGATTTATAAAGTCAAATATATCCTTATTACATGCTGGCCTATCTTATATAAATAAAATAAAAAATAATATTTTTTAAAAATAAAAAAGTACATTTTTTTAAAAAAATTTTTTAAAAAATTCAATTTTTGTTGAAATATTTCAAAAAATTAAAAATTTATAATACTATAAATAGCTAGGATTTGAAGATTATGATAGAATTTATAATTCTGTGTAAAGTTTTATACATCAAAGTATGATAGTTTTTGAAACGCAATGCGCGTAATTGAAAAAAACACAAACTGAGAAAAAGGGCTTTAAAGTTTTAAAATTTGAATTTGAGAAAATAAATCTTAAAACTTGCATGCTAAAATGCTCCAGTATCATAAGATATACCTTCCTGTTCCTGAAACAGCTCAATTTCTTTACTCTTTTTAATTTTCTTGGCTCTGCGAGCTTCAAAAGATGATTCTAAGCGCCTCTGTCTTGACGTAAAGATTAGACGATTGTCACGTTCAGCCAGGGACACACACACATTTCTGTTAATTTTTAAGCCAAATTTCTCTAAAATAGTAATAAGTACTTGATTTCCATCATTAAAAACACTGGTTGCTAGATTTGCAGCAATCTCTGCAATCTGAAGCCTAGAACCAATTGTCTTAGGACAAAACTTCCAAATTAATAAATTTAAACTTTCATTAGGATTCTGTGTCTTACCTCCTAAACATTTCTTCAGGAGTGCCGGATGAGATAAGTCTGCAAATACAGGCTTAATTACATCTCGAACAGCTTTAGCAGCTGAGGGTTTGTGTTTATAATTTTGTAAATTATTATTAATTGCGGCATTATATACTTACACCATGTATTTGGATTTGTAGGACAAAACCAGTGCATCGGTTCATCATCAGTGCTGCAAGAATGACCCCAAACAGCCCAAATGGCTTTCCGCATTTCCTTTACACTAGTAGAATTGCATCGAATAGCATTACCATAGTAATGCGCAAGTTTATCTATTAAACTATCAGTTAACCTACCTTTACCGCCAATAGTTTTACCATCAGATAATTTATTTTTACTATATACTAATTTAAGCTTTCCTAAGTCTTGTACCCATTCTCTTTTGCACATGGCCTACACATTCTATTTTCTGAATAAGATGGTCATCACCGTATGGCTTGTTTTCAGAAAGGGCATTGAATGTTTTTGTGTCGCCATCTCCTATGTAGTTCGAATATTTCAGGTTGTGAAGTTTTTCTGATCGATTAAAAATCCTCAACATCCCGTCAACCTCCATCTTACCAGCAGAGCCAGAATAATTTTTTCTACATGAAATCTTATGCGCTCTTTGCCATTTATTGTACTTGATACCAAATTTTACCCCTTTATAACTGTCGCATCCTTTGCAAAATGAGGACAACACTTCCCTATCCAAAACCTTACCTGTTTGGGCCCCTATTACAGTACATACTCCAATCAACGATGAATGTCCTCTCGTTTTCCAGGTACCATCACCACTTACCGTTAAAAGGTTATCAGGTGACGAAGAATTTTCTTCGACAGCTGCCCTTTTCATGCTTTCTTCAGCGACTTCCTTCATAACACGTGAAAGTTTATTATTAATAACATCATATGATTTTTGTTCAACAGGATTAGGAAGACTCATTACAGCACAAAAGGTTTTTAATGACTCTAAACCTTGGCCAATGCATCTCATTGCTAAAATAGATCTTCTGTTAATTTCTGGAGCATTATTTTTATTCCCAGTGTTTTCACAGCTTGAAAAAGTACAAACACTCCCCACAGTTTTTACAACGTATTTCAAAATTCAACATAAACCACGAGTGGACTTTTTCATTAATTATTAATGGTTTATGACATTTTAAACAACATGATACTGATAAAATAGAGCTAAAAGTTGAAATAAAATCAAAAATACGATATCCTTTGAAGTTTTCACTTACCTTAACAAGATTTGACTTTAATGAAGTCTGAATTCCTGAGATTTTATTACTGGAAGCACACTTACTTGTATCTCTCCTTTCTGCAACATATGTATGAGGACATACCTTCATGAATTGGTTCCCTCTAAATCTCTTCTTTTCTTAGGACGTTTACCTGAAGGTCTACGATGAGTATTTTCCATTTCAATCGAGAGAATTTTGTTTTCAATTTTGATAAACGGTTTTAAACAACGCTGTTTTGAATTTTGATAAGTTATTTCAAACAACGTGCTAGCATTACCAAAACAGAATCAAAACACATTAAAAAGTGTGTGTTGAGTTGCAAGCTTCCTTCTCATTTAACCAAGTGTTTAAAATATTTCATGAGGCTTTTTAAAAACAGAAAAATAAAACGTATGCGGAAATCAAGAATAAGTGGGTGTGACATGTGGCCATTTAAACATTGTTATTACTAAATTGCTGTATGGAATTTTTTTCGAATAACTTTCGAAGTTTTTGTAGTACTATCACGTGGTTGGTATCAAAGTATTAAAAAAAATGAGGAACAACATATATTTTTTTTCGAAAATTCGAAAAAATCCAAGATTAACACCCCTGTGACCCCTTAAAATGCTTTGGTATTTTTCCTATTGGGCCAAATGCTTTTAGCGTTTTTTTAACTATTGCTAACAATACATGTAACAAAATTTGATATGCATTTTTCAATCAATTATTTTTAAAAAATAGTTGAATTTAAAAATTTGGCGAAGACATTTTTAAAAATTTTTTTTAAATAAGTCCAAAATTAAAGCCCATATGTCTCAATATACACATAAAAATAAAAATGATTTAAAAACAAATCTGTTTTTCAGGAGGGTAAAAAGGTAAAGTTTTTTTTAAAAGAACTATATTTGAATCAGATAACTTTTGTTGAGAGCGTTCCTAGAAGCTACAAGCTTATAATAATCCTACTTTATGATCTACGAACTGTAAGTGAAAAGGTTAATTTCACGAAACGAGCCGTATATCTATAAAACAGAACATGGATGTTACTGGGTTAAGAAAATCGATAAGAATCTTTCCCAGTTCTCTTTTCCATGTCCCCTCTCTTCCATGCACATCATCTCTTCTCATTAGCATAAATAATCCAGTTTGTCGCGAATTACTACATGGAAAACAGATTACATACGTTTCGGACAATTTACAGTTAACGACACGCATTTGTGCTACCTCAATTAATTTGCATGGATGGTAGACAGTAATTTAACAAGTGCACGCGGGAAGATTCGTTTCTCCGTTCTCTCTTTGTATCTCTTGCACCCACCCCTTTCTTCCTCCCGTTCATCTTCACAAGGAGGATGAAGAGCACAGTGGGATCATTAGAGGCAAGAGACTTGCCTTTTCATCAGAATACGGGAGCCATTAGGTGCCTAATCTTTTATGCATGGAGGAGTTTGCTCAATGTGGAGATTGTTCAAGAGGCAAGTTGTGGGGGGTCTATCTTTGGTTTCCCGGGGGGATGGGTAAATATCGAAAGAGGGTGGGGTGCCGGGATGCGAGATCACCCCCCTCCACGGCATTCGCGCGAGAAAATTGTCGCCAAATGCATCGGCGGTCTGGAACAGAAGAACTCTTGTTATGGTGGGAAGTGAAGCCAAATGCCACGCCAAGCGCGACACTTCCCAAGAACAAAGGGTGCGAATTAGTTGGCATTAAACAGCCAAGAAATGAAGAAAAATAGCGTTTTTCCGCCTCACTAAATCATAACACTGGAGACAAACACTTGGGCTGAAATGACGCCTAATGGCGAGAGTAGCGATGAATGGAGAAGTCAACGAAACAAGCGCGAATAAAGATTAATTCCCCGTTTGATTTTCTGTCCATTAATGAGAAAGAGTGAAAAAAATTAATGTTTGGTTATAGTCATTAATTATGAGAGCTTTCATAATGTGGCGAATTTGGCGTGAAAATGAAGCTCTTGTTGATTTGAAAGAAATAATGATTCAAGAAATGAGTTTTAAGAGATAAAATGCAACGATAAAAAAACGAATTCGTTCTTCCCTATCTAATTTAATTACTTTAAGATTTGACTTGAAAGTTAGAATAGATGAAAACTGCCATTTTTTACTTTTTTTCATTATTTAAAGTAAGAAACGACTTTTTATTAATTATTTGTGTTGATTTTTCTCATGTGATATATTTATCAAATACAAAACATTCTCGGTTACGGATTGATCTTGACTTAGAGCTAAGACCGACTTTGTTTCTATCAAGTCAAAGATTCGAACACTGATTTCATAAGACACCTAGAAGTTCATAGACAAATGCACGTTATATCTATCTAGTCTTTACGTAAGTGTGGTGTGGAAGTTAAGATAATTGTATTGAGAATAAAAAATTATTCTCATCATTTGACCTTGATTCAAAATTACATGGTCCATCACCAATGCTTCTTGCTGCTTTTAAGTACTATGTTAATGAATCCTCAATCAGTTTAATTATAAAGTACAAATCCTATTCAATTAATATAGCTGTTATGATATAAATTAAATTTATATTTAAAAATCAGAAGATAAATTATTATTCAGTTAAAGTTATGTACTGGGGGAGTTACACCATGTCCGCCTAACGCCTGGCCAAACCTCATGGTACAAATCATACAACTCCTCATACTCATTACTCAAACTATAATTTGCATATATTATTTGATTCTGTTTTTTCTCTCTCTCAATATATTGTAAGCAGGAAAAAAAAATAAATTTCAAGTCTTATCTCCTTATTTTATTTGTTCACATCGTCGTTTCAAGCATCTATTATTGCTGTATTACTCATTTATTCCAATGTCCATTCCAATCCATCAGGATACTTTTGACATCTTCATACAAAAGCTCACTTGGTATTTTTAATTGTTTTATTTCGTTATTTTCGATTTTCAGCAGCCAGTTAGAAAACTTAATTGCGTCTGTTCCCGCTCTCATATATTTTTTTCTCTTTTTTTTTTTTCAATTTCATTTGAACAAATTGCAGCCTCTTATAGTTTTTCAAGCACGCATCGAATATTTGAACATTGCACCTTGTTTCCAATTTGCTTCTGTATTGAGATCATTTCAGCATGTGGGAATTTTACATCCAGTTTTGTGAATATTGCATTAAAATAAACAAGGTAGTATGTTTGCTGTGTGAATAATTTCTTATAATTGTTTAGATGCTTCCTTGAGATGGAAATCCGTTGGCAGGATTGAAGCTGGCCAGTCTCCAACGGAGGAATCTTGTTGGTTACAAGTGGGCCAAAAATTTTCTTCCGGTTATGGAATTAATTCGAAACATGTAGTGCTGTCACCAGGATGGTTGCCAAAGTTGCCACACAATATCGAAATCAGCACATTATCGTTACTTGACATTAAGCGCACAATGACATAGGCGGTCAATGACTCCTCCACTTGCTCGTGACCTTACTGTTGTGTCTGGAAGAATTTCCAAGCAATCCAGGCAAACTTGCAGAGACTCGCCTTTACACCCGAAGTCTAGTCTATTGCGTCTCTTTGACTGCATCCAGCAGGAAAGACTGGATATTTTGCAGCTGAAGACACCAGTTGTGGAAATAACAAAGTTGGAGGCGTGTTCTTTTCAGTTATGAGTTGAGATGTACCAGACAAAATGATTCTCGTCAAATCTTCTCTTGGAGAGAAAATGGAGTTCACTTTCATCCTTCCTATGTAAAGAACATCGGCAGATTTGGTGCCAAAGGAATCCTTGTGTGTGGTGCCAAAACGTTGGACAGTCGCACACTACTATACATGTTCGATGCAGACACTGTCAACTCACAGCACTATAGGGATGAGGTCCTGGAGGCTTACATGAGGTTTTTCTGGGTGTTTTGTGTCCGGACTACATTTCTATAGACGATAATGCGCGACCACACAGAACTCACGTTGTTGATGAATTTTCATGAATTAGCGGATATTCGTCGTAGTGATTGACTCTCAAGATCACCAGATCAGAATTCTATTGAATATGTTTGGGATGGACTAGGAAAAGCCATTTCTCAACATAATTCCCCTCCCAGGACTCTCCAGGAATTAAAAGTCCCTCTTTTGGAAAAATAGGCTTTGTTGCCACAAAAATTTATAGACATCCTCAAAAGTAGTGTGACAGCTCATTGTAAGGCTAGCATAGCAGTTCACTGTGGTCATACTCCATATTAGACAGATTCTTTTCTAGGGATAAAAGCTTTATCTCTGATTCATGATTTCATACATTTTGAAAAAACTTGCATCTTAATTCTCAATTAAAATATTTTCCATATTGTTATGTCGTTATATTCTTTCTGACATTGTAATATGTCTCTGCGCCAAATTTCGTGGCAATACAGTAAATATTTCATCAGTTCTCACAGATTTTATGTTTGTGACCTTAATTTTGGATATGAGTGTATTATTTTCGCTCACACACACACACACACACACACAAACAACTCCAGAGAGTGAACGAGAGATCAGGAGCGCAAGCGAAAATATTTTTTTTAAAAAAAGATTATTCTTACGTAAGACGTTGGGAAAGGGATTCTGGTAATTATTATAAGAATACTTCAAAGTTTTTAATCAAGGTGCCTCTCTTCGTTGAGAACCAGAGGTCTTAACGGATTATCTAGTAAAGGTGAATTGGATTTTTCCTTTAAACATTGTGTATGATCAATAATGTTTAAAAATGTTCCAAAAGTTGACTTACTAGTTGTGTTAAAAGGAGTCGGTGTACAGTACATGAATCGTTTAACGGGGAGTAGGCACGCATTCGATACTATTGTTATTGGTCAAGCGGAGTGATTGAGCCACCCTGATTTTTTTTAAAATTATTTTCATTGTTCACGATAAAACTCTTGATTCCAGTGAATAATTTAACTAAGAAAAAGAATACTTACCTACTTTTAATGGCTTTTCAATTTTTCTTTGATAATTTGAGAAAAAATCAAATCAAACTGAAGTAAAACAAGTGTAATATAAATAAAAAAATTTAAGTCAATTCCTACTTAGATCGACAAAGAAAACTTTTATTTTAGCTACTTTATATTAAATAGTTACAATTAATATACATATGTATATACGTAGAACAGAATCACAACATTAAGTGGTAACTAATTTTTATTAATTATCATTACAGTATAGTATTGTCATCCAAAACAATCGTGTATATAAAATTTCAGTTCAACTGAATGCTTTAAAACGTGAAAAAAAAACCCTTTTCAAGTTTTGACACAAGTCGCCAAAAGGGGTGCTAAGTCACCAAAAATGATGCCAACGTGGCTGTATTTGTAATTCTTTAAATAATTAGTTTTAATCAATTAATGTTTATTAATTATAATTAAATTATTATATTGTCTTCCAAAATAAAATTATGTATATAAAATTTCAGCTCAATTGAGCGCTTAAAAATGTATTTTATTAACAATTGAAAATTCCACGAAGATAAATAAATAAATAAATTTATTGAGAGTACGAAAGCTAATAGTAGGAATTGAATGACATAATTCATAGACACATTTCGCTAACATTACAGGAATGATATTTGCAAGCCCAACTGTCATATTTTGTTCAAGTTATTGTAGTTTTATTGTTCTTTGAGGATTTCTAATAGTAGGATGAACTTTTCCTTACCTGTGCCATTTTGACATGATAAAGTGTGTCCTGTGATACTCTTATAGATTTATATTTTTCTTGATGGAGTTTTTAGGTAGCATTTGAAAATTTTCTTTTCAACTTAAACGTTTCAGGCTGATCGCTTTTCTTAAATTTGCTTTCGCTATCATGATTACCATGCATAATTTTAACAGATTCTTCCCTGGCTTGATCAGTTTCAACTTTTCAATAGAGGTCGCAGATACCATTTCTTTTATATATACTCTGCTCATTTATATTTATAAAAACCATAATAAGTCGTACAAAACTATCAACAGCTTGTTCACAGAGGGAAAATGTAGCATGTTCATATAACACATTTTGGAAATAAAGTGGTCATAAGGGGAACTCATTCAAAACGAACACCTTAGGATTGTAAGAAAACGTTTGCCACTCCCAAAAAAGAGGGAGATATGTGACAAATATACTGTTTAGTTCCCATGAAGAACTGTCATTTAGGAAGATACTGCCAAGGTCATTGGTAACAAATAAATAGTTTTCCTAGAACTAAGAATTTCGTTAGCCTGGGGTGACTCTATGCCCCGCGTGTCCACTCTAAAAAAAATACTTTTGAAATCCTCAGAATTTATAAAAGATAAGGAGTTTGTCTTGAACTACTCTGTGACCTCAGTTGTGCAACGTTAATTTGAAGACGAGTTGCACGGGTTGCGTTTGCAATGCGGAACTGCGTGGAATGTTTAAACTCAACCTATTATGTTGTTGAAAGTATTCCTTCATTATAGATGAACTTCTTAAAACTGTGCAAATAATGGTACGCCCTGTACCAGGGAGAAACGAAACATGGTATCTATTTTTTGATTCAGTAGAAAGAGCATTAAGAACAAAAATGTGCTGAATGAATTAAAATTCAAAATTATAATGAAGCCAATTGGCGAGAAATGTGTAAATATTTTGGTTTATATGGGTTATGACAACTAAGAGCTTACAAGAAAATAAAAGCATTAATTGTAAAAGAGTACGGACCCTCTCTTTTTGTTTGCTTAGAGAATTTTAAGAAAAGTAAATGGCTCTCAGAGCATAAGTTTTCCTAGCCTTACATTGTGTTCGGCGTTATATATAAGTTACATAAACGGTATGTATTATCGCAATGGTATTGCTGACATTATATGTGAGGAAACACATGGTTACACTAATTCAGCGCGTACGGCACATGGGAAATCAGGGTTGCCAACTTTGCGAGTTATTTTGAACGTTGGCATTGTTGAGATGGTACGTATAAGTACCATATAAGAATATATATTATATAAATATAGTCTATATATATAATGGTTGGTGGTTGTGTTGTTGCTGTTGTAGATGCCACCTGTCTAGAGGTTCAGATCGAAGCCTACGAAATTTATCGTGGCAAAGGGCCAGATGTACACCTGTCGTTATCCATAGCTTTGAGCACCATGCAGTCAACAGTACGATTTGGCTCGGTTCCACCACAATTTTGAGGGAGAACACTCTCAGGGAGTGGTCAGAGGCACCCACCTCTCTTTTCCTCTTCCACCGACCTGACGAGAAAACTTAGGCACGACGGCTATTTAGCCCCACGGCGCAAACGCACTATACATTTGCAAACCTCCATGTTTTCTCCGGGATTCAAACCCATGCCTTTCGGCACTGCAGTCAGCGTCTCTAACCACTATACCAGACGAGCGAATGGCGGATATTTCATGTGATTAATTTGGCGCAATAAAAGTACACGAAAACTGAATAAATTTAAAACAAAAGAATAGAAACACATTTCAGTAAATCATTGCACACATCCCGACTGTTATTATTCTAAGCTTCTTCCTTTGAAAAAAAAAGAATTATCAGAATCCTCGCGAGATCTTTGTTCATTGACCATGACGTCCCATAATTCTGACTAGCGTAACCGACTGAATTCGTAACTCATTTCCAATTGAGCAACAATTCATAATATTTTCTAAATTTTGTGTGAATCCTTTATGTTATTTTCACAAGATTTTTTTTCACTAAAACTGAAGATACGATCATTTAACAAAATAATTGCGGATACTTTCAGAACAGAGATATCAATAACGAGTTTTTACTTTTTCTCGTGAAATTTATGAAGCAGGAAAGTGACGCGAATTTACCTACTCGTGAACTAAAAATTGATGCTTTACCATTGTAAAATTCCAGGGGAGAAATTTTAAATGAGATAAAGGTTGGTTTGTGTGAAATTAAATTTCTGCAATTTTTAACATAATTTTAAATTTTATATTTCGATTCTCTGATTTTTGTTCTGGAAACTTTATTATATATAAATCAGAATGCTTACATTCTATAAATTTATATTTAGTAGCTTTTCACAAGATTAGAGCCTCATTTAAATATTTAAATACACTGATGTTCAAAATAAAGAGAATTTTAGATTTTGTCGATCATCTCTAGAACTACTGGACAGATTTTAACAAAATTTGCTTTGTATATAGAGATGATATAATGTAAAAGAAAAAATCATCCAACAGTTAAAATACACACGCGGAATCGTGCGTATATTCTTGCTGTACTTTCATATGGAGAGAACCAGGACCCTGCTACCTGCCCTCCAATGTCCGAGAAATCGACCATTACAGTAGCGGAGACTTGATGGTTTGGGTAAAGCATCACTTTGGAGGACCATACACTCCGCTATGTCTTTGCAAGAAGCACTGTAGCTGCTGTGAGGTATAGGGATGAGGTTGTGGTGGAGTGATATCTATATGAACTAGTACCAACATCACGCGAAGACGATCGTCTTGGAGTGATCGGTAAAGTACTCGCATTCGTTCGGAACGGAAGGTACCCAGAACGAACCTTCCTTCCTTCATTGGTGACCCGGACGTGATCTGAACCGCACCCTTCATACGCCGCAGTCGTGGCGACATCTATCCACCGCAAAAGCAACCAAACCGTCACACGAATGACGCAATTCTCAAGCCGTCTCACACAAATGACGCAATTAAACCTTTACACGTGACGCAACTGCTTATATGCTCGCCACTAATATGGTATCGTGCGTTCGCCTATTCGCCGAAACACTGGCAGGGGAGTATGTGGTGGTGTGATATCTATATGAACTAGTACCAACATCACGCGAAGACGATCGTCTTGGCGTGATCGGTAAAATACTCGCATTCGTTCGGAACGGAAGGTGCCCATAACGCACCTTCCTTCCTTCAAGGTATTGGCGCTCTATGTTTGCCTTTTCACGGGTGCAGTTGGCCCTGGTTTTATTTTAATAGATGACAGTGCCTGCCTGGGACGTTCTGGGGAGGGCAATTGCAACTCGTAAACCTCCTCCGAGAACCGTCCAAATGCCTGAAAACAGAGTTACTGAACGAGTGGGGGTTAATTGCCACAGAAACTCCCAAATCTCTTGTTCCCGGTATAAAATCGCGGTGGAAGGCCTGTTTATCTGAAAGAGGGGGGGCATAACACCTTGCTTTTGTTATATTCGTCAACTCCTATAGCAATAAACTAAACCAAACTCAGTGACGCAACAGCCCATGAGGGCAAAGGCCTACTGTGCCCATCTCTGTATACGTGACCATTGGGTACTGAGGTGCATGAGCAGATGTCCCGATCAGGGGGTCAGCATGTAGCGACCCCCCCAGTGTTTTAGTCCGCAAGCAATCTTGGTTCTCCTTTATTAATTCACTGAAGGGATGAAAGGCTGTCGATCTTGCCCAGTTCGAACCTGTGGCGTGGAAGCGCGATACGCTACAACTCGGCCACTAGGCCTATAGTACTAATATTTGTTATCTTTCTTCTTTTTCGATGCTGAAGCAAACATTATAGCTATTAAAACCCAATTGACTTCGTCTGGGACAAAATAACCATTAAGGACTGCCTTTGATTGATGGGGGCGGAAAAAGATTTCAGTAACCCCTTCATCCCACGTTTTCAGATAGCCTCTCCTAAATGCATTCGCAGTTCAAACTCCCACTTGAAACAGTGTTGGATTTGAGATAGAAAGCTGAAGCGAAGCGAACCTGTTGTAGATACGAACAGGGTAAGTTAGAGAAAAGGAGGTATGTAAGACGGCAGGCCGGCTCTAGTGAAATTATAGCGTAAATATATTTATCTCTAGCCTGACTGTTGTTTCGCTTTCAGTACGCTACAATGTATATATTTATGGACATATGCCTATCCACTGGCATATGCAAGGTTGGGGGCATGCAGCTAGATGTAAATGATACAGTATTTTCTTCTCTGAATAAAATCGAAAAAAACTCTTTCGAGTCAGGAATCAAAAAGATTACCAAACATCTATTAGTTAATATTTTAAAATCAATTAACTGGTGAGTAATTATTCACTAACAGTATTTTTAACTCTGCTAATTAAAATATGTGTATTTTCTAACTGTGGATATTTTTGTGTGTGTGTGTAGTTTCTTATAAAATTTCCAAAAGGTAAGCGCAAAAAATTTATTTTTTGACTCGACCCCTATATAATGTATAACCCCAAATTAACGAACAAAATATTCGATCCCAATGAATTCGCTAAATCGAGGTCCGGCTGTATATGAAATTTAGCCATAAAGTTTGGAGATACAGCCGACATTTTTAGTTTACTTTACTAAGTAGCAATTAGGGAAAAGTTAGTACTATGAAACTAATTCAACCCAACTTTTCGATAGGTCAGAGAGTTTTCACTTGGTTAATTCATGAAAAAAGGAAGAAAAAAGAATCCAAACTAAATATAAACTGATAATTTTTATTATATTCGTCATTCGACATTGGGATTTTATATCTTGATATTTTTGTATGATCCTTTTCTTAACTTTATTTGTTGCTTATGTATTTGTTTTATTTTATTTTTTAAATTACTTTACTTTTTTGTTATTTCTTAGGAAAATATTGCATTTAATCTAGCGCATTTAAAAAATGTTAGTTATAATTTTTTCGCTCGCTTATAGTTTCTGATTATGACTTTATTTTTCCCAAGTGATTTTTTCGAAAGATTTATGATTTAATTCTTCTTTTGGTAACAATTCCATATTACTCTCTTAATCTTTAGTTCATCCATACTTTCCGCCTGTACGATTTGAGTCGAAAGTACTCTATTAAGCACCCTTATACAAAGCTAAGTCATTATTTATATCGCTTTCCATCTTGCCGATACATATTTATCCACGGCTCATAAAATCCCCTCCGATCTCATGTTACATACATCTGACCACCGAAATGGCGTGCGTGAAATAATTTGGTATTGAACGGTCAAATGTCAAGTAACTTTCCCGTTGGTAATAAAACTTGCCCGGCGCGTGTGAGTTTGTAGATCCAACACCCTCGCATGAATCCACCCATTCCCCCCCCCCCGTTTCGTTTCACTTACAGGGGAAGGGGGGATCCATATTTTGCAAATGTATTTATCCAGTGTGGCAGGATGCCATTAATGTCCTCAGTCCACTGCTTGCTTTGAAAAGAAGCAGCGGTCAGTTGGTCAAGCAGGGATAAATTATGGGATCCGAGAGAAAGGGGATGGTGGGGATTACCGGGATGTGAGACAAAGGGGTTGCTACACTGGACAGATCCCTTATATGAATCTCTTAAGGAAAGGCTAGTATAAATAAGTCATTTAGCTTGCTAAATGGGCCGAAACGTAAGATGATTAAAGGTGTTCTGCTGTGATTTTGACTGTAGAAAACATCAAAAGAAGGTGAAAAAAGCTCCATTATTCAATGTGGAGTCTGTGATATTTACTGTAATTTCTTTTAAACCTCTTTCCGATTTTGCTTCTATTTCAGTAATAAAAACGGCTACCGTTTGTTAAATACAGCCGGACTGTTTAATTAGATAGTTAAATCTGGAAAAAAAAAAGTTCGTTTTGTGGGAAATTCTTTAGATAGATATTAATCTTATATACAATATACTTTATAAACGACATAAAACAAATTTTAAATTCAAAAACACTATTCGTCATTAAAAAAATAGTTATTCGCAATTTTTTTTTTTTAAGTTAATCTCGATTTATTTTATATATGTTACCCATCAAAAAGAAATCTGGAAGAAAAACAAGAAAAAGATGTGCATTGTATTTTCAACTTTGAAAAAGAACTTTTATATTAAAATCAATTAATTTTATTTGATATTTTCGAATTTTAAGACTACAAATAATTTCAAACATACATTATTTTATAAACAGTAATTTTAAGCATACATTATCCTATGCGCCCTTAAATTTAATTACTCGTCGAGTCTGCTAATTTTGCTTGAGTTTTTTGTTTAAAAAATGTTTTTTTCTCTCCTCATTATACGCCTCGCATCTTTTCAGTGCACCAAATCTCCTTCAGGTGTATTTTCTTCACCTCGTCGAATTGTTTCAAAGAACTTTATCATTTCACTATACGAAGGCACATAACTATTTTAAAAACAGGGAGAAAATCACTGATTCATAAGAGACAAAGTTCATTAAACAGAAAATACACTTCATTATTTTTGAAGGTCCTTTTACGAAAAAAATCGTACACTGTTCTTGGTTCCAGGAAAAAGTTCACAAAATAGAGAAATCAGTAAAGTAGAAGTTGAAAAAATGGAGGTCCAACTGTATTAATTTTATGCTTAAAATTGTTTGAATATTACTGATTATATAATATAATCTAAATAATAAATAATTTTTACATAATAAATAACAAATACACAATTAATGTTATAAAGTAATAAATGTATGTTACGGTAAATAGAAAATTTTTAATGACGGGAATATTCAAAAGTATAAATGAATGTAATTTTGAGAGCCTAGTATATATATATGAATTATTTATTTGTTAAAAGAATATATATAATCACGACGTGACTCATTAAGAATTACCTTTGATATAGTTTTGAGAGGCCGCGGTAGCCGAGTGGTATAGGCATCGGATCGTGGCTGGCTTTGTCACGAGTTCGAGCCCAGTACCACTAAAGACCCGCCGTGTAGGGCAGCGATGCACGCTAAATCTGTCGAGAGCTGAAACGTCCTCCCGTTGGTGTGGTAGTTAGGAGAGGGGGTGCCAGCTCAAGTGTCGTCCACGTCACTTGACCATGGTTCAAACTTACGTGGTCCGTCGCCAAAAGCCCTCGTGCAGCTGAACAGTGCGACGTTAATCTTCACTCACTTGATATAGTTTTGCGTATTTTTTTCTGAAGTATGCTTCAAATTAGTAAAGCATTATTTTCAAGTCCCCCGATAAATCCGTTAGCATAAAACATGTGTTTAAAAATTGCTTTCGAATTGGTAAACTTTATTTTAGCCTTCACATTATTAAAATCAGAAAATGTTAACCCATACAAAAAAGGCTCATTTGTTTGCTTGCTAAAAATCAGCTGAAACAAAGTATACAAAAGATAAAATATGAAGCTAAATGAACAGAATTTTTCCTGAAATGTTTACGAAAAGAGCAATTTTTCAAACTATAGAAAACATTATTTCAACACTATGTTTTTTGAAATTTCATTTATGTGTTTTTCATTATTGTGTACTATTTTTAGACTGACATAATAAACTGATTAAAGTAAAAAATTTTAAAAAATGTTAATTGGAAATCTTTAATTGAATTTTTAATACTCCTTCCCTGTATAAAATTTCTACACATAAAAGCACACAAATATTTTAAAGCCAAAAATTAAAGAATCACATCAAAACGGAAATTCTACATATTTTCCTTATTAAGAATTTTTAAATATTGTAACGTTGATCGGGGTTCGATGATTTTATGCAAATCAGTCACAAAGAACAAGACAGTTCTTAAGAACGGTGAGAATTTATTGTCTAGAAAATAATCATTTAAAAACATGATTCTACAGCAACATTCGCAGAATAAATCTGTGAAGGTCTTCACACCTTCAACAACACTCAAACACAATTATCAGTGTTTAAAATACAGGTATGTAAAAGATTATTCACATATGCCGCTCGTCCGAGCTAATTGGTAATCACGGTCAAGGCAAGTCTACTAATCTTTGGCCGAAATGAGACTAACTAATCACTAGTCAAAACCATACTTACTGACTTTCTGACTTCGGCGAGCAATTTATACGCCTCACAGATCACTCGAGAAAGATCCGCTTGCGTCATAGGTCTTGAAATTAGTGTATTTCTCCACAAATTTCTAAAGAATCCAGAAGGTCCTGAACTCGTCAAAAATGTTCGCCCACAAGATCGCCATCACCATAATGTTCACTAAAGTCACCAACTTGGTCGCTAAAAATGATGCCAACTTGTCTCTATCACGAAGTTTCCATTGAATCGCCTTTATAACGTAAGGGACGACATTGCTTGCGAATATTACAATTTTTACATAAAATAAATATAAGATAGAGTAATATAAATGCATTACACATCGAAATACAAATTATTTACACTATTTACACAAAATTCGTAACAATATTATACTTGAAACTATTTCTAAGAATATCGCAAAGTATTAATTTCTAAAAAAAAAAAGTAAAAATTTATAAATCATGCTGTAATTTCTAAAAACTGTATTAATTTTATTTTAAAAAGATAGGCATTATTTTATGAAGGAAACAAGTTATAAGTAAAGCTAAGTAAAAAAGAAAAAAGATATTTCACCTATCGTAGTAAAAACATTACAATTCAATAATTCTAACATTCATTAACTTTTTAACTATCATGGCTAAACTAACATTAACTAACACTATTAAAAAACTAACACTCAAAACTAACTAACACTATTAACTTTTTATCTATCACTTTTTCCGGGCTCGGCATTAGTTCTCCAAAATGTCAAATAATTTTTGCTAATTTTCTATGGGTGGTGTAGATAAATACCTGTGATGAAGAAATATCTTTTCATCCAACAATCCGAAAACGTGAGAAAAAAATATTATAGAAGATATTTTTCATTTATTAGACAAGTTTGGAATTTATTTTTGTTCCATACAATGTAGTTGGGAAACGTAGTACACTAAAAGAGTTTCGAATTCAAGTTGTAGAAGAGCTTTTACATAAATATGAGTATACACCTTCTGGATAAAAGGAGTTCTGGTAGACCATCTACAGTAGATAACCCTACCCGTCTTACTGAACGACATTTTAAATCCATATTCCTCCAACTCTATTGAAAAATGAGCCTACAAGACACTGCAAAAGTTGTTGTTTAAAAGAGCATACAAATGTATAAAAGATAAGGATTCTGGTGTAATAGTTGTGGAGTTGGTTTGTGCTTAAAAAGGTGTTTCCAGTTATACCACACAAAACTGATTTTATTTCCAAAAACTTTTTACTGGTTTTATTTAAATAAAACGCCATTAGAAGCGAACTTTACCACCGTCACGCTGTGTGGGGCAGGCATTTTTACAGTTGCTATAAAACCTAAAAACTTTTATGAAGTAATTCAAAATATCAATTTTTAACTACTAAGCATATTTTATTTTGTACTAAACATTTGATTTTTGCAATAAAAAACTTTGACTATTTATGTACCTAAATCATCAAAATAACTTAACCGTTAATGAGTGAGTGAATATTAACGTCACATTGTTCAGCTACAAGAGGGCTTTTGGCGACGGACCACGTAATTTTGAACCATGGTCAAGTAACATGGACGACACCTGAGCTGGCTTCCCCCTCTTCTAACTACCACACCAACGGGAGGACGTTTCAGCTCTCGACAGATTTGACGAGCATTTCTGCCCTACATGGCGGGTCTATAGTGGTACTGGTCTCGAACTCATGACATGCCCACCATGATCCGATACCTTGAGCAGTGGGCTACCGCAGCTCTTCTTGACAGTTAATAACAAAGGGCTAATGACCTGTGGTGCACACAAGGGGGAGGTCCTGGGAATCCGAACCCCCCAAGCCCTTAATTTTTTTTCCGATTAATTATAATTCTAAGTACATAGTACGTAAAATTTAATTAATTGCTTGTTATTAATGATTAATTTTATTAATTAATTCTAATTATTTATTCAAAAAATAGTTTTTTACTGTATTTTGTTCCCGAAAATTGACAAAATCAAAAGGAAGCATTATACAAGAATAGTGAACTTTCGACCCCGGACCCCCCTCCCCTTTAAAAAATCCTGTGCGCGCTACTGCTAATGACAATTACTTTTAATCATTATATGTGTGTTTTCTTATTTCTCCTCTGTTATTCTTTTTCTCCTCAGTGTTTTTCTGAATTTAAATTAAATATATGCCGGTAGGTTTCTTTTATTTATTATTACTCTAAATAATTACATTTATATGCATGGCTCATCGCTCCTTTTATTTTCAAAACCTTTAGTTATTCCTTAGATTTAAATCGACTGCCTTGCATTTCTGGAATAAACTTTGCTCTTTACACTCTTAAGTTAAAAATATATATATATATAATTTGTGACAGACTTTCTGTGAGCCTCATGGCGCTCGAAGAGTTCCAGAGTGATTTCTGACCGATAATAATAAAAGAAATTAGTAACAGTCCTAACGTAATCGAAGACCATTAATGTCCGTTGACTAATACTTTCACTTAAGAGACTGAAATATACACAACGTGTAAATAAACCGAAATAAAAAGGAAAACTGACGTGACCTGATTGAGTGGCTATCTGTCAGCACTGTCCAACCACTGGACACTTCTATCATGGAAATGCAGCATTCAGCATTTGTGCCTGAGCGCCCAGCTAACTAAATTACAGGGACTCGGACAATCGGTCAATGAGAAAAACAATCCTTCAATTAAGCGTAAAAGCACTGACCAGTGTCCAGTATCCGGAGGGGCTTGGTCATCGGTTTAATAGGATTAACCCTTTTACTGGGTTACGGGGGTAAAGCAAATGGCATGTCCACGAAATGTAATTATGCAACTGGAAGAGGCCCTTTTACACAAGATGAATGAGCGGTTATTTTCTGGGGATGGATTTTTGCATTAGGAAGGAATATATGATGGAAATAATATAGACTGATGTGGAAACATGTGTGATATCAATATGTGAATTGTATACGATATATGCTGGGGAAGTTAATCATTTTTGTAGATTATGAATGGGAGCTTATTGAATGTGTACTGTAAGATATTCCTGTGTAAGTACAGTAAAATCCGGCGTATAACGCGTACTTTTAACACACAAAAATAAGCGGCGTGCGCTTTACGGGTGCTCGTTATACACCGGGTATAAAAGTTTTGGGCTATAAAAATAAAATTTAAAGAAAACATGAGCATAGAAAAAATTAGATTTCTACATATATCAAAATACTGTTTATTTAAAGTATCCGACTTCGTTCGGAACTGTGATTTTACAAAATCGTATAAATGGATAATATTTATGATATTTAGTGTCACTCAAGTTAGAAAATGTATATAAAATTGTTTTAGGAATATTATAACAATAAAAACTTATTTAAGTACAATATTTTGACAAAAAATGAACATAGAATGACCAATTTTCAAAACATTCTCCTTTTATGAAAAATGCTTCTATTATAATAATATTTTGCCTGTATATAGCTCAGAACTGTGTACAGAGGCGGCTCAACCATGATTTTGTAAATATACAACTTAGAAGTGGATTTATCCATATTTTGCTACAACAGAGGTGAGAAATTTTAAGAAAAAAGCGCCGATAATTATTTTAATTGGTAGTAACTCTGAAAATAATGTGATTTTTTCAAATATCCTAGTTCAGATTCTCTGGAGAGAAGTCTTTACTTTATATAAGCAAAATATTATTATTATAGAAGCATTTTTTATAAAAGGAGAACATTTTGAAAAAATGTTATTATAAGTTATTTTTTTGCCAAAATATTGTATTTAAATAATTTTTTTGTCATAATGTCTTTAAAATAATTTTATACATATATTTTAATCTAAGTGACACTAAATATCATGAAAATTATCAATTTATGCACTTTTTTAAAATCACGGTTTCGAACGTAGTCGGATACCTTAAAATAAATGACGTTCCTGAAAGGGTTGTAGTTCTAGAAGAATACTATTTTTTTTCAAAAGCTTTGACATCAAAACATAAGAGCGTTAAGCGTGCATATTTCAGGTTTCTTAGTAAAAGAAGGGGTTGCACGTTATACAGCGAATATACCAAAAAATTAAAAATTTTAGCTTCAAAGTATAGGAGCGCGTTATAAGCCGGAAATTACGGTACTTTCTGTTGTTCAAAGATATCGCATCATATTAATTTATTCACATGCAGAAATGTGAGTCAAAGTAAGTTATACGAGGTATACTTAAGAAATAAACGGTGTATATTGATATAAAAGTAACAGTTCTTGCGGCGAAAATAATTCATAGAAATGTTAAATAATATGTATGATGAGATTAAGGATAGAACTCGTGACCGTCGGTTCCGTAAGCACTTAGCTTACCACTGGACTAAACTGACTACTACAGTCCGGACGATGTTACCGGCTTATATAGATATCACCGCTACTCACTACCCTACCAGTGAGTCGGTGGATAGGCGAACGTACGATATAGTTGCTTTGGCGAGCGTGTGAGTTGTTTCTGTTGCGTCAAGTGTGTTTAACGGCTTGTTTTGCTGCTTCATGCGTGTCTGACGGCTTTTTGATTGCTCTTGCGGTGGATAGATGGCACCCCGACAGCTGCGCTAAGGTTGCGTTTTTCTGAGTTCAGCGTCCAAGTCACCAATGAGGATAGAACTCGCGACCTTCGGTTCTGTAAGCACGTAACTTACCGTTGGACCAAAATGATCACTTCAGTCCAGTGGCTGTTACTGGCTTATGTTCGAGAAGACTAAAAATGCGGAAAATATATGAGTGTGGAATGATTATAGAATGTATTAGGTACTATTAAATATGTTAACGTAAGTAATACGAAAGAAAAAAAACCTTACAGTTAGCCATACGGAGTTGATTTTAAAACAGATTAATTTTCGTCGCGCTTTAAACGAGGGTATTTATGGCAATGAACGTGCTGACCGGCTTGCAAAAGAAACGATAAAATTAAGCAATTTGATTCCTATGAGCATTCCGAAAACATGTTATAAAAATGTTTTTAAGGAAAAAAAATTATTTCTCAGTACAATAACTTATATCAAATACCAAACAATGCGCATTTCAGCAAGGAATTTATTCCTTCTATTCAGAGACGTTTAAAGGCTTAACACTTTCAACCTAACTTTAAACTTACCCAGTTTCTAACTGGGCATGGAAACGTTAAAGACTATTTGAAACGCTTCAATTTGTCGCCTACTGATCAGTATTCTTGCTTCAGTGACACAGTCCAGAATGCCAATACGTGATGTATATGTGTGTATTTGCATGTATATAAATATATGTTTGTGTGTATATGTATAAATGTATTTGTGTGTACGCATGCTTTATGTATTTGTATTTTGAAAATCTTATTATGATCACACATGTTACCAAAATTTTCTTCATTGTATAATTTGTCTCCGTTTACATGTGAACAATCTTGTATTTTGTTCTGTATCTATTGTATTTGCATCCATTCTTGTTTATTTTCTTCTTTGATTCCCATTTGTGCCTGTTTCCTTGTACAGTTCTACCACAGTTGTGATTAAGTATTGACTTTCGTTTGTAAGTCTTGTGGCATACTTGTCGTCATACAAGTATTCTTCCTAGAGCAGTGATTCCCAAAGTCGTCTCTATAGACCCCCAGAGGTCTATGACGACCTGCAAGAGGTCCACATCATTAACAAAGTAATTTGGGGGTCCATAAGGTGTAAATGGGAGTCTACAATAGTGGCTCACATTAAACTATTGAGAGTGACTTTAATTTTAAAATAAAATTTAATCAAGTGGGGGGGAAACTAGGTTTTTTACCTATTTAACAGCTTTATTTATGAAATATGATGAGTTTAATTTGAAGTTACAAGTTGACAGCACAATTTTTATTGAAACAAGAATCATCATTTCAGCTTTATACCTGTTACTTATCCCGAATTATGGAATATCTTAAGAAAGTTTATAATTGCTTTTCCTAATGTGAAGGAGTTTCAGCGTAGTTTTTAATCTCAAAGAGAGAGAGAGAGAGAGAAACCTAAAGACTGGACGCTATATTGACCAAGAAGACTTAGAGTTAAACCTGACGAGAATTATGTCAAATGTTGAAAATTTGTTATTGAAGCACCAGATTCATCCTCCCAATTAAAAGCATTTGTTTGCATCTCAGTTATTTTATATATTAATTAAATTTTTATTTAATTAATTAACATGTGTGTTTCTTAAATTTTAATCACTTTACTTCACTACAGTTAGAAATTTAAATCTTTTAAAGTTCTATACCAGCTGTCAAAAAGACATTTTAGTTGATAAATTTGAAAAAATTCAATATTAAGTAAGCAGAGTCTACATCAAACCACAAAACATGGCAAAGGGTCTATGAGACAAAAATGTTTGGGAGCCTCTGACCTAGAGTCTGAAAAAAAAAGTGATGTGCTTGCTGGGTTGGATTGCGGTTATATGAAGAATAAAAATTCTTATTAATCGGAACCTACCTATGTGGGAAAAGTTGTTTTACAATATGAAGATAAAAGAAAAATAATTACCCCCCAAAAAAAAAGTTTAAAAATTTTCAATATCATTACAAAAAGATTGAGTTTCCGAAAACAAAATAGAAAAAGTCTTAATTTTAGTTGGAGGATTTTAGATTCAAAATAACTATTTTTGTTATAAAATAAATAACTGAAAACGATGATTATTGATAAATTCGTGCTTAGTGAAGAATACAATGTATATTACAACATTTCATAATCCCAGCTCTCTCCCCGCGTCATCGAATCAGTCCTATCCAAGCTTTTTTCCGTCTTCCACTTGTAATGGACCTATCCGCGTCTTTCCACTAATAGTCCTCTTGGGGAATACAGGGTTTTTAAAAATTATTCTAATATAAACCTTCCTCCTCCGAAGAAAATGTGATTACGTAAATCAGGACTTGTATATAAAGATTAAACTTTCGAGTTAGAGAGAGAGAGAGGTTAGACTACTATACGATAGCAGTTATTGATTAACGTGAAGTGAGGCTTGAGCACTTCGTAGCTTATTTATGTAATATTAAAACTGACGATTTGATCAATTAATATATAATAAGGAATGAATTGGATGAGGTCGCTTTGCATTAGAAGGTGTATTGCCTGGACGTAAGTGATCTGATTTATTATTAAAGTCTTCTAATACCTCGTCTACCTCGCTATTGCTTTCCATATTTAGTAATTGGTGCATTTCTTAACTTGGGTTATAGAATTGAGTCGTCGTTGATAACTGTGAATAAATAGAAAATATTTTGAATAGAGCTAATCTTCCTTCCGACTCTCCCATACTGATGGATAGCGCGGGGCGTCCATAACACACTTTCTCGTGCACTGTAATTTCGAAAAAAAAAAAAAAATTTAAAAAAATGAACACAAAGAAACTGTTAAATGTAAATAATGTTTTTTTTTTTTTGTAACGATTTAAAAAGTGTGTTCTCTCATCACAATAAGTGTTAAAAAGTGCTAAAATGCATGTTACATTGTAACAAAAATTACTTTGACTTTTTACCCTAGAAAAAATTCAAAATACTTTAAATCCATTCCTCTTGTGGCAGTACTTAAATTAAAAATTATCTTTTTAATTTTTTTTTTCTTTTCATTTATGTACCACAAGCCCTTTTTTCCGCAAACGTATGCTTTGAAACTCTGAAAAAAATTGTTCTTCGATCTACCTTAGTGCTCTCCCCTTATTTCTGAAAGTATGATATAGTAGCAAGCTAAATAGAAATTAATGGGTACATTTATGTGCTTTTACATTGAGGGTGTGTAAACGCTTAGGCGAGTGAGTGTGTATGTGTACATTTATATGTATTTGTTTTCATAATGAATATTACATAATGAAAAATATGTAAACTTGATTGTTAGATAATACGTCCAAAGTTGAGGCACAGATACGTAGAATTAAAACGTAAATTTTTCTCACTGAATGTGATTTTAGAAGTGCGATGCGTTGAGGTAAGATGACAAGAAGCACACAAAGAAAACATTTTAAACTTAACTGCGTCTTTGATTTTCCTGACGCATGATCTATAACTAGCATTTGTTTATTAGATGAATGATTTATCTATCAGAACCACTACTACAAGTCTCAGCATTCAATGAAAGACGCTTTGGATGTCTTGTTGGGTGATATATCGTTACAGCATGTAGGACAAAACAGGAATGTGATCGGGTGAATGAGAAATGCTAAATATTGTACCAGCAATGAACACTATGGTGTAGAGAAGTAAAATCAAATGCCACCCTAAACTGTAGTACCTGAGCAGGGATAGTATTTTGATCCAGTGACTCTAACCCGACCATCGTGGGGTTAATGACTAAAACATGACTCCGTTGTAAGGACAATGATGCTTCAATCGGTTATCTATGTGGCCGTATATTGCGCTATTACAAACAGTGGCATCAGCTATCCAAAGGCCCAGATGCTAAGAAAAAAGTAATATAAAAAAAAATTTAAGTCAATTCCTACTTAGGTCAACAAAGAAAAATTTTATATATATTAGCTACTTTTTATTAAATAGTTACAATTAATATAAATATAAAAATTAATATTAATATCGTATTGTCATCCAAAACATTCGTGTATATAAAATTTCAGTTCAACTGAATGCGTTAAAACGTGACAAAAAAAATCTTTTAAAGTTTTGACCCAAGTCGCCAAAAAGGGTCGCAAAGTCACCAAAAAGGACGCCAACGTGGCTTTATTTGTAATTCTTTGAATAATTAGTTTTAATCAATTAATTTTTATTAATTATGATTAAATTACTGTATTGTCAGTCAAAATAATCATTTATTTAAAATTTCTGCTCAATTGAGCGCTTTAAAGTGTATTTTATTAACGATTGAAAATTCCACCAAGATAAATAAATAGATATAGAGAGAGTGTGAGTTGTAGAATGGAAAAATGAGGGCCTGGTTGGATTTTATAAAGTAAAAATATATTAATATTTTAAATATGCATAGCTACAATTTTTGTTTACTATCTTCTCTTTCTTGGCATTGTTTGATTTTAAAGGCACCACTGTATTTCTTTTTTTTATCCCTAATTTCAGTTTTATAATTTATGCAATACATTTCGTATGTACTCGCGTAAGTATATACTGACGTTAAAAGGAAGAAGAAACTTAATGCTATGCTACAAAACATCGTTGGGAATCTCTGACTATTTATTTGCGAGGATCGAACTCACCCACCAGAAGACTTAAGGCTACAAAATGGTTCACCGAGATAAACAGGAAATGATACAAAAAAAATGCATGAATAAGAGAATACAATACAATATTATATAATTACTTTTTTAAAAAAACATCTCTGCATAAAAGAACAAGGGAAAGGGGGTCAAAATTACATTAGTCTATTGCAGATACTAGAAGATTACGAATGAGTGAGGGAATATTAACGTTACACTGTTCAGCTACACGAGGGCTTTTTGCGACGGACCTCGTAATTTTGAACCATAGACAACTGACGAGGACGACACCTGAGCTGGCGCCCCCTTCTCCTAACTACCACACCTCACCAACCTGAGGACGTTTGAGCTCTCGACAGATTTAACGTGCATCGCTCCTCTACTCGGTAGGTCTTTAGTGGTACTGGTCTCGAACTCATGCGAGGCCTGCCATGGTCCGATAACTTGACCATTTTAAAGAGGAAACTAGCTTTCTAAGGATTATATTGTTATTATAAAATAGAATGTAACTAGGAAGGAATTACCTCTTGTGTGTAAAGTTTTTAAGATGTAATAATAAGTATGATAAAAATTTTCATGGAATTTTCAAGTAACACTTTATGGAAAAATGAAAAAAAAATTGAAAATAATATAAACCTTTCGAAAAGTAAAGTTCGCAACCCTAAGCAAACAACGAAAAGAATTCAGGGGAGAATTCCCTACCAGTGCCAAGGTTATAGTTAAATTGCAACCTTTTATATTTATATCTTGAGTTTGGGAGAGTTATCGCAAGTTCGGCTTGTTTGGTGGTTAGTATCAATTTCCTACCTTGTAAAAAGGATAAGTCTGCATATAGATGGCGCTACTATTCATTTACAACCTTGTATAAAGGATCGATTTGCATATAGGTGACGCTTTTATTCTTATAAGGAACCAATTTGCATACGGTTAACAATCTGGAAGTAGCTTCCACTATTTATATTAACATTCTATTGTATATTTGTGGGGATCGTGGGTAGCCTAGTTGTTACAGCATCGGACTCCAGATCGGAGGGCCTGGGTTCGTGCCACCAAATACCCTCCGAGTTCACACGGAATACGTGCTCGTTAAATCAGTGGGTCCGAAAATCTTGTGGACGGTCACAGCTGAAACCACGGGTGCAGGGAGCTGGAGAATATTTCCCTCCAGTTCCATTCCTAAATTGGGGAGGTTGAGATAGGTGGTGTCGCCATCTATCGTGTGGAAGATCCGCCAGTATCGTGTGGATGTGTCTCAGGCTGTGGCAACTTTCATTCCTTCTCTTCGGGAAGGACAACAACATTGTATTTATGTTGATAAATTTGGATTAAGTCAATTAAGGTATCCGACTACCCTAAAATCATGATTTTTTAAAAAAATGGACAAATTTTTTTTATGATTTTATTTTATAGGCCATCTTATTAGCTTTATAAAAATACCAAGGTTTTTATTTTCCATTCACTAGAACAAAAACCACAGGTGCTTTAGTAAAAGCAGATGCTATAACTTTACCTAAGACGTCAAACTTTAAAATGCGTTTTACTCGAAATGTGTTTTTTCCGAAAAACTCAAACGGGGACAGCGATTGCTCAAAACTTTTTAAAATAATTTGCTGAAATTTTGTGTGTATGTTCTGTATAACAGCAGATGTGTTTTAACCTTCAGATTTATCAATCACTGTTTTATTACAAAATTTACAGCTCTTTAGGTGAATACAAACACTGTTTTTTTAAGCAATTTCATGTAACAGCTAAGATAAAGTGCTCTAGTTTTTTGTAAAAATTAAAATATCTCTTACCCTGAAGGTCACTTCAAAAAGGAATAGCAAAGTAATACATTAAAATTGAAAAATTGAGAATTTGTTCATTTACTATTTGCACAGAGCGGGCCCCGTTTATGCAATATTTTGTCAATTTTTACCCATTTTAGTAGTAATAATTTATTTTTCAATTCTTAATTTTAGTCTTTTTTTCTTAAAATGTACTAAATAAATCTAAAAACCAAAAAAAAAATCTCCATATATCCATTAGTTTAAAAAAAAGTTGTCGCAAGTAGTCGGATACCTTAACAGCTTGGTGTTATCTCTAATTACTGAGCATGTGGAGAAGTCTACCCCAAACTCATATTATCGTTAAACATGATTGTCTCTCCATGAGGAAGCACAACAAGCTCATGTTCCTTTATATGGGTGTATGGGATGTGTCCTCTTCTGACTGCAATGGTTGCTTTGCACCGTCTCTCCATACTCAGCAACAGATTGTCCAACAGTTTTTGAGTTAAGATTTCCAATTCCTCAATCGGCATCCATTTCAGTTATTGAAAGGATGATTGTTATTGTCCCCGGAGGATGTAATATTGCACAAGGTGTCTTCTCAAAGCATCCCACACATGTTCTATGGGGTTTAAGTCAGGGGAGAACGCTGGCTAATCTATTCGAGAGATATCTTCACTTTCCAGTAGTTGCTGAACAGTTGAATTTTATAGCTAAATGTGTTAGTCTGGAAAACAAAGATTAAAGGGGAAGTAGAATTTTAGTTAAGTTATAATTTAATTATCCTTACATTAATGTACAGTCGGACCTCCAGATAACGAACCTCTATATTGCGATTTTTTTTATTTTGCGAACTTTTTCCTGGAACGAAGAATATACAACTATTTTCTTCGTAAAATCCCCTCCTAATAGCAAAGTATATTTTCTGTTCAACTAACCTTTTCTCTCAAGATTGGATTTCTTTTCTCCTTATTTTAAAAACATATTTCAGGACATTTTTTCAAATTTTTCTTTCTTTTAGCACATTTCAAGGAAATCAATGATCGTGAACTAGTTTTACCAGGTGCTTAGCTCTCACACAGCAATAAGATAGCCGCAATTTTTTAAACAAAAACTTAAATAAAATTAACAGATTAATTAATCGGCGATTAATTTTAAGGACGCATGTAATAGTGTATAGTTAAAGTTACTGGTTGTAAAGTAATGTATGTTTAAAAATACTTGTAGGCTTAAAATTAGAAAATGCAATAAAAAAATTCATTAATTTTAATATAAAACTATTTTTTAAATTTGAAAATATGCAGTGTATTCTTGGACATTGTTTCTTATTTTTCTAGCAGATTTCTTTTTGATGGGTAAGATGTATAAAATAAACAGAAATTAATTGAAAAAAACGAGTCGATAATTATTTTTTTAAAAATAATATACAGTATTCATGACTTTAAAATTTGTTTTCTAAAGTATAGTAAAATATGAATCTCTATTTAACGAATTTAACTTTTTTCGTGATTTAGAGACTTTCTTAAATAAATGTCCGACTGTATATAAATCAGACAAAACTTAATTTTTTTAAAAAAAGGAAAAAATGTTTGGAATTTCCTTTTAGAAAATGTACCTGTAACGAATTTCACTGCAACACACTATCATTAAAGTATTATCTTAAATACCCTTGTTAGAATACTTCCAAAAATTCAGGCAGCATTTCTTCAACGATTTGATGAGATGGATCACTTTCACTAAGCTTTTCGACACCCCTCCTTCCCCCCTCTTTAACTCCGACTAAATACTCCACCCAAACTTTTCAAAATTTTCTTCAAAACAGATTACCCTACATTTTCCTTTTCTCTCACTTAGTGTAACATAGTCACTGAATTAATTTGCACGCCAGTGACACCCATAAATCAAAAAAGGGGGGAAACCGCAAAGAAGTGTGGTCGAGTAAAATAAAAGAAGATATCTTTTGCATACGCTTATGGGGAGATCGGATACAATGAATCTTTTCCGGAATCAGCCGCATGGAGTATGCAAATGTTATTAGTCAGGATGGCGAGCGATCCGGGACAGCCCAGTACACGCCGGGACAGCGAGTGGGACGAACGGAACGACGCGATGGGACATCGGGGGACGTCCACAAGAAGTTGATGCATTCTCTACGACGACGTGAAATTGTGACACTAGTGACGTGCAATAGATCCTCGACGGTGTTACAGTATCGACCTTCTCCGTAATATTGATTTTGGATGGGTGTTATATCTGGCGAGAATGGTTATAGACAACATGAACTGAAAGGGCACAGTTAATGAAATTTAAAGGCTTAGAATGGTCTGAAATAATAAGAAATATATGTATTCGGTTGCCAGGTGAACGCTATAAGTGATCAAATGTTCGGAAAATAAGATATTGTGGAAAGGAACTGAATTTTTTTTTACGCGCGAATGTATGTGTTGATATGAAGTTGTGGATATATGGAATATTTAGGATATTTTTGGTCCATATATGTTATTATTATCATTATTATTATTAACCGGCTGGGTGGCATGGTTGATTTGTCGCTGACCTTCTGCACCTAAGGTTGAGGGTTCGTCCCCAGCCCAAGTCGATGGATTTTCATGATGTAGACAATCGACAGCGGCCATGTCGTATGATTATACGGCATGTAAAGGATCCATAGAGTGTCTGTTTAGCTTGGGTGCTCTCGCCAAATTTAAATTCTAGTACAGGTTCGCATCGCCAGAGCTCAGGTGACTCCCTCTGAGGAGGAAGCTGTGCGTCAAAATTACCTGTGACGATTGGTATCTGCCTCTATGGTGGCCCACTAAGAAATGATACTAGCTTCCGAATATGTACTAGGACTGCAATGGTAAAACACAAATCTGCAGCCCATTCGAAATTTTTTTAAAAAATGTCTTTATTATTGCTGGTATATTAATCGTATAAAAGTTTTCCTGGCAGCCATCAGTGAATATTCAAAAAGATTTATAAATACATCATATATTAAACAACTTATAAATTAATATTAAGAATACATACCAATGTTCATCAGAGCTATAAGAAATGAGCATCTTCAAGAAGAAATTATAAATAGATTTTTTAATAATGTGTTCGATATTCACGCGCGCGTAAGAAATATTTCAATAGAAATTAATCTCACAGAGTTAATTATCTCAAAGGAAGAATTAATTATTATTATTCATTAAAGAATTAATTATCTCAAAATTTCATACTATCAATATTTCAAATCGCTAAAATATCTCTAAATAAATCCTATATCTTTAAGATAGTTTAAAACTTTAAGGCCTTTAATTTGAGAAAGGTTCATTATATACATATACATACATCTTTAGAAAAAGGATCACGTGCAGATTGGGTTTGCATTTTTTACAGTATCGAAATCTAGGTCTATTGAAGCTATCAGATATTTCATATTCTACTTTTTTATACTTTGTTTTTGTTGCCACATACATTGAGAAATATTTGTAAATTAAATACATCCAATCCCCTTAGTTTTACAAAGCTTAGCACTAACGAGCAGAAAATTTTGCAGAGCAGAAAATTACTAAATAGAGGCTGTCCGGCACCGAATTTATTTTTTAAGTTTCCTCAATCAGACAAGAGACCTTCGTTGGCAAACATGGCTTCAGATACCTGGGGTCATGCAAACTCCATAGAGAACATGTTTTGCATACATATTTGTAGTTTTCAATTCGAATTTTTCTTTTGACTGGTGGAACACCTGAGTATGCTTTGTGGAACCCTAAGGTTCCGTGGAACATAGTTCGAAGACCATTGAAATACTTCAGCAAATTCCGATACTTGTTGTGGTCGTGAGTTCTTAGTTATTCTTCTATTGAGTCGTGGATTCAAGCCATGTTGTCGATAAAGAGAGAATTTATTGTCGAAAATCAATCCTAAAATACAGGATTCAGCAGCAAAATTCACAGGTCTTCACGCCTACAACAGCCCCCAGACACAAGTATCAGTGACTAGAATACACGTATATAAAAGATTATTCCCAAGCACCGTTCGTTCTATCGAACAGTCGAGCTAATCGGTAACCACGGTCAAGGCAAGTCTATTAATCGCTAGTCAAAACCATACTAACTCACTTTCGTCTAGCATCACTCCACGTATAGGCCTCTCAGATCTTTCGAGAAAGATCCGCTTGTGTCATAGGTCTTGAAATTATTATATTTCACCACAAATTTCTAGAAGAATCCAAAGGGTCCTGAATCCCGAACTTGCCAAAATTGGTGCCAACATGGCCACCAAAGTCACCAAATTGGTCATCAAAAATTAGGCTAATTTGGCTCTAGCGCCAAGATTTCGTCAATTTTCCATTGAATCGTCATTATAAGGAAAGGGATGGCGTTGCTTACGAATATTACAATTTCAACATAAAATAATAATAATAATAACATAGAGTAATATAAATGCATTACACATCCAAACACAAAATATTTACAACGATTTTATATAAAATTTTTGTAACAATACTCAATAAGTTCTTATAAATCTTCATTCCTTTATAATTAATGAAAGAAATAATAAAATGTAATCAGAGGAAAAAGGACTAAACTCATTTAGTATTAATAATAAATCGTTTTCATCTGATGAAAAATAAATCGGGTCTGGTTCTTAGCCATTAATTTAAGGAAAGGTGACCTTTCAATTCGCAGTTTGATTGTATCAAAACATAACTCTTTGTTGGTATAAATGAAAAAATAAACACATTTTCTTTTAATTTTATCAACATTCAAACAACTATTGTCCAAGTTATTCTTTGCATTAAATGCAACATTTCTACTCACAATGCCAAATCTATAAAAGGGGCTTTTCTGATGGCCAGTGAACATTTAAATGAGAACCGACAGAATGATTCTTCAAATTGGCGGACACATATCCGGACAGCCCTGGTTTAATGTGAAAATCGCCCTTCGATTTACTCATCAGGGCCTCCAACTCGCCATTTGACGCTGGACTCCGCCCACTTTGAAAGGTCTCCTTCCCACCCCTTTGGCTTTCCTGTCCGGACACTAACCGAAGAGGGGGATGGAACGAACACTGAAAGTTTTTGGTCTCCCCCATTCCCATTAAAGCTTTCGGTGTTGTTTCAGCAAATCTTTGATGGGAACGAATTTCCTGGGTGTCATTGTTTTCCACCCGATGTTGGACGGCAGGCGATAGTTTCTCGAATTAGGCGTTCATGTGGGGGACCAGAGGCTAAATTGAAAATTTTAGAATTGAGGTAAGATTTGTTGCAGTGTTAGGGTTATCAATCAATCCATTACAGGGAAAATCCCGGTTTCTTTTTAACTAATTCTCTATCCCCCCCCACTATTTATTTGTTTTTGTGAAATCCCTGCTTTCCTTGAAGTTATTATTGCAGCGCGCACACAAGGGAGGGGGAGTTCGGATCACCCCCATCAGGCTTGATTTTTTTTTCGATTGATTTTAATTCTATGAATACAGTACGGGGAATTTAATTAAGTATTTGTTATTAATATTTTATTTTATTAATTAATGCTAATTATTTACTAAATAATTTATTTTTTACTGTGTTTTTTGTGCCTAACTATCGATAAAATCCAAAAGAATATGTTCGGTGGCGAATTGGGGTATAATACATGAATGCTGGACTTTTGACCCTCGACACCCTCCCCCTTAAAAAATTCCTGCGTGTGTCACTGGCTGTGTACCAGAAAAAACAGTGGTTGTATACCGTAATGTTACGGTATACAACCAGTGGCACACACTGGAATTTTTTAAGAGAGCTGGAGCAAAAAATTCGTGCAAAAAAGTAAATTTGTGAACTATGTTATTGCAAAATTAAGGAGAGAAAAAAAAGTTAAGTGTATATAATATTAATAATAATCTATCAAAGGAATGATGAAGAGCTTAATATATCCCATAAATCTCAGAGGAAGCTTAATTTCTCTCTCCCTCTCTTTAACTGTAAATACATATGATGTATGTATGAACCAAACAAACTAAGAACGAACATCTTAATGTTTTCCCCAAAGCGTAATTTTCTGGAGGATGCTGATTTTTTTTCCCCTCTTTTTGAATATTTTTAATAATAACGAAACGCTACTCAAAGGACGGATTATTTAGCAACACTTAAATTTTTATTTTGTAATAAATTTCAAGATATTTCCCATGGCTATGTTTGAAACCGCAGTATTTATATTAATGTCTTCATTCCATAGTTTTGGTTATATCAGGTTAAAATTTTTTTTAGTTTCCTACATAATAAGCGCATTCACAGAAGTATGATTATGAGTACTTTAAAGCCAATTTTAATTCAACTTGACAATAATTGTGAAAAATCAAATAGTACAACTTATTAATAGTTATCAAGTTATAGTATTTTACTATTATAACTTGATAATTATATTCTATAGTTTATATTACTATGGTCTATTACTATTAAAATTTTAAACATAGTTTTTCGCTAAGTAATAAAAATTCATTTAATTTGGGTTTAATTACATTTTCAGTTATTTGATTTTATCTCGGTTCAGTAAAATATTGTATTACTTATTTACTAATTTCTGCATTTTAATGTCGAGCAAAAGTAAACTGGTTAGAGAAACACCTACGTAAACAAATTAAAACCCGCCCGAAAGAAGTCATGTTTTTATTTGAAGATCGTAAAACCATATATAATAAATTCATACTAAAAATAAAATTAACAAATTTCCCTTTGTTAAAAGAGAAGTAAAAACACGGGCACGTGTGATCCGTACCGCTAAGCCTAATTAGATAGGCGGGTAGGTTGGGGTCTATTAGGCGTTCTAAATTACACAGCTTTACGAAAAATAGAAGGTGAGGGGGGGGAATAAAATACATACCTTCCATTAACAAAACTGATTCATGGGTCGTAAAACCAACTTCGTGTTATCCCTAGTAGCCAATGAAGAGAGAGATCCAGATTTTAGACGTTCCCCTTCTTTCATCGTTACCTGCCTTGTTTGTTTTTACATTATTTTTTATGATGTGAAGCAAGTCCTTGAGATTTCATTGATAAAAAAGAAAAATTGAGATGAAAGGAAATTTTTTTAATGTGTTGTTGTTTTATTTACAAAGGAATGTGTGTATATTTGAAGATATTATTTCTATAGAAATTGAGTTGTGAATTCGGATTAGTTGTTAAATATTTAGTTGATTTTTTTTTCGAACCAAAGTTATCAATAAAATATAGTACTGAAATATTTTATTGGAATCTGAATGATTTTCTAGACATTATACACAGAGTTGTCAAATTTGTAATAGCTTTGCTCTGAACAAGATTTTTTAATGTTCCTTTTTTTTGTTAAAATATTTTAATTTAATATCATATACCATCAGATAAAGTAACTTCAAATATTTTGGAAAAAGTTTAGAAAATGCTTTTTAAATAAAATTATTGCTTATTGTCTAGTAAACATGTAAAATAATCGAAATTAAATTATATTCATAAAACTCATTTTATTATAGTAATCTTAAAACCATACCTATAAAAATCTTTAAGTTAAGGAATATACCTGTCTTAAAGAGCTTCCCAATGAATACATTATTTCCTTCAAATTTATTTATACAAAGAAGTTTATCACGAAGAAAAACTAATTCCAAAATTAGGTTAAGAAATTCCATGATTTGAAATGTGAAGTAAATGTTTCATATTTTTGTGTTTTATCTGTTAAAAAGTACAGTGGGTCACATAAGGAGGGGGGGTCCCCGGGTCTGCCCCCCCAAAGCCCTTGATTTTTTTTCCGATTGTATATAATCCTATGTATATAGTACGTAAAATTTAAAAAAGTATTTCTTATTAATAAATAATTTTATTAATAACAAATTATTAACCCTAGACCACCACACTTAAAAAATTCTTATCTGGTCCACTGAAAAAAAAACATATATGGTATGCAGTATTTATGTCTCAAAACTTCAAAGTATATATGAATTTCAACGAGATTGATTTCTGATGTAAGAAAGTCTTGAATCCGTCATTTAAATCAACCAAAATTATTTCGAAACATTTGTTATTAGAACAAATTCAATTTAAATGAAAAAATGTTGTGTACATTTTTGTCAATCACTATATATATATATATATATATATATATATATATATATATATATACACTGCTGGACAATTGCTAAGGACGGATCACAAATTTCTATGTAGCATAACATTAAGCGAGACATGAGGCCTAGTATGATAAAATATAGTTGCCACACTGTTCAGACATTAGAATAAGGAATATTTATTGTTCTGGAAAGTACAAAAGCTGTGAAACATCTGAAAGAAAAAAAAATGTTCATTTGATCTGCGTACGGAGAAATGGAACAATGCATCTAAAAGTCAGCAGGCACCTTAAAGAAAGGTAACAGTACGGGATATGTCCACCGTGGAGTGTGATGCAACATTCCACACGTCGTACCATAGTTTGCACAACATTATCAGCAGCTGTTGAGGCAATTTATCCCATTCCTCTGTGAGTGCACGGATGAGGGTGTTCTTGTTTGTCGGAGGATAGTTTCGACCAGTAACTTGCCTCCCCAAAGCATCCACATTTTCAATGGGGTTTTAGATATGGAGAATGCGCTGGCCGTACGAGACGTTGAATACCCTCGCTGTCTAGACAATCCTGAACAGCGAGTGTTCGATGACATGTTGCGTTGTCGTCCATAAAAACAAATTTATCACCGACCGCACCACGGAAAAGACGAACATGAGGAAGTAGAACTTCATCAATGTATCGTTGACCCGTCATAGTCCCATTCGCAACCACATGTAGGCGCGTGCGGCCATTGATCATGATGCCGGCCCACACCATGATACTGCATGTCGGATATCGGTCCTTTTCCTGAATATTTTCTGGACGATAAGCAGTACCACTCTCGCGCCAGATCAGTTGGCGTCTACAATCCGATGACAGACTGAACCTATTCTCATCTGAGAATAGTACGCATGCCAGTCCTGTTCAGTCGAATTGTGATGCTCACGACACCATTGCAAACGGGCAGTACGGTGCTGTCTGGTCAATGGGACACACACAACTGGTCTGCGTGCATATAGTCCACTCCTCCCCTCAAACGTCTGGCAACAGTTTTTCGGGAGATCTGCTTTCCTGAGGCAGCAAGAAACTGATTTGCCATCTGCTGAGCTGTGGTGCGCCTGTTCCTTTTTTGCTGATGGGACGATATATCTGTTTTCTGCGGGCGTCGTACTTCTAACACGACCTCCCGGGCCGTCTACTACACATTCAGTAGTTTTAAATGACTTCCACTCCCGTGAAACAACGCTGTGAGCGATGTCGAACTCCCCCGGCAACATCTGTTATTTTTCGCCCTTCTTCGATCTTTCAATAATTCGGCCACGCATAAAATCATCTATGTGATGTCGGGAAGACATGCCAAAAATTTTAAGTTCGTCTATTAAATCTTTCCTGTAAAACTTTGACTTGAAACAACGACTGTCCACACGCGTCAAAACCTTTAAAGCTCTTATGAACGCTATCACGTGATGAACAGACGTGGAAAAAAATTTGCATACTCATAATTCTTCTTACTAATATCCCGCACTTATTCTAATTTTCCACATTTTGCTTCCTTTCATTTTGTGGTTGCTATGGATGATAGTGTTATCCGTCCTTAGCAATTGTCCAGCAGTGTATATATGTATATATATATTGGAGAAATTGACATTTTGTTTTACGCAAATATACGCACAAATACTCTCACCTTAAGAACAGTAAAAAAAAAAAACGGCATTTTTTTCAAAGACTAAGCAACAATTTTTTAATAAAATAGATTTTACTTTTTTTGTGGTAAATTCTAAAGAAATATATGAAAAAATAATACAGTATACTGTACTTATTTTTATCTCTTACAAATTTTTAAATTTTTAAAATTAACAAAAATAGTGACATTAAAATTACTTTTGTGTTTATTAAAGTAATGTGTATTATGATTTATATTTTAAATAAGCCCATTGCAGGAGCTCAAATAGATTAAGCCTATTATGTTTGGCCTTATTGTGTGCAATTTTTGAACCATTGTGAAAAAAATATACAATGAGTAAATTATTATTTCCTATTATCTGTACTAATTTAAAATGTCGTGCGAAAAGGATAAAGCAGTGCAGCCAGTGTCGCACACAAGGGGTAGGGGGGCATCCGGACTACCCCAAAGCCCTTGATTTTTTTCCGATTGATTATAATTCTAAGTACACAGTACGTAAAATTTAATTAAGTATTTGTTATTAATGATTAATTTTATTAATTAATGCTAATTATTTATTCAATAATTAGTTTTTTACTGTGTTTTGTTCTCGAAAATCGACAAAATCAAAAGAAGCATGATACAAGAATGTTGAACTTTCGACCCCGGACCCCTCCCCCCCTTGAAAAATTTTTGTGTGTGCTACTGATTGCAGCCAAATGTAAATAGAAAGTGAATTAATTGATTCGTATTAAAAGGAAGAAAAATATTTTTAACATATCATGAATGTATAAAACAGCCTTTTTTATTTTAACATCTTATATATGTGAGAAAAAGTTTGTCTTTTATAGAAGAACCTCTTTTTTCCCTAATATCACAGATTTTGTGATACTCGAGTTACATAAATAACTTATGATTACCTGGGAAGTTTTAAAGTATGGGCCATCTGGGCCTGGGTCCAGGGCCTTGTCTCGCTCTAGAATCGGCCTTAATAAATAAGATCGTGATTCGAATAATTTCTACGGTCAAATGTTTTTTCTGCTGCATTACCCGAAAACTGGGAAATTCGAACGATATGTCAACTGGTTACATGTGATGACCGTGGTCCATGTTTAGGCCTAGGTCTACCACCACACACCATCATTACTGATTCAGTCAAAAGGCGGCAGTTGGTTCAGCCGGTTTGTGTGACTATAAGACATGCGCATTTATTTGTTTCGGATTATTGTTTGTACGAATATTTGACATCGTATGTTATATACTGTCTACTTTTAAGGTCATAGAGAGACCTATATTTGTATGTTTAGTAGGGGTGGGGGCAGTAGCGTAACGGAGAACACTTGGGCCCCCCTGCAAAGTCAGGTTTTGGGCCCCCCAAGTTGGATTTTACAAAGGGTAGGTATTTGGTGATAGTCAGGCTGTGGGCCCTCTAGAGCCCTGGACCCCCTCGCAATGCGTGGGTTGCGGGGTGTACGTTACGCCACTGGGTCGGGGACTGTTAGTGTCTAAAGAAATCTTAAGATGTACCTGACTATCACTAATTGTGTGGTTTACATAAACAAGTAACTTAACATCACTAAGTGAAAACGTAATAAAATTATTATTCCATAACTTCAGGATTTTAAGAACATCAATGTTCTATTGATATTCATTTAATGTGGTCAATAGCGAACACAGATTTTTCAAGGGGGGGTCCGGGGTTGAAAGTTTACCATTCTTGTGTGTATCATGCTCCTTTTGATTTCGTCGATTTTCGGGAACAAAACACAGTAAAAAACTAATTATTGAATAAATAATTAGCATTGATTAATAAAATTAATCATTAATAACAAATACTTAATTAAATTTTACGTACTATATACTTAGAAATATAATCAATCGAAAAAATCAAGGGCTTTGGGGGGTCCAGACCTCCAGGACCCCCCTTGTGTGCGCCACTGAATGTGGTTTTTAGAAAGCTTGCAAGTATGTAATTCGTTTTTATTAAACATTTTATTATCAGAAGAAAATCATCGTTGTTTTAGTTGTCTTTTTTTCCCTCCTTTTTTACATGAAATAAATTTGGAAATTTCCTCATTTACGTGATTCTGTCTTAATTAATAAGCTGTATTCTATCATTAACACAATTCATATTTTAAAAATGTTCTTTGTATTTTATTGATTTGAAAAACAAAGCAATCGACCCACTTTTTTCTTTTGACATTTTTAGTTGCACAATAACACAATGAAAACAAGTAATATTGAGTAAAATGTTAACTCTCTCAAAAAAGATTTGTACACATATTTTTATTTCAGAGACTAAAAAGTATAGAGACAACATTATGGCGGAGATGCCTCTTTATCTCAGCAATAGTTCATATAAATTTTCGAAAGAACCTTTTTACGTTTTCAGTATTTGGAATAAAAAAAAAAAAAAAATAAATTGTGGGTTTTTTTTTTCATAGCTCTAGTATTATTTAGTTGATGAGTAGTTTATTTATCCTAGCATTACTAACATCTCAAGAAATACATTCACCAAACAGGAGAATTTAAAGCTGGCTTCTTTTATCTTACTCGACACTTCAGTAGAGAAGAATGGAAGTCGTTTTCAGCCTTTGTTTCGAAGGCATTTCGATGGTAAAAAGGGGCGAGGAACGATTTAAGGGGTGTCCAGGGGACAAAGCTGGCGCCGCCCGATCGGTTTTGTCGTCTGACGATACCATCTGCAGGAGGCAATCAGCCACTGATTGAACAGCTAGAAATGACCGCTCATTTCTCTTGCTTGGACTCCGGTCAAGCGAGAAAAGTCTCCACTCCTCTTCGGTCGTGTCCAAGCATCGATTCTTTGGGAGAGACTTTTCTTCATTAAAAGACTTCTTGTGATCAACAAATATTTCATCAAAGACATTGAAGCAACAACTAAACGGGTTAAAAGAGAAGTAAATTATAAATTAGGGTTTATCTCAAGTAGTGGACAGTTTGCTCGAGTTATGAATGGTTGTTGTACTTTAAATGAACTGAAATCGTTAAAATGTAGAGTATTTTATTTATTTTCATGTGATTTAATGATCGATTTAAGAAATTCAAATGGAGTATTATGACATTCCCATGATTATAATGGGAAAAAAAGCGCTGCGTATGCGTCTTTCCCTTCAAATTAGAAAAGCAAAAAGAGAATATGGGAAATGAGTCCAACACTTTTATAGAATACAAAAAAAGAGATTCCTTGTGTATACCGTATTTACTTGAATCTAAGCCGCCCTATTTTCTAGTTTTAATGCTATTGAAAATCGAGTGCGGCTTAGAATCGAAGGTAAAACTTTTGTTGGATGAGGGAAATTGAGTTTCCACCCCTTTCAAAAGGAAAAATGTACCCTCCCATTCTGGCCTCTTGAAACGATGACTTATCCCACCCGGCAGTTTATCTCCAGCATTCAGTCTATCATGCATCTTCAGTCTATCTCACCTGTATGGTGCTCAAGGCTAAGGCCAACGACAGATGTACATCTAGCCCATTTCCACGATGAATTTCGTGGGACTCAATCTGACTATGTCAGACAGGTGGCATGAGCAACAACAACAACAACCGTCTATCCTAAACATCGTTGTCAGCTCGAATTTAGGAAAATTTTTTTACATACGTTTTTTTTAATCATCTAAACATCAAAGATATCGATAATAGTATCAAGACAAGTTCACTATGAAGAAAATATGAAAATGAAGGCAGTTTTCTATGCAGACAAAAACAAAAACTAAGCAAGGGCCACAGATAATATGACACAAAGGCAACAAATATACGTCGATGGCGTAAACAAAAGTGTATAATATTTCCTTGTAAATATTCAGCAGTATTTAAGAATTCCTTTACATTCTTCTATAACACATTCTTTAAAAAAATGTTGCATAACAAATGTATTAGATGGCATAGAAGACAACATCACCAATTTCGAAGTTAACAACAAAAACAATGGGAGTGACAAATGATTTTCGAAACATGATACTGACGGTTAGAGTCATTATAGGTTCATGTATTTATTCGAAAGCTTTTAATACTGGTAAAATAAATAAATGAAATATTAACATTTTGTTACTTCTCTATAACTTTTTTTTTATTTCTTAAGTATCTGATATTGATAAGCCTTTTACACAACTTTTTATTTTTTTCTCAAAAACGTGTTGAGAATCGGGGGTGCGGCTTAGAATCGATGACTACATTTTTTCTCACAAAAAACATTTTGAGAAATTAGAGTAAATATGGTATATCTGTTAATCAAGTTTTTTTTCCCCCGAGACTTTGGATATTAGCAGTTAGAGAAATTTTACTGTTGAAAGTTATTAAATTCTGAGAAATATGCATGAAAATTAAATTTAAGATTGTGAATGAATTGAATTTACTGTGTGTGTATATATATATGTCTATCTGTCTGTTGATTTTGTAATTTCAATGCATCCCATTACTTTATTTTATATATCAAAAAAATTTAAGAATCTTCCAGATTTGAAGGAAACTAATTTCAAATCTGTTTGATGTAATTATGATCACTCATTTTATTTTGTGAAGTTTTATTTCATCCCCATAAGATCGTGAAATCTGATTTCATTAAAATTATATTTTATGAAAAATCAACCATGAAATTTTATAGCAAAAATAATTGGATATTCAAAAAAATAATATTTACTTTGATTTATACGCCATAAGATATTTCATCTTTATATCTAATTTGAAAAAGAAAGATATTTTCTAAGTATAAAATTTAGCAAAATATGTCTGAGAAACAAAATGTTCCCTTTATATGAAGTATTGACTAAATTGTGAAGAAAATTTACTTTAAAATGCCTGTTGTACAAAAATTGTTTATCTTGTAGCATAAAAGTCTTATCACACTTATACATATTTGGAGCAATTTTTCTTCCAAGCAACTCTTTTGAACAATTTCTTCCCAATTGCCATAGCAATAGCTTCCACCAACTGTTTCCTAGTGAGCAGAATAAATTGTTCGAAATTAGGATTGCTTGAAATTCCACCAATGAGGTTCTTCGAATCCCTACGTCATAAACAAGATGGGGTTAAAGATGGCAACCTCTGCTTCGTCAAACGCATCAAAAATTGAGTATAATATTTTAAATGGAATGACAATCATTTTCTGTTTACGACCGTAAACAAAGCCGTGAGCGGAATAAAAGAAATAACATTGAGTGTTCGATATCTAAAGCAGAAAAATCGGCGAGTGTGACAGTAGGGAGCAGCTGATGTCAAAGCTTATCGTTTTGCTCATGGCAACTCTTCACCCTCACAGCTGATCGAAACGGTTCTTCGAAAGAGTCTGGAGGTGTTCGGAGATTGTGTGATAAGGCTTTTAGAGTTGAGTTTTAAAAAAATTATCTTCGAAATAATTAGTTAATAAGACACAAAAAATTCTATGCATTAAATTTTAGAAAGATTTCAATTCAAACATTGAGTAAGCACTACAAGAGTTTTTCTCCATAATAAAATCCAAATTGAATAAAAAAAAAAAGATTCATTAATTTTTTTTTTTCATTTTTGAAAATCTTGTTACAGTAAAGGGTCACGTGTCATTCGAAGATTTTAAAAGGAATTTTTTTGAATATTGAAGGGGGGGATAACGAGGAACATTAAAGCTTACCTTAAAAAATTTCTTAAAATAAATAAATATGTGATTTTTTTAATATTTCTTTCAGACAAAAATTTAACGCATATTGTAATAATTAAAGCTTTATGAATTTCTATTATCCCTTTTTGGGATAATGATATGTTTTGATATTTTTCGAGAAAACATGAACCATCAATTTTTAGACTATACTAATAAGTATAAGCATCATTTTTTTCTTTTGTTCCTCAAATTCATTTCCTTAATTGTAATAATATATTAAACCGTTTTATTCTTTGTATTACAGTTTTTGAATTGATGGATGATTGATTCTATCAACTGATGAGTTAATAGTTCAATCCTATTGACTTGATTCTTTAGATATCAAAAAATAAATAAGCAACATTTAATATAAACGTACAATAACGTTGCTGTTGTTCCACCAAAGATCTTGTTTTCACTTTAACGAGTGTTTAGTAGGCAATGTGCGGATTATCTAGTAACTCGCAGATTACCTAGGTAATTTGAGAAATGAAACAATTTTAAACTCTTAAATCAGCGTTTCTCAAACTGTGGGGTCGCACCCCCCTTGAGGGGCGTGATAACTCTACAAGGGGGAGGCGAGCATATTGAAAAGTTGAAAACTAAAGATTATTCAAAACATTATTAATTTACTGAAAGTAAGCAAACAAAATACTTTCTGACATGATAAAATATAAAATACACGTTTACAATGATATACATAATGCACTTATAAAAGTATCTGTACTGCACAATGTATTTTATTATTAATTTAACATTACTAAGAACAAGTTTGATAATTACCAGCGACTCCAAGGACTTGTATTAACACTAATCCTGATCATTTGTACGGATTATAATGAATTCCTTAACTGCCAATTAAAAGTTACGCGGTTGGGTCCTCAATACCGTGGTTTTCCACGTAGATGCGAGTATGTTGATGCTTTTTTTTGGAAGGGGGAGGAGAAAAGGAATAAATAAGCAAAATCCTCCGAAATAAGTAAATCCTTTGCAAAGACTGTCAAGGTCCTTTTATAGTATTCCAAAGCCTTAGGAATAATTTTATGGATAGCAGTGCACAGAAAGGATCGTACTTTGGAAAAACGTATATATACGTCCAAAAGATTAACGCTTTGGCTGAGCAAGACGTTTATATACGTCAGTGGCACATAAGAGGTTAAAGCCGTACACACACTGTAGCTTTAGTGTAAAAGTATAATATAATTGAATTCAATGTAATGTGTTATTGTATGGAGGGGATGTGCGATGAAGATGATGATTGAATATTGGGTCGCGAGTATTGAAAGTTTGAGAAGCACTGTCTTAAATGGATCACCCTAACTAAAAAAAAAATTTCTGCATTTTAACGGTAACATATACATGCATTACTCTTTATATTTTTACCTCCTATGTTTCAGTGTATAAAATTTTTAATAAAATGGGAAAAAATACATTTATCTCATATTTTTTTTTACATTTTAAAGTAATCTTGAATACAAACAGAACATATCTTTACATCAGAATAAAATACCCTTTTACGCAAATTGGTGTTTTAGGTGGATTCTACTTTTTTTAATGAGACTTAGAAAATCTCAAGCTAATATTATATTGTATTTTAGATGCAATACTTTCATCGCTTACCTATATACAGAATCTCAATGCATTTGAAACAAAAAATCACTTTTTCATAAATTATGCAATTAATATGGTTCGAAAATATCAGTATGCAATTTCATCTTTTTTATACAGAATTTAGAATTTTCACGAGACATTTAATAAGTAAATATAGAATCAAGTTATATTCTTTAATGTACTTAAATCTGGGAAACAGTGTCATTGAGTTAATCACTGGCAAAGATTTCTAGTGAAGATACCTTTTTTTTTTTTTAATTTGCTTACAATTAATAGCTTTCGAATTTCCGCCTCCACATAATTTTAAAAATATTCTGTGAAAATTAACTTAGTAATTGGTTAAAAGAAAATGATAATATTTTAACTATGCACAATTTTATTCCAATTAGGATTGTTGCAGTAAAAATTGTTTTGTTATATAGTAGACTCATTAACAAACGCGCGAAAATCCCCACCTGCCAGAATGTATTGAATGTTTCATTCAGCGAAGAATGCTGAAATATTTTTTTAGAAATATTGATTTAATGTGTTAAGGAACAATTAAATTTTTGATTTTTTTTCTTTTCCTTACAACATATTTGTTTGAAAAATTAAGACTGAAATCTGGACTAGAATTTTTAAAATATTACTTCTTCGATTACAACATGTTGAATTCGGGTATGGGTTTCCAGAACTGAAAATATATATTACTCGATTTCTTATATATGCATGTGTGTGTGTACAAATTTGCCAAAACCAAAGCAAGAAATAAGTAATTTGTATGTTTTATAATATTTTATTGGTTATTACTATAAGTCAAATTTGAATAAATGCTTTGTATCTTGCACTAAGAAAGTTTTTGCAATTTAATTTTCATTCATTTTCTTTAATTTACTGGTACTCGAGTCCAAATTTTCATCCAGGGCCCTAAAATCTTGGTTTTAACCCTTGTTTTGATAATAAAGAAGCTAAATTCGCGGTGTGGCTGTAATAATGCATCAGAACTGCTTAAGAAAGTATTGGTGCCAATTAGAGATTAAATTTAAAAGGGAACTTGGTGATATTTTTCGATAATTTTATGTTTTTTCATTTGTGAATTTGTATAATATAATTTTAAAAGATGTATAAGTCAAAACAGAGAGTAATCTAGTTTCAAGGTGTTTTCCCAAACAGCAAATGTTCTTATCTTTAAAGCTTTTGGTTGCTTGGCTACTATAAATGTGTGCTTTGGAAAGTGATTTTGTGAAATTGTTTTAAATTGTTTACTCACATGGCAACTGAGAAAAGTTATTTCAAGTAAAACAGTGGATAGTATTAAAAACATACTTACTTGAAGGAAAAGATTTAGAATATAGGAACTTCGAACCTGTCATGAGTGCGTGCGCAATTTAAAAAATTACGTAGTGCCCTACCCAGCCCCACATCATAAATTCTGTTTTTTTCTCTCTTCTTCTTCTTTTTTCCCCCTTTCATGCCCCCCCTTTTGGATAATAAAAACGTACTGTCTCTAAGTATTTTCTTAAATAGACAAAGGATAGTATTCAATTTTACAAATTTCAACTATATGAAGCATTTCTCTGATTTATTTTTGTTAAATTATCTCGAGTTACAGCTTATATCTATTTTATCTCTCGCGAGTGTTAAAAGTTAGTAAAATATTTTACTTCAACATTAAAAAAAAGAAAAAAATGCACTCGTTTCTGTTTTACCTCATGATATGCCTTCCTACGATTTTTGGAACGTTTATAGTTAAAAAAAAATGAAAGCATAGGAGAATCCACAACTTGGATTTAAAGAACTGTAAATTTTATAAATTTTCTCAGTTATCTCTTAACAGGTGTGTGTGTTTTTGACTAAATCTAAATTCTTCAACATTTCTTTACAAAAACACGAAACTACTTTGCACTCAATTAACAAATAAGTATCACTTAATTAAGAATTTCCTACAGCTCTTCTAGCATTCATACTGTTTTCGGGATTCTAATAAGAATTTTCTCAACATTTAAATTTAAAATGATGTCCAAATAACTCTGCAAAGCTTACTTGCATTTGCCGTGGATTCTCTAATCAGCAGCAACTATTTGGTATGTTTAGCTAATACCGTCATCATTATTACGCGTAATCAAAGCAAATAAACTGAGGGAGTACACTGAACAACAACAAAAAACTCTTCAAAAAGTTATTGCGGTTTTTTCTCAATTTGACCTCCGACCTTGAGGGAACGAGCATAGCAGACGATTCTTTTTTTTTTCTTTGTTTTCTTTTCCACATCATACACCAGAGACCACCCTAGTTTCGCATACGTCTTCATTGGTTTCCTCAAACTGCAACAAGTCAGCCCCGAGGCACAACGCGAATATAAATAACCATGGTCATGCAGTTGGCAAGTCGGTAATTACCGGGGCTTGCCTAAGGATCTTGTTGAGTATATATCCCGTGCTTGGGGAGGGGTGGAAGGGATCACGGGGAGTTGCTTTTTACACGGTAATCACACCTGTCAACGCTTAGTTACATTCGTCTACCCCTCTTTCTCGTTCTTGGTACCCCCCTGTCCTTTCTTCTGCTGCTGTAGCCTCGCTTTTATCTGGAAATATAGTGCTTCTTCTCTAGTTGAGGCGTTTGCGGAGGATCGGTAAGCAGAATAGACTCACATAAGTTGGGAGTTGTCTCGAATTTTGTTGATTTTTATTAAAAAGAATCGTGATCTAGATGGTGTTCTTACCCCCTTCTTCTACGGGTTTTCCTCAAGAAAGGAAGGATATGATGAAATGCTGGGCTTGAAAAAAAGGATTGCCTGAATAAATTTATATGAAAGTATGCACTAGGACCTCCTACTGCTTGGTTGAAAGCTGGGCCTCTCATTCTTTCGTAAAAATGATGTGAGGTGTGACAGATGAATCAATCTTTAATGTATGATGAGGGTAGAGTATGTTTAAAAACAAAAATACTGAGACAGAATCGATTGGTTTTGAGGTCTTTGATGTATTACATATCTTGAGATAAAGAGAGAAAGAAAGAAAACACACGCAGGCTAGACTGCGATTTAGAGAAAATAAGGAAATTGTTTGAGATATATTGAAGAGAGAGACATAAATTATGCGTTAGATTATGCAGATTTTCTTTTTGATTAGTGTATAACCTCCCATATTACGAGTACATCGGTAATCTTTGAAAAAGATAATTCACGGTTTTTAATGATGGGAAGTCACTGATATCAGTTTAGGTTTATCTGAAAATCTTTAAATTTTTATTAATATTCAACAAGGTAATACCGAGTTGACTACAATTTTTTCTATTGGCATGGACTGAAGCTTATTGGCTGGAATTTGCCGAATCAGGGAGTTAAATAATTCAAAGAGCTAACATTAAAATTTCATATTGGGAGACTATTAGAATTATTTTAAACCTGTAAGAATTAATAAAAATATTTTATATTAATAAAATTTTATCTATCAATTTAACGATTTGTTATTAATGAAAATATCAAATATACAACTGATATGATGTATCTCTTTTATAAGCACGATTTGTAAATTGTAATAATATCCAGAATTGCATTTTAGAAGCAATATTAACAAAAAAAATAATTGCATTATACATTATATTATCAATAATCAGTGGCGCACACAAGAGGGGGTCCTGGGGGTCCGGACCCCCAAAGCCCTTGATTTTTCTTCCGATTGATTATAATTTTAAGTATATAGTGCGCAAAATTTAATTAAGTATTTGTTATTAATGATTAATTTTATTAATTAATGCTAATTACTTATTCAATAATTAGTTTTTTACTGTGTTTTATTCCCGAAAATCGACAAAATCAAAAGGAGCATGATACAAGAATGGTGAACTTTCGACCCCAAACCCCCCATCCCCCCTGAAAAATTCCTGTGTGCGCTACTGTCAATAATGTTTTTTTACTTATTTACTTTAATAATAAGTCATTATTCAAATAGAAAAAAAAGTGCTTTAAAATCCACAGATTTTTACCAATATCTTCTTAAAAAGTAATATTGACCTATGAATAGTAACGTTTAGAAGTGCAAAAATTATAATCGAACACAAAGTTTTTTTTTTCCTGTAATGGGGCTGCGTATTTTTATTTCTACCTTTGCAAACCTAGGACATTCCCCAGGAGCTGGTATCACTTTTTAATGCGGCACCATTTAGGCCAGGGGTGCCCAACCCAAATTGGTTGGAGGGCCACATAAAAATTTACTAAACTGAGGTGGGCCGCACATATCAAAATAAAAAAAAAATTCAAAATATTTTACTATCGTACAGCATTCAAAATATGATATAATCAAAAAACACCAAGTTTACCTTTTACTGGATCACAATCACAACAAAGTTGAAAGTCGACCGATTGCACTTGTTGATGGAAGAATATCTCTTAATCTACAAGGTTCTTACCTACAGTAGATTTATGCTGCCATCTGAGGTTACGTAGAATAACAACTATGTGCGTAACATCTTCACATTTTATACTTGTGTTACAGTATGTTTGCATAAAATTGATTTAGATTTTCAAAATTTTTATTTCAAATGCAAAAAAGCAATTAAGTAAAGAACAGCTTTGTAATTATTACACTGTTCGTCAAAAAAAGTTTTTTTTTTCTGTCCCATAGCCAAATGTTTAGTTTCTTCTTGTATGATATTAATTATTGCACCGTGATTAAATATATATCATAAAATGAAAAAGTTACATAATTTCAGAAGGTTAAAATATTAAACATTTTTATTATGATGCCGTAACTATCTTACATTTCTACTAGCTGGTCTGACAGTCCTGAGGCAACTCATTAAATCCATCATCGAATTCTTTCATTGCCAAATAAAACAAGAAAAAGACTACTAATCTGAACTTTAAAATATAGACCATAAATTATTTCATAAATTAACATACTCACTCTCAACGAAGTTCTCGTTGAAAGAGGAATAACACACCCAAGCTCATCTGCTTTCCTTCATCCATCAACACCTGTTATTACAATTGCTTGGAAGTCAAATGAAGGAAAAAAATTATTTCGGTAAAAACTGAACGGGGAGAGGTGGGGGTGGATCAAAACACGATATTTTCGATTCAACCGTCTGTAGTCCAAATGTCTAAAATAATATTGACGGAAACTTCAATTGGGCCGCAAAAAGTCTCCAAATGTGCCGCGGGTTGGGCATGCCTGATTTAGGCGATACCAATTACCGCAAGTAATTTTGACGCCCAGTTTCTTCTCCAGAGGGAGGCACCTGAGCTCTGTCGATGCGAAATTTGAACTTAGGAATTTAATTTTTCCCAGAGTATCCAAGCCAAACAGATACTCAAGGGGTTTTTTTCATGCCGTATAATCATACGACATGGCCACTTTCGATTTTCTGCATCAGGAAAATCCACCGACTTGGGCCGGGGTCGAACCCGCAACCAGCCGGCTAAAAATAGATTTTGTCAGTGGCGAACACAAGGTTGGGGATTAGGGAGTCACTCCCCATAAACCAACAGATTTTTAATTTTTTTCTTACAGATTATCCCTCGGCACTTTTATCAACGTTTTTCTTTAGAATATCCTCACCCTCCCCTCGTAAAAGAGGTTGTAACGTCACTTCTCGAAAACATCAACATCTAGTCGGCTTTCTTTGTGGACCCGACACCCACACGTGCATCTTGCAGGTGCAACGCAACCCTGTTTGACCCCAAGAGGAATCTAGCTCGTCGACCGGAAGATGAGGGGAGAGATGCTTTGAACTTGCACGGGAGCGGTAACCAACGAATCCTCCTCTCACAAAATAGTGGACTCTAACAATCTATAATTAACTTTAATAACTGTAATGTATCATTCTTTAAATAATATTCAATAGTTGTGACGTAAATAAATTCCATATTTAAATTAACCAAGAATACGCTACCGTTATTCTTTCAAACGTTACAGCTTAGAGTTTTGGTGGCAGCGCTTTGGGATAAAAGTTAGCATTCAGGACCTGTGAGAGGAGGAAATTTTGGGCTTTTACGGACGGACCGCAACGCAGGGGAAAAAGACATCTTCGGAAGCCGTGCTGCAATTGAATTCAGCTTCGGAGAAAAAGAGCGTCCTGCTCAAAGAAGATCAAACTGATCTATAGTGTTAACGGTGAGTGTCCGAAGGAATAGCGATTTTCGGAAGCCGTGCTGCGATTGAATTCAGCTTCGGAGAAAAAGAGCGTCCTGCTCAAAGATCAAACTGATCTATAGTGTTAACGGCTAGAGTGTCCGTAGGGAAAACGATCTTCGGAAGCCGTGCTGCGATCGAATTCATCTTTGAAGCCGTGCCACGAGTGAATTCAAGGCTGCTCAAACTGACCACACTTTTGTTAAGGGTGAAAGATTCAAGATTGGTCAAAGGACCATTGTTCACACGGAAGAGTTCAAAACCACTAGTGCACATAATTTGCTTCTGACAGCAAGCTGAGTACTTCAAATGGGTGAGTACTGTTTTATTTTTGAGTTGCAAACTGCATATTGTATTAGGAATTTTGGTTAAAGTGTTCTTTACAAATTTTGAAATACTTAGTGTTTTTTCTTGCATGGGAACAGTGTTATTTTGTTTCTAGAGAATTGTAATTGCATTTCAAGCATTGTGTGCAATTTTAGCTTAAGATTTATTGTGTTTTAAGTCTCTTGAATGATTTTGATTATTTTTAGTGTTAAGTTTTTTTTTGTGTATTTCTGTGTATGCATGGGACCAGTGTTATTGTATTAATAGAGAATAGTAACAATAGTGAAAAATTTAGCGTGACATTTATTTGATATTGTTTAAAAAATGGCTTTCCTTGGTAAAGGAAAAAAGCAAGACATGTTGCAACTTGCTGAGGAATTAGGAATAAATGCCACTTTAAATATGACTGTCCCTAGCATAAAAATTGCAATGACCAACAGTGAAGGTTATGAAGAGGAATTTGTTAAAAATCTGTATGAGACTATCATTGCAAACGGAAAAAAGATTAGATGAGTTAGAAAGGGATGAAAAAAAAAAAGATTGGAGGAGTTAGAAAGGGCTGAAAAGATGAGATTAGAGTAGTTAGAAAGAACTGAAAAAATGAGATTAGAGGAGTTATAGAAAGAACTGAAAAAATGAGATTGGAGGAGTTAGTAAAGGAGCAGGCATTAAAAGAGAAAAGAATTACAGCTGAAATTTGATTTAGAAAGGTTTAAAATAGAATCGGATTTAGGGAACGATGAATCAAACGATTCTACAAATGTATGTTCAGTAACCTCTATTTTAAACTTAAAAAAATTGATCCCAGATTTCGATCCTAAGCAGTCAGATATTAGTTTATATCTAGTGATCTTTGAACGCCAGGCTAAAAGGGCGTCAATAGAAAAGAAAGAATGGGTGGGGCAATTATTGGGTTTGTTACCCTAGAGATCGTGCAATTTATTGCTCGCGAACCGGAGGAACAAGCCGAAAATTACGATTATGTAAAGAAATTATTACTTAAAAAGATTCAAGTTAAGTCCGAGGTCTTTCGGCAAAAATTTGTCCAACACCAGAAAAATCCGATAGCACCTGGAAGGATTTCACTTTTGAAATTACGAATTATCTAGATGAGTGGCTGATTGATTGGCTTATATATATATATATATATATATATATATATATATATATATATATATATATATAGAAATAAATACGTTTCAAGATCTTAAAGATCTAATGGTGGTAGATCAATTAAAAAAACGCGCCAATGCTAGTATGAAAGATCATTTTTTAGATAATTGGGCAAACCTTAAATCAGCTACTCAAATAGCAGAACTCTTTGATAATTATGAGGACGTCCGAAAGGTAAATTCGAAACCCATGGATAGGTGGGGCAGAAATGATAAAATTTTGACATACTCAGGGGTCAAGGAAAAAGAAAATAGATTTGGGAAAACTTCCCCAGATTAGGAGCTTCTGTTCCGGAGAGTACTAGAGAGAGAAGTCTTGAAAAACGCGTGATACAAAGATGTTATCATTGCAATATGCCCGGACATATAAAAGCCGTTTGCCCTAAATTAATAAAAAACAAAACGACGGAAACTCTCAATAATATTGAAGGAAATGAAAACTCGGATTTTCTTCATATACAACAAAGGGCTCTGTGAATGGTCACGAGATAGACATTCTTAGAGATACGGGAGCGACAATAGATTTAGTATGTGCAAAATACATAAATCCTTCTTCTTTCTCTGGTGAAAATGTTTGGGTAAAACAACCGTTAAGCCCAGAATTAGTTTGTTTACCTTTGGCGGTCGTGGAAATTTCCGGAAATTTTGGAACGGTGCAAACTAAGGCAGCGATTTGTGGAAATCACTTAAATCAACACGGTCGATATTTGCTTGGAAATAAAACGGCCGAGCTAATAAAAGGAAATTTAGGCTATAATTTCCTGCCAGTCGAAATATTGAATGCTGTCCAAACAAGGTCTCAAGTCAAAGCGGCTAGAGAAGAAAGGGAAATAGATAGTGGTGATGCTAAAAAAGGGGAAGATGAGGTTATAATTGTTTCTCCGGATGCAGAGGACGAAATTTTAATACCTGCATTTCAGGAATATGTTCCGGAATCAGCGCTGCTAAGGGTTACGCGAGAAAATTTAATCAATGCTCAAAAAAATAGCGAGGAGATTAAATCCTTATACGAACAGGCAGCCAGTCAAGTGCAGGTTACCAATCAGGTTTATTCGCTATAGAAGGAATTATTGGTCAAAAATCGTGAAGATAAGTTAGGTAACGTGGTGAAGTTATTAGTAGTGCCGGAAGAGTTGCGCGACCCCATTAAATCCTTGTGTCATGAGGGGAACATCTGCACACCTGGGAATTACGAAATCAAAGACAAATTAAACCGATATTTTTACTGGCCGAATTGCTATAGAGATATGGAACAGTTTGTAAAAACTTGCGATCAGTGTCAGAGGGCTGGGAAGCCCAATGATAAAAAGAAAGCTCCACTAAAATTGGTCCCTGTTATTCAGGAGGTTTTTACTAAGCTAAATATTGATGCGTGTGGGCCTCTCCCGATCACATCTAAAGGGAATCGATATCTTATCACGGCCATTCGCATATCAAAATTCCTGAAGCTATTCCGGTGTCTGATATTAGTTCCGTTAGTGTCACAGATGCGCTGTTAAACATCTTTAGTCGGATGGGGTTTCCCCGTGAAATACAATGTGACCAGGGTACTTCTTTTACTAGTGCTCTGACTACCGAGTTTTTGAAAGATTCGGAATACTTGTCAGGCATAGTTCTGTGTATCATCCACAGAGTAACCCTGCTGAGCGATTTCATCGAACGTTGAAACGACTCTTACGAGTCTTATGTTTAGATGCAGGCTCCGAATGGGACAAACATCTCCCGTCAATTCTTTTAGCGTTACGAACTGTATCTCACGAAAGTACAGGGTATACACCGTCAGAGTTGGTGTATGGGAAAAATTTGCGAACCCCAGAGACGTTAGTAATGGAACATTGGATGGAACCAGAAGAAGAGGGTGATCTCGTCACTGAATATATGTTTAAGTTAATAAATAGATTAAAAAGATGTCAAGAAGTAGCAATAAATAAAATGGAGGAAATGCAAGTTAAGCGGAAAACTTGGTATGATAAAAACGCAATAAAACGTGAATTTAAGGATGGGGATTTAGTCCTAGTGTTAGCTACATCCCGAACAAATAAATTAGCAGTGCAGTGGATAGGTCCTGGGACAATTTTAAATAAAATTTCGGAAACGAACTATTTAGTCGAAATCCCCGGCAGACGCGAAACATCTCAAATCTATCATATAAATATGCTAAAGCCATATTACAAAGGCCAGAACACGTTAACGTAATTATTAATGATGAAACAAAAAACTCTCTCGCAAACCAGGAATTAGAAATCCCATACTTAGAAAACAATTCTCTCGGTTATGATTTCGAGGACGTAATTCAGGCTAGCGAGTTGAACAAACACCTTCATGACAAACAAATGGATCGACTGCGCGAATTATTAAATAAATACTCTAAATGTTTTCAAACAATGCCGGTTTAACTAATCTGGTTGAACACGAAATCCAGTTAGTTAGCGATCAACCAGTTAGGACGAAGCCCTATCGAATGTCGCACCGACAAAATGAAATCTTAAAAAACGAAATTAACCGAATGTTAAAATTAAGAATCATTGAGGTAGGAGAATCGGATTACATGTCTCCTATGATTTTAGTTGAGGTAGCTGGGAAAGAACCTCGTCCATGTATTGATTACAGGAAATTAAACGGGATCATTAGAACGGAATATTTTCCTCTTCCGAAAATCGAAGAACGCGTAGAAAAAGTATCGGCGGCTAAATTTATTACCGTCTTTGACTTATCTAAGGGATATTGGCAAATACCTTTGAGTAAAACAGCACAGCGATACGCAGCCTTCTGTACTAGCTTTGGTACATACCGACCCCTAAGGATGAGTTTCGGATTAAAGAATGCTCCATATTTCTTTAGTAAACTCATGGCTGAATTACTTAACGGACTAGAGGATTTCGTTGTCCCGTATCTAGACGATATCGCAATTTTCTCAGATACTTGGGAGTCGCACATTAAACATATGGAAACGGTTCTGCAGATAATAAAGAGAGCTAAGTTAACGATAAAACCTTCAAAGTGTAAGTTTGCGCAACAAAATGTCAAATTTTTGGGTCACATTGTGGGTCAGGTTTTTCGCACCCCTTCCGATATCAAAGTTCAGGCTGTTCTAGAGTTCCCTACCCCTCGCACGAAAACCCAAATACGTGCTTTCTTAGGTCTAGCGGGTTATTACCAAAAAATATATAAATCTATTCTCGGTAATCGCTGCTCCGTTGACGGACGCGTTGAAGGGAAGAGCAAAGAAGGGAGAAATTACGTGGACGACGGAGTGTGAAAACGCATTTCGAGAACTAAAAGGGAAACTAATTGATAAGCCCGTCTTGTACGCGCCAAATTTTGAACGAGAATTCATTGTTCAAACGGACGCTTCAAACGCAGGTATGGGAGCAGTTTTAACCCAATTAACTGAACAAGGTGAGGAGCATCCAATCCTTTACCTGAGTAAGAAATTTTCAGAGGTAGAGAAGCGTTATTGTACGACAGAGAAGGAATGTGCTAGTATTGTTTTCGCAATTAAAAGGTTACATTATTACTTAGATGGAAATTCATTTTTAGTTATGACCGATCACAACCCGTTGGTGTGGTTGAATAGAAACGTTAGTTCTAACCCTAGATTGATGCGATGGGCTTTGGCTTTGCAACCATATAATTTTAGAATTGTACATCGGTCGGGTAAAAGTCACAAAAATGCAGATAGTCTCAGCAGATCGTTGATAGATAATTAGGACTTGTTAACAATGTTCTCTTGCTCATGAATAATAATTGTTGCTTAGGTTTTTAGTTAAAGATTAATAATTGTATTAATTTTATTTATTTACTAGTACTGAATATCATATCGAATGGAGATGCGTGTCAAAAGGTAAAGCCATGAAAAGCAAATGTATTAATATGCTTAATTTTTGTGTATAGGGTTTTAAAATATACATGAGTATTTAGTTTACGCAAGAGGCATATTGTGAAAAATATTGTGTGTGTAAGGTTGTACACTTCGCATATCATATCAACATGTCGTTAGTATAATTTTTATTAAGTATCGTGGCGAAGAATATTTTATGTTTAAGGTCTTACACTAGCATTTGATGTAACATGTTGTTAGTATAATTGATAATAGGCATTGTGATAGGAGTGTTTGTATTTTTATTTAATGTTATAGTATGTTTTCTTACATTGCTATTGATCATTTTCGTAATATGAATTTGAGTAAGATCCCTAGCAAGAACACTCACTCACTAGAAATAAGTAATTCCAAATTTAGTTCAGCGTTTTCTTTAGTAATTAAAATTGCAGCTCAGAAATATAGTGGTGCTTGATGAAAGGTTGTGTCGGTAATCTGTCAGTTGTCTCATCGTCATTCCATTAAACTTTTCTCAACGGAAAAGTTCTATAAGAGAGGGCGAGAGCTGTAACGTCACTTCTCGAAAACATCAACATCTAGTCGGCTTTCTTTGTGGACCCGACACCCACACGTGCATCTTGCAGGTGCAACGCAACCCCTGTTTGACCCTCCGAGGAATCTAGCTCGTCGACCGGAAGATGAGGGGAGAGATGCTTTGAACTTGCATGGGAGCGGTATGGTGACAACCTTGCATGGTGACAACGAATCCTCCTCTCACAAAATAGTGGACTCTATAATTAACTTTAATAACTGTAATGTATCATTTAGTAAATAATTTTCAATAGTTGTGACGTAAATACATTCCATATTTTAATTAACCAAGAATACGCTACCGTTATTCTTTCAAACGTTACAAGGTCTGTGCATACAACTGGATTTCGTTTTTGGAAAAATTGTAAAACTAGTTATTACCTGTATATTTTAATAATGAGAATTTTCACAAATATTTCATAAAAAACTTTACACCAGTAAAGTTCTTTATATAATCATCCCCTGTTTATGAATGAAAAAGCACTTATGACTGAGACTAAAACAGGATTTACTTTTAAGAGACTGTTACTATCTATACTCAAAAATATGTATCTGCGCAACTAAAATTGAAATTTGTGTTCTTAATTTAAGAGGAAGCTCAAAATATCAATATTTGAAGGGGAATAAAACGATACGCACACACACTTGGAACGAAATTTTTTAATTGCTTTTGACAGAAACTGCATCTGTCTTACGCTCGAATGAAAACTAAATTACACTTAAAATGGGGGGTCTTATTCTTGAAGGGCTATTGTCCTTGGGATTTAACGATACATTTATCTCAATTTCATCATCAGATAAATCAATTCAGAACCCCATTAACTTCTTTAAATTATATATATATATATATTTAAAACTCTTCATATTTGTAAAATAATATCTTACGATACCTATCGAGACGATAGAAAGAGACATGCATTAATTAGAAAAATTCCTAAGCACTTACTCAGCATTTGTGAAAGGGAGGGGGAGGGAGATCTAACCAAACTATTATTCTTCGAGTATGACCTTTCCATTCACCTTGACAACGAAACGTGAATATTATTTTTCATTCGAACACACACACTTCTTCCACCCACTGGTACCTTTACACGTATCCATTATCCGCGTACGTTCACAAAATAAAGAAAGCAAAGCGGATACCACGAGTTGGTTCAGCACCAAATACGTGTGGGGTCTACTTACCCTTAAAAAACCAAAGGACGAATGTGTGAGGTTCGACGGAAAAATTCTCGAAAATTCGGTAAAAATATTTGGGGTGTTGGCTAGAAACACGGTCCTTATCGTAGTTAATTATGAATATGAAGCATGGTTTCTGTGTTCAGGAGGTAAAAGAAGCAGAAAAAAATAGAAGAAACAGCCTTGGGGGGGGAGCATGCAACGTCTTAGTGTGAGGCCACGAGTCGTGTCGTCCATACAGATGTGTGCATCAAGTAGCGTGTAATCACAAACTGTCAGTCTAAGCACTAGGCAACGTGTAATTAAGGCTAGGGGTGATGGAGGGAGGGTCTGTTCTGGATAACCCTATTTAGGATCTGTGGGATTCAAGTTCGTCTGCGAAATAAAGCTGTTCAAGCTGTCAAGACTTGTTTCACAAATGGAAGATTTATTGACTATGATTACGAATTCACAAACCGTTTTTCTGCGTCTTGGAATCATTTCGCATTGTTTCGTGGGGATGGAACTTGTGTGTGTGAATGGTATAATAGAAAAAAAAGAAGGAATTGGACAAGAAAATCGAACTCTGGATGAATGCGTCTGGTTTTATTTAATGTAAGAATTGCTAAAAAAATTTCTATCACGAAGAGAATTCGCTTGCTTCATTGCTTTGCACGATGATTGTTTTATTTATCATTTTTATATATTTTACTTTTTAATTTTGGTGTTGTTGATTGATGTATGAAATGAAGAAGTACTGAATCTTTCATATTCACAATTTATACTTAATTGAAGAATTTAACTGAAGAAATGTTATGCTGTTTATAATAATATATCACAGATGGAACAATAGCTACAAATATAAATATTAGAAGCAATCGTCCATACAACACCTTGAATACGGCTTGTGTTCTTTATATATATAGTATATCAATGTTCTCAAACCAATACATTAAAAATGTTTTCTCCTCTCTTAAAGCATAAAACTCTCGTCAGAAGTATGTATTTTCTGATTTTTTTTTTCTAAAATGCTGTAATATTTATATTAAATTTTTACTTTGTTATCCGACAGACATTTCTTTGACTGGTTGTGGGAGTTACAATATCATGGATTTACTTGAAAAAATGTGGATATTTTTCTATCTAACATTTTCCGAGTTTGAAAGAGAGGCCTTAAAACTAATCAAACGCAGCCTTAAGCATTTTAAAACTGTAATCAAACTACAATATATTCACTTGGTTTTCGTTTTAAGTATTTTTAATTAGAAAATAAAATGTACTATTTGTTAGCTGACTTACATTTGCAAATACATATTAAATGTATTCTTCACGTGAACGTATAATGTTTATGCTTGTTATGAAATACTTTTGGTTTATTTTTAAATAGTTATCTGTATTTTTAACTACCACATTTGCCATAAAATAAAATACCTAAAACTAAGCCCTGGCATGATTTTTCTAGGTACTCGCAGTATCAGCAATTGAAAACAAAAAACGTTGGCAGAAACTGTAACTGGTTCGAAAGAAATATAAAGCCACAGAGAAAGGAAAAGTCATTGATCCGATAAGAAATCGCATACAGGATTCCGGATAAACGTGAACATAGTAGACGAGAGTTAGTTCCATATTCAAATAAGCACCTTTATATTTTAAATGTTAAATAAAAAAGACTATCCTTAAGTTAATCCTGTTCTTTTTTAACTTTTTCTTACTTCAATAGTTTTCTATGGATTGAAATTTGGAGTGTGTATGGGGAAATACCATAAATGCACAGATGATAGGCAACTGTCTCTAAACTACTTCATAAATGTAATAGATTTATCGCATTTCGTATTGTTGTGTTGAATTTTAATCTAACCAACTTTGTGTCTCCAAAAATGAAATAAAAAATTGCAGCAAACAAACTGATTTCGAGTAACCCATTTGCAGTTAAAATTCTCACTAGTTACCCTTCCCCTCCCGGAGTCTAAAATTGTTCTTTGTAAAACTTTGCATATAGGTCAATTTTTATTATTTAAGTTCCTTACTGGTAAAAGTAGGCATAATCAGTGATACACAAATCCTTTAAAATTTTTATTTTTATCTATCCACTCGCGTTTTATTGGTACTTTCTTCTCTGTGCTACCCTTGAAATGAACTCGTTTTAATTTTATAAGCCTTGGGTTGCTCGTTATGGTGTACTAGGAAGTCATTGTAAATTAATAAATTGAAAAAAATGCACATTGCGGCAAGTATCTTGCATGAAATCCAAGCCATTTAAAAAAACCTCCATTATTGTTGTCATCTTCTTAAAACATCATATTTATAAGCGAAAACAATAAGTTAAATTATCAAAGAAAACTCCCGATTTCAAAAACACATTAACTAAAAAATTCTCTTTAAAATCCACACATAATTTGTTCCCGCTCTTACAAAAATATATAAATAAAATGGCAGTTTCAAGTTCAAAAACAACCCCATTCATCCCACAGACTCCATTGTTGTTCTTTTTTACTCGCAATCACACGCTTTTTAAAAGTTATCCCGACTTTATTTTTTTTATTTATAACCAGTGTTTCTCACAAACTTTTTGTTCATCCAAGTTGTTTGACCTCCGTACAGCATCACGTAACAACTGCCAGCACATCAAGGGAAAAAAAGACATAATAAATAGCCCTAACAATACCTAGCCTACCGTAAACAGGCTATTAAGTGCGGTTTTAAACTCTCATTCGGCTGATTTATGTCACAGGACGCTTTCCCTGTGCACATGAATGATAGATGGCTTCCTGAGCGCACGCCTTGTCCAACGTCACGACACTGTCAAGAGCTCTGTTTATCTATCGATTGGTTGGTCGAATGAAATTTATTTCTTGTCAATCCATGCAAATGAGTAAGAGTTAGGCTTAAAAACAGAGCTTGGAATCTTTGAATTGTTTGTTGGAACGATCGGCGTTTGTAATTAAGCAGTGAATGTTATCGATTTGTTGAACATGGCTATGATCGATGTTCAGATGAATCGATCAACATAAAATAGGATGATTGGATATCGTTTCTGAGATAAAATTGTTTTTTAAAGGATAAGTGGTTTTACTGATAGTTTTGACTAGAGCCAAAAGGTATTTGTTTGACTTGTTGTAGAACTTTCTGCTATTGTTGCTTTTATTAGAGGTTATTAGAAAATTAAATATACAGTCGTACATCCATATTACGAACCTCTATTTTGCGAATTGTTCTATAGTGCGAACTTTTTCCTGGAACCAAGAACATTTCACGATTTTCTTCGTAAAATAACCTCCCAAAAGCGAAGTGCATTTTTTGTATAATTAACACTTTATCCTGTGATACAATTTTTTCTCCCTATTTTTAAAGCATTTTTGGACATTTCAAGTTATTCTCTCTTTTAACATATTTTGTGGATGTCATAAATCTTGAACTGGTTTTATTAGGAGCCCAACTCACCGAGAGCAATAGAGTGTTCTGAGTGTTTCAACTAAGAAGGGCAACCTTTAACACCATTGTCCAGTTCACAGGAAACATCTTCGACAACTTGTTTCATCCTGAGCGGACTAGTCTCCATTCATTTGTAGTGTTGATCAGCCGTACTGGTAATTTCGTCTCTTGTAGCCTGGAAAATGTCATAACGTAAGTGCTTGAGCATTAAAGAAAAAAATGAATTCTTCAGGAAATAGATAAAGGCGTCAAGAAACTTTCCTTGTAGTTTATCGTGCTATTTTTCTGTTAAGTCAAATATATAAAGTAAATATTGGGTTGTTCGGAAAGTGATTTCGTTTTTTCCCGACAGAGGATTTAATTGTATTTTTGCACCCAACTTCACATTTAAGCCGTATAATTTTTATATTCTTTGAGAGCTCATATAGCAAGGCTTGTGTGTGAAAATTCCAATTAATTCTACGCAGTAGTTTTTGGTTGATGTCCTTTTAAATATGGAGAGGCGATAAGCAGCATTTTCGACATATCTTACTGTTTTACTACAGAAAGGGTAAAAATGATGTTCAAGCCAGAAAGAAATTGACCGATGTGTATGGAGAAGGTGTGTTGACAGTACACCAGTGCCAGAACTAGTTCGCTAAATTTCGATCCGGCAATTTTGATGTCGAAGATGCACCTCGTTCGGGAAGGCCGGTTGAAGCTGATAAAGATGCGATAAAGGCATTAGTGTTGATGCGAACCGGCGAATAACAACACGTGAGATCGGATTGAGGTTAAATTTATCAAATTCAACAGTTTATGACCACTTGAAAGGCCTGGAATTATCCTCGAAGCTCGATGTATGGGTTCCCCATGTTCTCACTGAGAGAAATCTGTGTCGCCGCATTGACGTCTGTGATTCGCTTCTCAAACGTCACGAAAATTATCCGTTTTTGAAGCGCAACATCACTGGGGACGAAAAAGGTCATGGAGCAAAAAAAAATGAACCGGCTCAAACCATTTCCAAAGCCGATATTATTCACCCAAAAAAGTGATGCTGTCTGTTTGGTGGGATTTTAAAGAAATCGGTTTTTTTTAGCTTTTACCGGATAACACAACGATTAATTCGGAAGTCTACTGTCATCAGCTGGACAAACTGAATGATGCACTTCAACAGAAAAGGTCAGAACTAATCAACAGGAAAGGTGTAGTGTTTCACCAAGACAACGCGAGACCTCACACAAATTTGGTCACTCGCCAAAAGCTTTTACAGCTTGAATGGGATACAATGCCACACCCACCATATTCTCCATCGGATTATTATTTGTTCCAGTCACTCCAAAATTTTTTAGACGGTAAAACCTTCACCTCATATGAGGAGGTCAAAAACCACCTCGTTCAGTTTTTTGCCAGCAAAGACCAAAAATTTTATGAGCGTGGAATTATGCTACTACCAGAAAGATGGCAAAAGGTGTTGTACCAGAACGCGGCCAATATATAATTTAATAAAGTATTTGTTTATTATACAAAAACTGTCTTTCATTTCCACACACACACAAAAAAAAACGAAATTACTTTCCGAACAACCCAATATATATTAATTTACAAAAGGATGTGAATAATTATTTTTTTAATATGTAGTGTTTATGAACTTAAAATTTGTTTTATGTTGTTCATGAAGAAAATTGAAAGATGAACCTCTATATCAGGGGTCTTCAACCCCCGGTCCGCGGACCGGTCCGTGGATCAAATACTACTGGTCCGCACAAGAAATATTAAACTATTCCCATTTTATTTACCGCGGTATATTTTTCTTGGATTTGGGCTACTTTTTATGAAAATCACTTTATATTTCTTGTTAAATCACTTTATATTCATTTTTGTGTAGCTATATTTTATTCAGAAGCGTTTAAATACAATTAAAATAAAATTATTAAATCAAACAATATAAAATATAAACAATCAACGTTCTCCCCTTCAGTGACTCGTGGTAAAATTATCAAACGTTGGCCGGTCCGCGGCGATAAAAAGGTTGGGGAGCACTGCTTTACTTAACGAATTTTCCATATAACAAACTATTTTTCGTGATTTAGCGACTTCGTTCTATAGAGGTCCGACTGTATATCACAATTATTACCAAACGGATATTGCACATTTCTAAATGTTTTAGTTTTAAAATAATTTCACAAGTATTTTGTAGTTTGTAGAGATCATAGTTTTCAATTTAAAAACACAAACATGAGACAATATCATCACATCTGATGACTCATCACTCTTCTGATCTGGGTATCAAAGATTCCAATATGATCAAAGGTTTTGTTACTTATCGATTAGTAAATCGCCTAAAATTTACAATCAGTTTTTCAAATCTATGTAAATGAGTATATGTTAAACTTAAGAATGGAATATAAATTTTTGATCTGCTTTTTAAATTGAGAATTAGACACTGAATATTATCGATGTATTGACTGTTGATAGAAGATGTGATATATATTAAAATGAGCTGGTCATCTTGGAAGAGGGTCATTGTAGTTTATTTTGAAGGTGATTTCAAAATAAGAACGAAAAATAAATATAAATAAATAAAAATCGACTTTTTTGTCAATTGTGAAACGTATACCCCATTTTCAAACATCATATTTTGAAATAAAAATATAAAATTGTGAAATTATTATTAGTAGTAGTAGTATTTAATGGTACACATTTTTAATTGAAAATTGGGACATTAAATAACATAAGTTAAAATTTAAAAGAAGCCGAAAATGTTAAAAAATAAATTTATGAAGAAAATAATTTAATAATTGCTTTAAATAATGAATTCTAAATTTTCTTGGTCAAGTAATTAAAATAATCATTTGGATTAATGTGTCATTACAGGTTTTCATAAGGGCTTTTATGATCTTTAAAAAACAATTAGGGAAATAATGATTAAATCTTATCGGGTAGATTATCAACGGCGTCGTGAGATACTGAAATTTATATGTATAGAACTTTTACCAATGTTCTAATTCTGTAAAGTTTGATCTTATTTTTTATAAATTTTATCGCAAGTGTAACAAATATATGTAAAACTTTGTTTTTATTTTAAAAAAAAAAAACCAAAAACAGGGTATTTAAATTAGTTTAAGAAAGTTCCATACAAATAAATATGTGCATTTATTCTTTAAGGACCTTAAATTCCTATGAAAGAAATTAGTATTAAAAAGTATTATGCATCAAAAATTAAGAAAAAAATTCATTCTGTAAAATTTTCATTTTTTTTTTTTTTTAATGAAAAATACTCTTTGTAATATGTTAATTTATCCAACATTTAAAACACACACAAGCATATTTTACAATGAATTTTTGAATGAAATATTTTATTTTTTTTTATTATGAAATTTTTGAGATTTATAATGATATAACTTTTATAACTTTTCCTTTCTTAATACTTTGTAAAACAGCTTTAATTAATGAAATATGACTTTTCGGGACGGTGAATAATTAATCAGTTATTATAATAAATGTTTTACAATTTTTGAACATTCAGCATTTTACTTTAGCCTTTTTTTTATCGTTTTGATATTCATTTATATTCAACTAACAAAGGGGGAAAGTTTCAAAGTTATCTCATGTGAAAATTTTTTAATTATGTTTAAAGTAATGCTACTTAATAACCCGTACTCTTTTTAAGAACTGAAGATTCAAATATCAGAACAAAAATTCATCGTGAAATTATCTTTTTAATATTCAACGAAACAATACTGAACATAACTACAGAAACAATATTAAAATAAAATTTACTTTCCAACTCAAAATTTCAAATTGCCTGAGTTGGGACTTTATTCATTTCAATTAGCAAATTACTCACGATTAGTCCATTTAAATGCTAAACTTTTTCTTGCATGTAAAAACCTTCGACGTTAGACTTGAAAATTATGCTTTTACTTTAACGAGCAAGCTGCTCAGTTGTTACCTGAGTATATCAAATAACACATCACGAAGAATATGAGTAACTTATGAGATGTAACCGAAAAAAAAAAGGAGGGGGGGAATTCTCAACAAAGCAGCTGGTGGTTAATTACTGCCAACAATTGTACGCCTTCCCCTGAATTACAGCTACCATGACAGCTATTATATAGTAGGGTGTATGATTAGTGGTTATTGCTTTCTGTCCTGTAAACATCCGTAGGAAATGGTTTTTACAAACGTAGTGATGCTGAAACTAATAATGATTCCCAGAAATTGTTCTTGAAAGAAGAATTGGAGACACAGTGGTAAGTATGTCTTAGGTGATGCGAATAAAAACACTAATACATATTTGTTTTCGAAAATATCTACATTTATCTTGAGATTTAAGATGCCTTCCACGAATTTTAAATTGAGAAAATATCGTTGGAAATTTATTTTAGAAGATTCTGAAGAAATTTTAGCGAAATTTATTTTTAAACCTTGAAAAATTGTTTTCCCCTCCTAAATTTGATTGCTAAATTAAATAACCTTATAAACTTTTGACAGAGATAATTTCTTCTTACCTTTTCATTACACGATTTTTTTTCTTTTTCTGTGAAGTAAATCAGGGTGACATAATTCCTGCTCTAAATAAGAGATTCCCAAACTTTTTTTGTCTCATAGACCCCTTGCCATGTTTTTCGATGTGGGGTAGACCCCTGCTTAATTAATATTGAATTTTTGAAAATTTATCAATTCAAATGTCTTTTTGATAGCTAGTACTACTAAAACTTAAAAGAATTAAATTGAGAGCAAATAAAGTATGGAGTTAAAAGTTTAAAAAGCATATGTTAATTAAATTAAAAGTTAATTAATGTATAAAATAACTGTTAAATAAAATAACCAATCAACACACAATTGATTTTAATGGGAGGGATGAATCTGGTGCTAAAAAATAACAAATTTTAAACATTTAATATCAATCTTGTCAGGTTTAACCTTAAATCTCCTGTGTTAGTAGTGTCCAGTTTCATTTTTTGTTTTTGAGATTGGAGACTGCATTTAAACTCCTTCTTACTAGGAAAAATAATTAAAAACTTCCTCACGATATTCCATAATTCGGGACAAATAACAGATTTGTCTTCTTAAAGCCGAAATTGCTGGCATCCGTTTCTAAACTTCAAAATCCTCATTGTTGCATATCACAATCAGTTCCTGTTGCCATGTGACATTTTTTTTTCAATATGACCATATAAATTCATTGCCTACTGTGGTATTACAATAATCAAAGCATTTTGAAACCTGATATCAAAACCTGAATAAAAGGCAGTTTAATGTTGAACATAGGTTAGAGAGGCTAATTTGAGAAAATTCCGGACCTCCAGCATTATACTTCTTTAGTTTAACTCTGAAAAGAAACTCTGAAATGGTTCCTGTTTTTAAAAAAATTATGTTGTCACCTTGTACGTGAAAATTAACCTTATTAAATTTAATAAATAAATCTGCTAAATAAGTATAAAACTTGGTTTCCACTTGATTAAATTTTCTTTTAAAATTAAAGTCACGATTTAGTTTAATCAGAGCCAATATCACATAGACCCCCACTTACACCTCATTGACCCCCAAATATTTTTTTTTGTTTGACGTGGACCATTTGCAGGTCGTCATAGACCCCTGGGGTCTATATAAACCACACTGAGAATCACACCTAGATTAAATGAAATATGTTTTAAAAAATTCTAAAATAAATATATGCTCTCTTTATAAAATAATTAAAAAAACAGCATCATGAAAAAGCCAATATGATGCAAATTTAAAAGTTAAACTCATACAATATAAAATAAATTTAAAAAATAACATACCTTTGTGTCATTTTTATTCCTGTTAATAATTAAGAAAAACAATTGTTATTCTAATTGTTGTGAATTATATGGCCTCTTGAGTGGGCGGAGCGTAGCTGTCAACGCGCTTAGACCACACGTGGTCATCTCGACGAAAAGCGGAGGAACGCTTTCAGGTGGATTGTAACGGATTCTGCCTGAGTGTTAATCTTGAACTTGATTTCAGCGTTACTAGGTGCTGTTGTTTATCATGGATATTTTTGTAATCTTGATCTTGGCTTCGGCGCATCTAGGAGTACCGTTATTTACTAGAATATATTTTTCAGTCTAATAATTTAACTTGGTAATTTAAATTATTAAGTTTTGTTTCATTGCAGTTTATCGAATGTTATCAATGAACCAAGAAAAAGACAAACTTGATTGAATTATTTGAATAACTCCACACACGCACAGCAGTATTATTATTATTATCAGTTTTATACACACTAATTTAATCTGCATCGTAGCAATCGTCGTCAGAATTTTTGCCATCAAGGCCCTCTTCTGATAACCAACTCCCTTTTAACTGGCCCAAAATAACATAAAATAAACATATAATAAAAAAGATTTTCATCATACATTAGAAGTAAAACAACTGCATAGTGATGTAAATCTCTGTCATATGGTTTTGGGAGATTATTTGGGGAATTCGATGTAAACTACACAAAAAACGAGGTTTTTTCCGCTCATTATCGCTTTTATTAGCAAAAAAAAAAATCTCAGATTAGTTATAAAAAATATTCAAGAGAAATCATACGTTTCTTCCAACCACAACAAATAGTGGAATGACAAATTCAAACCCGCTATAATTATTGGGACATGTGATTTTTTTTGGCAGCTACGTTCCTTGTTGTTGTTTCTCATCCCTTAGATCAGCAGGGCTAGATCAGGTCCATGAGTCCATTCACCCTGAAGAAATCCAAAACCAATAGGGGATCTTGAACCAAGTCCTGCCTGGTAAGCCCCAACCAAGATAAAATGGGGCCAGGGGAGGCTTGAGCAGAACACTTAATGAAAATTTCGAAGTTTTTAATGCCATCGATAAAAATCAATGACATCAGATGACCACTAAGGAAACGAGTAAGCTCAGTTTGATCTCGTCTACCGCTGCCCCGAACCAAGGAGCCGCCAGGGCATTTGCTCTGATACCATGGGTGCACAGGTGGGATCATCCAAATGGCCTTATTCTTTGCTTTATACTTTGAAAATAGTTCCAAATAAGTAAGAGGAGCGGCAGGCGTTGTAGTTTCGCCAGCACCAGCCCTGGCTAAGCTGTCCGCAATTTCGTTCCCAGCAATGTTGACATGGGACGGGATCCACTGGAAGTGGATCTGATGAGAAAGGGAAAGTCGTTTTAGTATCTTGAGGATGTCAGTACCTGTGCGATCCCTCACGTTATGCCAATTGGCGAAGTGCTGGATGGCACTTCTACCATCCGAAAAAATCCAGATATCGTATGGCTGTGGAAGCGACTCAATGGAGCTCAGTCCCTCAAGAACTGCAACAAGCTCGAGACGAAATACCGAGCAAAAGTCCGGATTTTTTCTCTGGATTTTAATTTCCAGGTCCCAAAAACTAATATAGATGTCACTGCCACTGTGTGTGTGCGTGTGCTAAGTTCCTTAAAACGCAATAGTAGTAAAAAAAAAGTTGCCAACAACAACCAATTTTCAGTACACCTGTTTTGAGTACAATTATTTGTTTACTAAATATTTTAATGGAAATTTCCATCATCCTGCAAAGAATGGTTTATATAATTTACTAAAGAAGACTACACCTGGTTACATTAGTAGGAGCAGCACTTTTCTTGGTTAGATTAAGAACATGTCGAAACGATCAAACTGTTGAACATTTTTTATTTTTAAATTCCTACTGTAAGCCATCATGATAATCATATTTCGTTCTAATAAGTTAAATTTTTTATTTGAAGGCATTTTATATTCTTCTCTAAATTTAACAAAAAAATTCAAAGGCATTTCCTTTAGCCTCAGTTTTAAATAAAATCGAGTAATGTTTAATTCCCTTTTTTAGAAATTTTTTGTTGTTTAAATATTTTTAATACACCTTTTTCTCTGAAATATTATAAAGATTAGAAAAACTTATCGAGCGATTTTAAATTGTGATATACCGCTCATTATACATAACATAACCATTTATTTCCCCCTTCAAAACGGGATTTCTATTCATTTCTAGTACGTGTATTCAAGAAAGCACATATTTTTCGATGATTTAAGGTTACACAGTACCATTTTCCTAAAAAATTTTTGGAAACAGGAACAGTAAAACTAATTTATGTTTTACATTCAGATTACATTATTGAATCGATTCTGAAAGTAAAAAGTCAGTTTGACAAGCCATTATTTTTCAATTTTAAAAGATTAAGAATTTTTGAAGCTTTTTCAAATTTTTAAAAAATGCTCATTTTTTAAAATTATTTAGTCATTTTAAGTTACTTATGTTTCTTAGATTATTGGAAGAAAAAGTTAGTATGGATTTGAAAATATATTCCCTTGTGGATTTTTGATATTTTTTTTTCTAGAAAAACACGAAAAATTATAAAATAGTAAATTTAGCATTTTTTAAAAAAAAACTAGAGATCTCTCATCTCTAAATCCATACTAAGCTTTATAGAACCTACGATGGGAGTATATACAAAAAATTTCAAGGCTCTATGATGAACAGAAAAAAGTATTAGGGATTAAAAAACACTTATACCTTCAAAATTGAAAGTCTGAGAAAAACGCATTTAAAGTTTGTAAAGACATAAAACAAAAACTTATAATGACCGTAAAGCTCTAATTTTAATATATTACTTTCCAATGTATGTTCTACATTAAAGCACTGTTTTAATTAAATATGACTGAAAATAATATTTTTTATTAAAAAAATATTTTTGCACAATATAGATAACTTTATTACGACGACAGTTTATTCAGCTTAATTTTAACCTAATATTTTCGCAAAAGTTGTGAAACACAAAGCATTTATGTACAAATAATAATACTACTAACTTAAGCTAAAAATAACCAGATTTTTTCATAAAATTTAATTTTTTTTCAGTTTTAAATAGAGGCAGTTTAGGAAGTCTTAGCTCTTGTTGTACGACTTTAAAATACTAAAATATAGTACTACAATATGTTTAGTATAATGTAAATTGTGTGCGGTACATCATGGAAATATTCTGTTTTATCCGCAATACTTGAATTCAGAATACTTGTGTTCGAAGTCTAATTGCAGTATCAGCTGAGAACTAATTTTTAGATACTTCATTTTCAGTAGTATTCCATCTCATCTAAATATTGCTTCTCACAGCAATTTGAGAGCGTTTTGGCCACGACATTTTCTCAACAAGAAAAAAATTAATGATAAAACTTAAGTTATAAAAACTGTTTTTTAAAGCAAAAATTGGCCTAGAAATGAATTTTAATTAATTAATTATAATACAAAATACTGAAAATATAATCAAACATAAATTATTTTAGTAATTAAAATAAGATTTAATAAACACTAAAAGTGTTGACTGTGCTGAAAAATATTTTTAATTAATTCAGTTTAAGAGTGGAAAAATGCTTTAAAAAGAAACCGAAATCAAAATCCTAGCTCAGAAAGCTTCAAATATCTTAAAAACTAATTTGCCAACATATCTGAAATTTGGTGGCAAGCTTCTCAATGATATATGCCTCAAGAAAATACAAAAAAGAAAATTTCGGTAATTATAAAATTTGTAGCGCCCTGTGTAGTCTTAAATTTTTTAATGCAAAGAACATAAATGAATATCTGGAAATAAATATTTTACTTAGTCTTCCATTTTTTTAATGAAAAAGAAATTCATTTAATGTTTGTTTTTTCTTGTTTTTAGTGTTGGTTAAAATTCTTGGTAGGAAATAGCTTAACATTTACTTTGGATTTATTAATAAAATCAGCTGTTGAGTTTTTAACTGATTCACATTTTTGAGAAATCTGTTACACATACTTGCATACAATCTTCGTCCCGCTATTAGATACTACATACGATTTTTGAGCTATTCTCATTTTTCTTTTCTTTTTTTCTTAAAGTTATGAAAAGGGATTTCTCCCTCCTTTTTTTTTTTCTTAAAACAGAACACCTTGTCTGTGCTTGTGTATCAGCAACATAAACAGCTCCTACTTATGTTATTATTAGCCGTAATATTTTAAAAAGAAAAGGGATCCAAGACAAGCAAAAGTCCTAGAAGTGAGAAAAATGTTTATAATTAATTATATAAAATGATAATTATATAACAGAAAAGGATTTATCAAACTGAAATATTTTTAGCATGCTCTTATGAACGAGTACTTATTTTTAATACAATTTTATGTTTATATTAAAAATTTAATATTTGTTATGGTAAATGATAATTCAAACAGTTCGTAATTATAATACACCTTTTTCTAAGTCTCCATTGACAATGGTTAATAATCATAAACTGTTTTACTTGTTTCTGAAGATAATTCAAGGAAAAACTTATCTCATAAAAACGTAGAATTATTTTTTTTAATTTTAATTTTAATCAAAATATAAGTTTTAAGACTAATTATTTTGTACTAAAAAAACCAACGTTGTATGTTGATGTTTTTTTCAAAATACTTATTTTTCTAAATGCATTAATAAAATTTATAACGGAAGGAAAAGTATGACTTTAAACTCATCGTATTAATTAACATTTTATAACATAAAAATCAGTGAATCTAGACAGTTATCCAAATAGGTTGAAATCGCATGTGCACATACCTTATGAAGGAATATACTAATGATTATATTTTGGTGACCAATGACTGAGTAACTGGACTCCAGGGCATTGCAGTGGAGCAACAGGATAGGAGAAAAACTTAGAACATTTCAATGCTGAGGCATGAATTTCACGTTAATGTGGTTTTATCGACCACATGTGTGTAGTTAATGCTTCGTAAACCGATTTACGGAAGTATAAGCAGGTGTCACCATTTGAGAGAGGACGTGAAAATGGAGAAAAAGAAGGGAATTCAAATAATAGAGGATAGTCAGACATTTGAATCGATACTATCACTCACTGTCGTAGCTTGTTCTGATTGGGCTCCGTATCAAAATCCTTCAGGGTCCCTTTTTTAGAAAAGAAATCTCTGTTTGTGGTACTGTAGTTACACATGTTGGGGCCCCTGTAGCTTGGGGGCCCGCATCATTGATACGAAGGTAGCTACGTCCCTGCTATCACTCTATGTTATTGGCATGAACGGGTGAACTATGGGCATACAAAGCTTCAAGAAAGTAGCGGTAGGTCGAGAGCGACGGCAGATGGTGAGTATAGAGTGATCATCCGATAGGTGTTCAAAACTTAGATGACTCATATTAATAATCCACGAGGCGCAACCGGAACACCACTTAAGTAGACAGGCGATTCAGTGAACAGGGGCTGAAGCCATTGTACCGACTGTCCCTCTGCATTGTATACCACCAAAGGCATTTGCAGCGGTGACGGAAGCATTCGACCTGGAATCTCAGACTTCGATAGAATTGCTTTCGACGATAGTCCTGCTTTGGATTGAACTCTGATAACTAGAGAAGAGATGTCTAGAGAGTTTGGAAAAGCGGTAGGATATTCTACTAATTATCGTTCGCCATATATCCCTACAACCAGAAGTTTGGGTATCGGTTGTCATTTCATTTAGCCTCTTTCTTTTGGTTATCATCCATGACACACCCTTACAACACGGTGGTGAGTAGATGATATTCTACGCCTTATGGTGTTGTCCTTTCTTTTCATGAATTCTTTGAGCTTACATTTTGGATGGATAATGACCATCCGCACGTGTCGTGACATTCTACTGTTTATCATTGGGGTTTCCCAACACTTTACTAAATGGATTTACGGAACGGATTTATTAAACGGAAAGGATCTCTACCGAATACAGCACGTTTGGGTTCTGATGGATAGTCTTCTCCAGCCCTCCTTGAATTGCACCGATCTAACTCACCAATAGGAATATATATGACTAGCAATCTCGCAAGGTGACATCCGCCAACTCTACTAGTCAGCATCTAGAAAGATAATAGCTTGCATTTGTACAAAGGTAGGCCAACGCGATGTTTATTTTTTTAGTTGTATATCCGGAATAAAATATCCAATCTCCATGGTGTTAGTGTTTTGTTTTCAATACATTTACAACGCATATTTCTATTTTTGTCCCATTAAAATAAATCCTTGGTGCGTCGTTTTTTTTTTTTTTTTTTTTGTTATGGAGTGTACTGTCGCTTTTGTTATGACATTATTTTTAAATTGCTAAGACCTGAGTACCTTTTTTTCCTGTGATAAAAAAGCATTTGAATTCAGTATGCATTAAGAATCCATAACTATGCTTTGCCGAAAAGGCCTAGTAAAATAAAATTTGATTTAAATAAAACAAATTTTAAAATATTATTTGCTTATGTGACTGATTTAAACAATCATAACTTTTTATCGACTAAACAACTAAAATTATAGCTTAGTATGATGTATAGGTTCATGCGTGACTTAGAACAGCTCAAGTATTCAAGATTCATACCATGAAGGAATCAAAGGAGAGATATTTTCTTTAAATGAGAGCGATTACTATGCTTATTTTACACAATATATGTTATTACTTAGAGATAATAGAAGTATATAGATCTGTGAACTCAGCCCATCTTAAAATGGTATTTGTAACTAAATATTGGCCTCAATTGTATACAATTTCAATCGATTTAAATTCATCTCGCATTAGGGGGTCCATATGAACTGGCTCACGAAGTCACCGAATCTCAGTTTTATAGGAATTGCTTGGGATCATTTAGAAAAAGCAATTGCATGTCATCATTCTAAAAGCCTCCAGAGATTAATAACTAAGCTTTTTTTTCGTTAAGCACTTTTTTATTAACAGTATGGCAACTCGTTGCGAGGTTTTCACAGCAGTGCAAGGTGGTCTCACCATTTTAGATGGATCTTTCCCGAAACATAATGCATTCTGTGTGATTTGACCGTTTTCGATATTAAATAAATCTTAACTAACAATTCAACTATTTTGCATAGTGTTTTATTATAATTTTATGCTTCTTCCCATAATAATATATCTTTGTGGGAAATTTTTCTTTGCAATGAATCGAATATTTTTTCCCGCTCTTACGGAAATTGTGTTTGCGGCCTTTATTTTGGGCACCTATGTACTTTTTATTAAGGTACGACGATCTTTTATCCTACAGTTCGAGACTAGTAATGACAAATTACAGGACAGAAGAGAAAATTCTTCAAATGAGTTGTCTTAAGCAACAAAATATAGATATAGACAAGTACATCAATCACTATACCTTAGGGCAGTGATGGCGAACCTGTGATCCGTGGGTCAGACACTGACTCACGCAAGCTTTTTAACTGACCCATGATTGCTAGGCACCCCCTTGTTTGTTTAAGTGGGTTTATTTAAATTTTCCTTACCTTGAAAACCTATTACACCTTGAAAACGCCATCACAAAATAGAGAGCTTCTGACCCACATTTGGGAAATCCGGACTCGATTCCCCATATAGGAATCATGCATAAAGAAAGTTCGGCACATGAATTTTTGAAAAATTATCGATTTTCACTTTTTTATATTTTCTAAAAGTTCAAATATTTCTGCTTAAAATGATACATGATGTGAGGAAATACGATAATTAGAAGTATTTTTATTTATTTATTTTTTAAATGAAGCTACTCTTTGAGACAGTTCAACATGATCCATGTAGCAAAATTAATGATCTTAAAACACTGTGATATTGAACTACGTTATTAATGTGTGCAATGCTTCAAAAAATTAGATGCACGTAGGATTCGTGTAGCCCAACGAAAACATCTTGAGATAAAAAAAAAAAGCTTAATTGTTAAAAAACAATGAAATAAAGAAAATTTTTAAAAATTCTTTTGTAGAAGCAGGGTGTAAAAAAAACGCTCCATATGCTTCTGGAAAGTACTAAAAAAGGTTAATGCTCAAATTTTTACTTTAAAGTCTGTTTTCTCAGAATGTAATATTTTTCACTTTATGTGCCTTTTTCTCAAAAACTACTTATCATATAATCCTCAAACTTTCAATGAGCAGACATTCATCACGCTTACACATTTCAATGGAGGGGAAATTAGATATATCTAGTAAACCTTTTTACATATGACTTTGTAAACTAAACTAATAATTGGACAATTTTTAAAAAATTCATAATTAATTTAATTTTTGACAAAAAGACAAAACTCTTCGTCAAAGTGTTATTGATAGTATACATAACCTACTCTAAAAATTTTATTCATGAGAAGTACGTAGTTTCTGAGAAAAAAGTACATAAACTTACGCAATTTAACATATGCTCCTATAGACGTGCCGGACCCCATTAATTATTAGCTCTTGACCTCGGCTTAAGCATTAGGTTTTAACTTTGAACATGAACATTTGCAGCTTTGGAAAATGAACTGGGAAAAAATTCATTGCCGAATTATTAGGCTCTTTTACTCCTGTCATTGTTAATTCCGGCTTGTGGAACAAGGGTCACTGCAAAAGAATTTATTGAAACCAAATAATTTAATTCGAAAACTATTAAAAATGTTTTGCTTTAGAAGAAGCAAAAAAAAAAGTGCCCAATCAAAAAAAGTGAAAAATATATTTTGATTCGGGTTTTTATTTGTCTGTTGTAAATCTAGAAATTCTAAGTTGAGCATTTTAATTCAATAAAAAAAAAATTAGTTTTCCTATATATATTGAAATTTCCGAAATTAAATATTATTTTTATTCTATTTTTTTAGATTATACGCGGTGATGGACAAAGTGATGTAACGATGTGAAGAAGACGGACATGAAGAATTGAAAAAATAGTTAAGAAAAATTTTCAGAATGAGTGTCAGTTAAAATTTTAAAATGTATTTTACTGTTTTTATTTTTGTAAAAAGGAAATTTTTTAAATATTTTTTGTTGAATAAAGCATTAAAGTTCTTTACCTAGTCCCGATATGTTTTGCATGCAATTTTTTCTTCGGTTACAATGTTTTAAACTTTTAGAAATTTTGTATTACTATGATTTTATAAATAGTTAATTAACATTTAATCAGGATTGCTTAGAATCGCCATCCCACAATGGAACATAATTCGAAAGTCAGTCGGATTAATTCACAATATCGAGTAGTATACTTTATAGATAAACTTTATTAATTATTAATTTTAAATATTACACATAATAAAAATAACGTTAAATTTTCAAATTCATTATTATTATGATGATTATTTTCATTTTATATATCGGCTTAAGTTTTTGCATGTATTTAACAAAAAACAAATTATTTTTATTAATATCAATTTTAAAAAAAATTCTGTGATCTTTATCAAATTGAAATTAAACAAGTACCAAGATCTATTTATTAGAATATGATTAAAATCAGCTGATAAACAAGGTAAAAAATAAAGTTATTTCTAAAGACACAATGAAAATGTGTTTGAAATAATTAATAATAATAATTTTATTTAATATTCATTAAATAATCAAACATAAATTTAAATCTGAAAAACTTTACAGATTTCATATGTTTGATTACCTAATTAATTTCATAAATTTTGAATGTTACACACAAACAAAGAAATCTCTCTCTATAACTCAACCTCTTACTTATTCTTCAACTTTATTTTTAAAATACCATTATGTTTTCATTTAAAGCATCCTATATTTTTATTTGAAACAAACTTCGATAAACCAAGTACATTGAAATCATTACTCGTATTTTAACCACTCAGCGACGTAGTATGCAAATATTGCGTTTAACTTTATCACACTGTAATTGCACACCGCACATATTAATAATGAATAAAGATATACCGAAAATTCATATCTAAAAAAGATATTTGAAAAATATAAAAGTTAAAAAATAAAAGGCAATAATAAACTTTGACTCAGAATATTATATAAAGGGTGTTTTTTTTAGAGGTATAGAACTTTATAAATTGCAATAAAACAACGATGTATAATTCGATTGGCATGGATTTTTTTATTCGAAAGATAATCTCGTGGCACTACATTTTTTTAAATATGATTTCTGGCATAGGACTGCCACGGCTGGCTCGGATGTAGTCAATCTGGACGTTCGATTTTCGATGACTTTTTTCCAACATTTGTGGCCGTATATCGGCAATAACACGGCGAATGTTGTCTTCCAAATGGTCAAGCGTTTGTGGCTTATCCGCATAGACCAATGACTTTACATAGCCCCACAGAAAATAGTCTAGCGGTGTTAAATCAGAAGATCTTGAAGGCCAATTCACAGGTCCAAAACGTGAAATTAGGCGGTCACCAAACGTGTCTTTCAATAAATCGATTGTGGCACGAGCTGTGTGACATGTTGCGCCGTCTTGTTGGAACCACAGCTCCTGGACATCATGATTGTTCAATTCAGGAATGAAAAGTTAGTAATCATGGCTCTATACCGATCACCATTGACTGTAACGTTGTGGCCTTCATCGTTTTTGAAGAAGGATTCCACCAGCCCATAAAGCGCACCCAACAGTCAGTTTTTCTGGATGTAACGGTGTTTCGACATACACTTGTAGATTAGCTTCACTCCAAATGCGGCAGTTTTGTTTGTTGACGTTGCCATTCAACCAGAAGTGCGCTTCATCGCTTAACACATCGGGAATCTCGTTGAAAATCGGGAACAACGGCAATCTCGTTTGGGGCCCATTCGACGAATCTACGCCTTGCTTGATGATCGTTTTGATGAATTACCAAACCAAACTGAGAATAAATCACTTGACAGCTGTTAAATTTGTCGCCATCTTGGAAAGTAATGCCAACTTAAACTTCTATACCTGGAAAAAAAACACTCTTTATATTAATATATTTTAATGTGATCTTTATTAATATAATTAATGTTCTTTCTTCTAATGAGGGCATAATGTTTTATCTATCATTACATTTTATCCTTTTAGCTATCATTACAAAAGAGGAAACTATTTTCATTATTATTCGTCTAAGAATGTTGAATTTCTCTTTTTATGCTCAAGAAAACCAGTGCATTTAGCATTTCACGCCGTTGATTCCCAAAATCTAAGCATAATGCCATTGGATAAATTTCCATGTTCCAACAAGTTTAGCACGAATTTATCCCTCTAACAGTAATAAACGGTAAAATCCGGCGTATATCGCGCACCCGTACTTTCAAGCTGAAATTTTTAATGTTTAGGTATATTCCCCGCGCACCCCCTCTTTTATGAAGAAACCTGAAACGGACGTGCACAATGATCTTGTGTTTTGAAGTCATTTATTCGAGGCATTACTCCAAGCTTTAGAAAAAAATAGTTTTCACACTTCTAGAATTACAATCTTTTAAGTTAATAAGGCAGCGTTTCTCAAACTGTGGGACGCACCCCCCTTGAGGGGCGTGATAACTCTACGAGGGGCACGTGAGCATATTGAAAAGTTGAAACTAAAGATTATTTAAGAAAATCACTAATTTACTGAAATAAACCAACAAAATACATTCTGACATAATAAAAAAACACATTTACACTGATGTAATGCACTTATAAATGTATCAGTACTGCACTATGTATTAATTTAGCAATACTAAGTTCAGAACGAATTTAATAATTAGCAGTGACCCCATGATTTAGTCATATACAAAATTATATACAAAAATTAACACTTATCTTAAAAATTTGTATGGTTTATAATTAATCCCTTGACTGTCAATCAAAAGTTACGCCATTCGTTCCCGAATGCCACCGTTTCCCAAGTAGAAGTGCGTATGTGATGTATTGGTGGGAGAGAAGAAAAAGAATAAATAAAAGCAAATCCTCTGAAATTTGTAAATCCTTCACAAACACTGTCAATGTCCTTTTATTGCATTCCAAAGACTTTGGAATAATTTTACGGATAGTAATGCACAGAAAATATCGTACTTCGAAAAGACACATATATACGTCCAGGGGAAATAACGCTTTGGGTTACCGAGACGTTTATATACACCCTTAAGAGGTTTAAATCGTATTGTAGCCTTAGTATCAAAGTATAGTAAAGGGTGTTTTTTTTCCAGGTATAGAAGTTTAAGTTGGCATTACTTTCCAAGATGGCGACAAATTTAACAGCTGTCAAGTGATTTATTCTCAGTTTGGTTTGGTAATTCATCAAAACGATCATCAAGCAAGGCGTAGATTCGTCGAATGGGCCCAAAACGAGATGGCCGTTGTTCCCGATTTTCATAAGCGAATTGTGTTTAGCGATGAAGCGCACTTCTGGTTGAATGGCAACGTCAACAAACAAAACTGCCGCATTTGGAGTGAAGCTAATCTACAAGTGTATGTCGAAACACCGTTACATCCAGAAAAACTGACTGTTTGGTGCGCTTTATGGGCTGGTGGAATCCTTCTTCAAAAACGATGAAGGCCACAACGTTACAGTCAATGGTGATCGGTATAGAGTCATGATTACTAATTTTTTCATTCCTGAATTGAACAATCATGATGTCCAGGAGCTGTGGTTCCAACAAGACGGCGCAACATGTTACACAGCTCGTATTAAAATCGATTTATTGAAAGACACGTTGGGTGACCGCTTAATTTCATGTTTTGGACCTGTGAATTGGCCTCCAAGATCTTGTGATTTAACACCGCTAGACTATTTTCTGTGGGGCTATGTAAAGTCATTGGTCTATGCGGATAAGCCACAAACGCTTGGCCATTTGGAAGACAACATTCGCCGTGTTATTTCCGATAGACGGCCACAAATGTTGGAAAAAGTCATCGAAAATCGGACGTCCAGATTGGACTACATCCGAGCCAGCCGTGGCAGTCCTATGCCAGAAATCATATTTAAAATGTAATGCCACGAGATTATCTTTCGAATAAAAAAAAATCATGTCAATCGAATAATACATCGTTGTTTTATTGCAATTTAAAGTTCTATACCTCTAAAAAAACACCCTTTATTATTGAATTTAATACATTGTTATTGCATGGAGGGGTCGCGATGAAAATTATGATTGAATATATTGGGTCGCAAATATTAAAAGTTTGAGAAGCAGGCATGTCATTTCTTTTAAAAAAGTAGTATTTCGAAATAAAAAGTTCTAATTTTTTTTCTATGATCTTCTCTTTTTTTATTTTTAAAACTATCATTTTTATACCCGGCACATAACGTGCACCCCTAAATTTTGATCTTATTTTTTGAGTTAAAAGTGTGCATTATACGCCGAATTGTGAGGTACGTATTTTTAGTATCTCTAAGTAAATCGGTCTAAAATACAACTGAATTCTTCTTTTGTAATAATAAACTAACTGCAACTTCCCTTTCTTATTACTGTCATTAATTTAAAAAAAGCAGTACAATTTTTAAAAACTTTATAGTTAAAGAACTTGATTGACATATTGAATAAAAAGAAATAACAAATATAATTAAAACAATCTTAAAAACACACACACACACAAAAAAATGCGATAAGTACATTTTACAGAATAAGTTAGTTATAAAAACAATAATTAAAATAAATAATACTGGAAAAAATATATAACTGATTATACTTTTATAATTTCAGTAAATATTTTTTGCATCATAAGAAATATATATTCATACAGTTTTAAATACACAAAAAATTTCTTTTAAATTTTGAAAATGCTCTACTTTTATGCATACTTCATGTGCTAATGCTTTACTTATAAATACATTTATTTTCTTATATTTTATTTATATTTGCGGTAATACATTTTTTTATGTTTTACACATAAAAAGACATTTTCATTTTTTTACTATAGTTTATTAATTTGTATAAAAGAGTGCACCGATAAAAATCAATGTATTTCTATTCAATATTTAAACCTGATTTTTATACATAAATCTCCTCCCGCTACCCTTTGTTTAACATTAACAAGTAGGATTTCAATTAGAAATATACTCCTTAGGTAGAAAGACTTAAGAAAAGCAGCATTAAATGTACTTTAAATAATCACAAAGCAAACCTCATTAATCGAACAGAGTTTGTTTACAATTTAAAAAAACCCATGAATTTGTAACATTACACATTAACTAGTTAAGTTTAAAATTTTGCATATTATTAAAGAATGGAAGGCAGAAATAAATGGATTGATCTGATCAGGAAATTAGTAATATATATTATGGCGTTCGATATGTGTGTGTGTGTGTTAGAGAAATCTGAACTTTAAATACTTTTCCGCGTAATATTGAAATATTTTCCTTTTCAAAAAATGTCTTCCGCATTTAAATCTCTTTCTTCAACATTATGTTTGTTGTACAATGTTAAAGAATAATGCCAAATTCAAAACATTTTGTTTTAGGTAGAAAGGTGTTCGAACATTATTGTTATAATCTTGCTTCACTATCCTAGAAAAGAGAACGACGACATTTCACTATCTTTCTCATTTTTATTTTTGCCCTAATCAATAATTTTTTCCTTGAATAAAATACGTTGCATTCCAATTTTTCCATTTTTTATACTGTAACACTAAATGTGTTTTTGTGCTTAACATGTTCAAGGTTAAAAATACGCAATACAGTCGATATTACGAACCTCTATAGGGCGAATTTTTCTATATAGCGAACTTTTTCCTGGAACCAAGGATATTTCACGATTTCCTTCGTAACATATCCTCCCAATAGCGAAGTCCATTTTCTATATAACGAACTTTTTCTCTTGTAGTTCAGTTTTTCCTCCTTATTTTTGAAATAGTTCTAGACATTTCTTCTCTTTTAATTCAATTTATGGTAGTCATAAATCTTGATCTGGTTTTACTAGGTGCCCTACCCATCGAGAGCAATAGAATTTTGGACGTTTCATCCAAGAAGTGCAAACTTTACCCCCTCTCCCTTGTCCAGTTCAATAGAAACATCATCGATATCCTCTTTCACCCTCAGTGGAGTTGTCTCGAGTCCACGTATCCTTGAACTAGTCTCCGTTCATTTGTAGTGTTGATCAGTCGTACTGGTAACTTCGTTTCTCGTGGCTCGAAAATGTCAAAGCGTAAGTGCTAGAGCATCAAAAAAAATTTAATTCTGCAGGAATTGGATAAAGGCGTCAATTAACTTTCCTTGCAGTTTTTCCTTCTTTTTTGATAGGTAAGATTTATAAAATAAATATATATATTAACTTACAAAAAGGTGTGAATAATTACTTTTTTAAATATGTAGTGTTTAGGAGTGTAAAATTTGTTTTTGTGGTTTATAAAGAAAATTGAAAGATGACCCTCTATGTAAAGAATTTTCCATATAACGAACTTTTTTTCGGGATTTAAAGGCTTCGTTATACAGAGGTCCGACTGTATATGAAAATTTGAGCATTTTTTCACTTGAAAACATTCCATTTTTTCCAGACAAAGGGCAAAAATACTCCTAGTGGAAGCATAGTTACCAAATGAAGCATTACTATTTTTACTATATGCTCAACTTTCAATGCTACATTACCAATTTTATATAATTCAAGAGCATTATATACTATTTTTTAAAAAAAATTCATTTGGGGATAAGTAGTCAGTTTAATTTAGGGAGAATACAATATGTTATTTTAAAATTTTTTTCCGAACATTGCATATTAAAAAACATGAATTTTTAAGCTATTGTTTTTCTTTAAAGTACGTGTTATCAGACTTAACAAATGCGTAACTTTTCTTGATTTTCAACTGTTCTCTTCGATGGCTCTGCCGGTCGTTCCACAGCTATGAACATCTTATCAAAAATGTTGTTTTTCATTAAGTGTTTTTAAGTGTTTAAGATTATAATACGCGCATAAAAAAAAACTTCTCCCACGCAGAGTGCAACATCTCACAACTGATTTCTAATTCTAATCTCTTTTTTTCTGTGAGATAAGACACATAATATAAATAAAACTGTTAAGAAGTAACATTTTAAGCATGTGAGGTGAATCGAATGAATTGATAGCTGAAAAAAGCAAGTGTATCTAATAGAAGAACTATTATTTAACCATTAAGACGTATAAATAAAACGCCCAATCCTTACACAATGTATTCAGATCCTTGGCATTGTGCATATGAATATCGTGCCATCCGTAATAATGGTATTAAGAACAACATTATTTATCGATTAAGGGTGCAACATATGGAAAATTTTCCATTACTGATCCTCTGTTTAGAATAAGTATGAGGAATAAGAATTAAATCGCGTGCTTTTTTTAGTGAGAAAAAATTCACGTGAAATCATAATTATGTCTTTCTATTTCTACGATATTTTGAAGGTCAAGTACTTTGTTACAATACAGTGATTCTTTCAAAGAAATTTTTATTCATTTTTATTTTATCGGAATTGAGATGCATTCTTTTTTTGCAAACGAATATGTGATTTACTATTACTTATCTATCCTTAATATCTAAACTACTGCATATTATTATAATCTGTCTGCCGCAATCGACTTTGAATGTAAAGCCTGTAACATCTGCCACAAAACAAAAACCTGAAAAATCCCGTTGTAAAAAATTGCGCGTTCTATCGAAAATCTTAATACTATATTTACCTATTTTATTTAGGTAAAATAAATCTGCTTAACTGTTATACCATTCCATTTCCATGTAATTTTCCGAAAGTTTATGCATGTGCATAAATACCCTTCTATTATTAGTGATGTATTGCTTTGGGGGCATTTAAAACAGTGTTTGCACCAGAACCTGAACTATACCCGGAGCATATATGCAGATAGAAAAATGTCTCAATTTTCATTATAATTTGAAACATTATAATTTTTACATTTCTGTTTATAATATAGGGTTTTTAAAATAACAAAATTATCCATAAATAGTTATTTCTTAATTTGTATGTGTAAAGGGATAGAGCTCGTTTAGAATTACGGTATAGAAGGAAGAATGCGAAACACGTTTTACACTAGAAAAATGGAACAACTTAGATAAAAATGAGGGGTGCAGCAAAAAAAAAATGCGGCTATATAGAATAAAGAAGCCAGAATAGAATATATATGTTGGAGTTTTTTTTTTTTTTTATCTGAAAAAATCCTCCAAATTTTTTGCTCCCATACATTAACATTAAACGAAGACAGCTTTAAGCTCCACATTTGGCACTTCGATTAGCTGAACTTCCTAAAGTTGTTGGGCTGTATTATGTGTAGTTATGGTTATTATTTCTTAGCAATTCTCTTTAATGTTACATTTTTTTAATACTGATATATGCAAACTGATATTGTTAATATTAAAATTAAACAGTCGGACCTCTATATAACGAAGTCGCTAAATACCGGAAACGTTTCGTTGTATGGAAAATTCGTTATATACAGGTTCACCTTTTAATATACTTTATAAACCACGTAAAACAAATTTTAAATTCATAAACACTATATGTTAAAACAAGTAATATAGAAAAAACAATTAAGTCAATTTCTACTTAGATTAACAAAAAAAAAATAGCTACTTTTTATTAAATAATTACATTTAATATAAATGTAAACATTAATACCGTATTGTCATCCAAAACAACCGTATGTATAAAATTTCAGTTCAACTGAATGCTTTAAAACGTGAGAAAAAAAAATCTCTTAAAGTTTAGACCCAAGTCGCCAAAAATGATGCCAACGTGGCTGTATTTGTAATTCTTTGAATAATTAGTTTTAATCAATTAATTTTTATTACTTATAATTAAATTACTGTACTGTCATTCAAAATAATCATGTATATAAAATTTCAGCTCAATTGAGCGCTTTAAAGTGTATTTTATTAACGATTGAAAATTCTACAAAGATAAATAAAAAAATAAATATAGAGAGAGTGTGAATAAAAAAGGAATTGAAAAAAGGAATTATTCACAACTTTTTTTAAATTAGCATATGTTTATTTTATATATCTTACCCATCAGAAAAGAAAGAAAGAAAAACTGCAAGGAAAACAAGAAAAAAAAATGTCGAAGAATTCAAGGTATTTTCAATATTAATAAAATAATTTTATACTAAAATTAATTAATTTTAAAGACATTTTATAATTTAAGGCATACAAGTAGTATTAGGTTGGGGGAAAAGAAATCCATTATTTTTGCATGAAAATAAAGATTTTATTTAAAATGCTTCAGATTGTCCGATTTGGGTCAAATATGCACCGTTTTGTTGTATAATTTATTGCCATTTTAAAGGTAGCTTCATAATGCCTCTCTCATAGAAGTCTTGGCCCTTATTGGCGAAAACATCTAGTAATCGATTTTCACAATCTTCTCTTGATCCCGATTTCTTTTCACTCAGGAAGTTTCAAAATGCGAAAAAAAGGTGACAATCACTGGTGCCAGGCACGGACTATATGGCGGATGCATTAAAGTTTCCCAACCATGCTCCCAGAGGTTCTGGCGAGTCACTACAGAAGTGTGTGGCCCGGCGTTGTCCTGTTGGAACACACCACCTCCTCTGTTGGCCATTTCTGATCAATCAATAGCTTCAAACGGTGCAGTTGTTGACAGTAGAGATCTGAATTTAGTGTTTGGCAATGCGAAAGCAACTCCTAATAAATGCTTCCTTTCCAGTCCCACCAGATACACAGTAGAACCTTCCTGGCCGTTAGTCTTGGTTTGGCCTTCGTTTGAGCTGCTTCACCGCACTTTGACCACGACCGTTTTTACACAATATTAAAGAATGTGACCCAGTTATCATTCCCAATCACCATCCGTTTAAGAAATGGGCCGATTTCATTCCGTTTGGCCAAGGTTTCGCAAATGGAAATTCGATCCATCATGTTTTTTGGTGTTAATTAGTGTGACACCCAATCATGGAGCTTTGTTTTGAATCCAACTTTGCGCAAATGGCTTACAACTGTTTTATGGCCGATCTTTAGCTCCTGCGCGATGCTACGACTACTGGCATGCCGGTGAACTTCGATTATTTCTGTGATTTTATCGACATTTTCGACGACGGGTCTGCCTGTGCGAGGTGCATCTTTAACATTAAAAATATCTGAACGGAATCAATGAAACCAAAATTTCACTTAATTAGCTGTTACAGTATCGGAACCATAAATATCATTCACAATTTCAGCTACCTGGCTTGCATTTTCGCCTTTATCAAGGAAAAACTGTAAAATGTTCCGAATTTTCTCTTTGTTGACTTCCATCTTTAACACCCTGTAACTCACAACTGAATGGACCAAACAAAAAAAACCAAAATAACTTTTTTAATGTGAAATGTCATCTTGACAACGAGCATAAATTTGAAATTGTTTGATCGATACTTGACAATATATCGACACTACAGCCATCTACCGAAAAAATAATGGATTTCTTATTCTCCAACCTAATATTAAACATAAATTATTTTATAATTAGAACACGGGGACACGGGACAACTCCACTGAGGCTGAAAGAAGATAATGAATATGTTTCTTGTAAACTGGGAATTGGAAATTACGGTTTGCACTTCTTGGTTGAAACGTCTAGAAGTGTATAGCTCTCGGCGAGTTAGGATCTAATAAAACCAGCTCAAAATTTTTGACCACCATAAAATGTGTTAAAGATAGAATAACTTGAAATTTTTTGAAGTATTTTTAAAAAAGGGAGGAAAAAATTGAACCACAAAGGAAAAAGTTCGTAATATAAAAAATGTATTTCACTATAGAGAGGTTATTTTGCGAAGAAAATCGTGAAATGTTCAAGGTTCCAGGAAAAAGTTCGCTATATAGAAAAAGTCGCAATATAGAGATTCGTTGTATAGAGGTTCGACTTTATTACTTTTAGCATAAATAGTTTATAAATCGAAATCCAAAATTCACAGTCAGGTGAGTTAAAGTTTCGTTCTCTTCTTCATCCTCTATTTCTTCCCTGTTCACATTCTCTCTCTATACTCGTATATATGTAGTGGTTTCATTGGAATCAAACATGATGCAGGAACATCTTCATCTGGTTGCAATCAATTACTTAAAGGAACTTTCATAGTTCTGCATTTTAGTGACGAACATACTCAAAGCAAAAAGCAACAACACAAACACATAAAGAGTAATGACGATAGACAAAAGCATTCTTTTCTCTGATTCCAGAGATCTCAGCTTTTATTGGTTTTCTTACTGGAAACTTCTCGTATTTTCAATAATCATACGATTTCTGGTGTTTAATCAAATGATTGGTCAGACTCGAAGGCTGATGCAGTTTTGCCTCATCTTACTTTGAAATGTGTCAGCGTGGAAATTTTTAACACTATAAAGTTGGGGTTAAAACGGTATTTCCCGTTAAGTGGGTAAAATGAATTAATTGACACGCAGTGTCTTGGAAAATTTGAGACTTACAAATTTCAAATTAGATATTTCGAAAGAAAATTTAAGTGGGGAATTATTTACACTGAGTGGCCAAGTGATTATGGTCACCTGACGCTTATACGGAGATCGGTCATAACTTCACTCTTTTGCCACTAGAGGGCAAGATAACTCCTGTAAAGGCCGTATCACACGTACATTTTCCATGCAACTTTTTCATCCAATTTTTGGCCTAATCTGAGGGGGAAGGGTTGCCGTATTCAAAACGACATGCTCTGACGTCAGCCGCGCTGTATCTCCACATTGAAAAATTACTCGCAGGTTTTCCTGCTTCGGAAAACGAACATCCAAAATTATATATTTTATTTCGCTTACACTTTTGTTGATGGGTGTAAACAGAAATGGAACACCATCCTATTTAAAATATTATACGCCGTTAAAATATTATACACCATTAAAATATTATACGGCATATCTGATGTGTTATATGAAACTGAAGCCGCCATCTTGTTTATGACGCGGGACACCGAAGAACCTTATTGGCTGGAATTTCAAGCAACTTTTATTTGGAACAACTTTTTTAGCTCACTAGCAAAAAGTTGTTCTAAAGCCGTTGCTATGGCAACTGAGTAAAAATTGCACGAATTGGACAAAAAATTGCTTGAAACGTGTATGTGCGATACGGCCTTAAGGAACGCATCAATTGCACTCTGTTGCTTGCAAAGGAATAAGGATAAAACATGATTGGGGATAAAATAATATCATCAAGATAAAACTGTAGACTTTCAAAACGTCAGAACCAGCTAACGGGTATCAGCAAAACGGGTACTTTTGTGAAGTGTTCAAGAGAAACAGTTATTGCTTTTTACAGAAAGCGGATTTACCAAGCAGCAAACCGGGTCTCAACTTCCAGATTGTGGTCGTCACAGACTACTGAATATTCGCTCGGCAGCAGAACTGCGAAAAATGTACGCTCCAACAGTCGAGCAAGTGCACATCAAATTGTGGGAAATAGTAATCAATGAGTGTCTACGAACACCTCTGAACGAATTTTGCTTAGCACATTACACTGGATAGGCTATGGTAGCAGACGCATTGTTCAGAAGCCTCTACTGTCGACCTTGAACAACAGCAGAAATCCCCAGTTCGCAAAAGAGCACAAAGATTGGACAGTAGATGCCTGGAAAAGGGTCATGTGGACCAATGATTCATGTTTTCAATTATATCTTCCAGATGTCAGGGTGCGAATATGGAGGAAACAGAGCAAAAACATGAATCCCACCTGTTGGAGGCAATATCATAGTTTGAAACATATCTTCTTTGCCTTGAATGGATCCTTTGATTCCTGCAGAAGAAAGTCTGAATGTTCAGGAGTATTTAAGTGTTATCGGACATGAAGTACATCCTGTTATGTAAATGGGTCGAGTGGATAGTTATAGATGGATAATTTCAATAGGACAATACTCCCTGTCCCCTGTTATATAACTGTCACTGTCCTCTAATGATTCGAAGTGCACGAAAGACATAAAACTTTGCTTAGGTGGCTTGCACAATTCCCAGATCTCAATCCAATCGAAAATATGTGAGATGAGACAGAAGGGAGAATCAGGCAGATGGATCCATTACCATCCAATGTGAAGGCATCGAAAAGTGTAATTCATCCGATATGGTTTCAGATTCTTCATCCCGCTTGCCAATATCTCATAGAGTCCATGCCAAGAATAATTCATCAATATTAAGGGGAAAATTAGGTCCAAAGTTGTATTAAAAAGGTTGCAATAATAATTTGGCCACTCAGTATGTATATATAATGTAATTGTTAGAATAATGTAATCTATTGGGGAAAAAAACAGTAATCCAAAGAAAGCGTTGCTTAAATAAGCATCATATTCAATAATTATCATTTTTAAATATCATTATCAATAGTTATCATTTTTAAATATCATTATCAATAGGTATAAATTTTTAAATATCATTATCAAGAGTTATCATTTTTAAATGTCATATTCAATAATTATCATTTTTAAATATTATATTTTATAACTAGTATTCTCAAATATCATATTTAATCATTTTTTTTCAATATTGTTTTTATTATTGACGTCTTTTTATTTCCTTCACATTAAAACTAGGATTACATTAAAAAAAAAGCATTTTTTTTTCAATACATTTATCTCATCTCAAAGCCATCGACAAACATTTCTTTCAACTCCCTAATTCACATCTCCTTCATTATCTGCTTCGCCCATTCACAGCTATGGGTACCTAATAACACCGAATATTACGCCACAAAACATGGGGAAATCAACTATATCCCTCTTCCTATATAGACATTAAGGGCGGAGGGTGGTCCGACATTGTGTACCCTAACAGTGGGGGTAAACACCAACCTTTCTTTGTAATCCTGTGTCCATATGACGAGTTGAAAGGCCACCGGATAACAATCTGTCATTTATGGATATAATAGCTCTTTGATGGTGTCTTGCATATCGACTTGGTTTTGTTACAATAGGCCTGTAGTCATCAAACAAGTTGGCGTGCTCTTGTACCATAACTTGCCCTATGGCTTTTGTAACTCAGAAACTTACCTTTGATGAATGGGGTATTGAGAGTTACGGTTCATCTTGGAGTTTTAAAGACATATAGATGAATATGGACAAGAGGTCTTTGAAGTTGGTTATAAATTGGAAGAATTGTGAACAATATTTCAATGAACTCCGCATAATCATTATGGGATGTTGTTCGTAATAACTTCCAGTAGATTTTTGAAAAGATATTTTTTTAATTAACTTCCGCTTAAAATTATCCGATTTGAAACGTCTGAAGACCATAAATGTTGAGAGAAATATATAAACATTGTTTAAGTCTTAAGTACTATATACACTTTCGTCTCTATGCTTCTGATAGTTTAAATGTAAAAAAAAATCATAAATTCAATGGAGTTTATTTTTAAACAGATTTTACGCATTTTTCCCTGTATTGTATAATGTTATTTAATACAGTTCTTTGTAACTCTTTACATTCTTAAGGTATCCGACTACATTCGGAACCGTGATTTTAAAAAAGCGCATAAATGGACAATTTTTATGACATTTAGTGTCACTCAAATTAGAATACATGCATAAAATTGTTTTAAGGACATTTTGATAAAAAAAAATATTTAAATACAATACTACGGCAAAAAATTAACTTAGAATAACCTTTTTTCAAAATGTTCTCCTTTTGCGAAAAATACTTCTATATATTATAATAATATTTTGCCTGTGTGTACCTCTCTACAGAGGCTCAACTATAATTTTTGAAAAATTCACATTATTTTCAAAGTTACAACCCATTGAAATAATTATCGGCGTTTTTTTCTAAAAAATTTCTCCCCTCTGTTGTCGTAAAATAGGAATAAACCCACTTCTAAATTATATATTTCAAAAATTCTAGTTGAGCCTCTGTAGAGAGGTTTGAACTATGTACAGTCAAAATATTATTATAATAGAAGCATTTTTCACAAAAGGAGAACATTTGGAAAAAAGATTATTCTAAGTTAATTTTTTGTCAAAATATTGAATTTAAATAAAAAAATTTTTGTCAAAATGTCCTTAAAACAATTTTATGCATATATTCTAATCTAATTGACACTAAATATCATGAAAATTATCCATTTATGCGCTTTTGAAAATCACGGTTCCGAACGTAGTTGGATACCTTAAAGCTACTGCCATACAATAATGAGTTAAAAATTAAAATTAAAAAGCGGAAATTTCAACTCAATTAAAAGTTATGTAATTAGAACATTAGAAACTCGTAAGGAACAATGGACATTATCAATAGCTGAATATTAACTATAAAACTGCTTTTAGTAATCTAAATTGAGTCCCATCCTGTTTCTGTAGTAGTCACAAATTAAAAAAAAATCAAAGCCATTTCATTTCTGCAGTTTGTTTTCATATAAAAATCCTTCCTTGGGGATGGGAACATCGTATTTATTATTTATAATTCGAAATATAAAAATATATAAAACTACTTAAAGAGAGTAAATAAATAAATATTGCTGATTTAAATTGGAAGATATTTAAATCTGAATTATTATTGTCAAAGATATCACACGCAAAAATATTTCCTTGGAGATGTGAACATTGTATTTGTTATTTAGAATTCGAAATAAAAAAATAAATAATTATTTAAAGAAAGTAAATACATATAAATAATGATAATTCACAAATTGAAAGATATCTAAATCTGAATTATAATTGTCAGAGATATCAACATATGAATTAAATGTTTATTTTGAAATTGTTTTCGTACAAATTGGACAAAAAAGAAAAATTAATTTATATGGTCTTTGTATCATTTAATATTAGTAGATATATACAGTGGCGCACACAAGGGGGGAGATCGTGGGGATCCGGACCCCCCAAAGCCCTTGATTTTTTTCCGATTGATTATAGTTCTAAGTTTATAGTACGCAAAATTTAATTAAGTATTTGTTATTAATGTTTAATTTTATTAATTAATGCTAATTATTTATTCAGTAATTAGTTTTTTACTGTGTTTTGTTCCCGAATATCGACAAAATCAAAAGGAGCAGGATACAAAAATGGTGAACTTTCGACCCCGGCGCTGTGTGCGCTACAGAGTAGATATATTACTAAAAAGTTATCTGCGTTACTTTCTGTAGCCTATTAAATCCCTCAGCGGCACATACAAGAAGGGGGAGAGGCATTGAAACCCCTATTCTCTTTGATTTTTTTCGATTAACTATAATTATATGTACACAGTACGTAAAATTTAACTAAGTATATGTTGTTAATAATTCATTTTATTAATTACTGAATATTACTGCTAATTATTTAAATATATTACATACCATATATTATTTCAGGCATGTCAGACTTATTTGATACTACGGCTCACAAGCTCTATTTTATATCAAGTTGAGGGCCGCATGTTTTTAATGTTAAAAATTAGAAATTAAAAAATACACATTCGAAATAAATGTACACATTTTATTTAATTATAGCAAAAAAGAGAACAACTTTAAAAAAAAATATTTAGAGAATTCTATCTATCTTATTTTTGTTTGCATCGGGGTTTGCTATTTTTTATTACATATTATTGTGTGCCGATATATTGACTGGGCTGCAAAAAGGTTCGTTACGGGCCACATGCTGCCCGTGAGATTTACACCCCTGTACTATTGGATATCGAAAGAGGAGTGTTGGAAATATATGTGTATATACTACTTTTCCCCCAAAAAATATTTCATTTAATAAGGAAGGCGGAGTATTTCGCTTCTGGTTGCGTGCGTAAGTGATTTCTACATTCAGATCTCTGCTTTGATGTGGACAGATGAGTTGCGGTCGCAGTCATAACAGCGCGTTGGGAAGGGCCTGGGGATGAGAAACAATATGGCTCATTTCTGCTCGGGAAACACCCCTCATCCCCTACGTTCTTTCCATGGTTTCCCAATCCCTCTCCCCCATCTTCTCAATTCAACTTTAGTGGAATCGACGTACATAGATTTCTGCTAATTTGAATAAAAATCAGATCATTTGACGTTCTAGGTTGAGAGTTCCTTTTAACGGACATTTACATTATTCACACATTAAGATATTATGCAAATTAAAGTATAGATATCTAAAAACAACTGTATCGTAATAGATTTGTTGTTGTTGTTTTAAATAATTCACATATATTTAATAAACATAGCGGCTGTTTTATTTAACTGTTTCGCACCCTTTGGTCTTTATACAATAAGGAAGGATAACGTCTCTCCTCCGGCTACTGAGCAAGGAATTTCAAATGGAGACATTTTTATACTTAAAAAACTGATTACAAGACCATGATTGCTTTTGTTTTTTAGATATGGTCGATTATAATAGAACTTTATCTTAATTTTCTGATTGAACTTTGTAGTAGACTGTTTAGTACTTTTATTAATGTTTTTATTACCATTATTTTAACCACAAAAAAATCCATGGCATAGTGGAATATAAATAGCTGTTCTTGCAGCATAATTTCAGATTCAAGAGAGAGAGTTTTAGTTTATTTAGAATTTTAAATTGTATTAATGCGACTCAATTTCCTTATTCTTTTTATTTTTTAATTTATCGATGTAAGCTCAACCTAAAAGCTTCACAATTTTTTGCATTACTTTATCTCTTAGTAATATTTTATTGGGCCTGAGAAATATTAAATCTTAATGACAAAATCAAAGCATATGGTAGCATCATGAATGGCTTTTTAAGAATAATTTCTTGCCTTGTTAACTATTTTAAGAATTATTTCGCAAGCTATGCTAAACCTAGCTATGCCCTAGATCAGTGATTCCCAAAGTGGTCTATATAGACCCCCAGGGATCTATGACGACCTGCAAGGAGTCCACATCAGCAAAAAATAATTTGGGGGTCCATGAGATCTAAGTGGGGGTCTATGATAGTGGTTCTCATTAAACTCGATCGTGATTTTAATTTTTTAAAAATTTAATCAAGTGGAAACCAAATTTTATTTACTTAATCTAATGAGGTTAGTTTTTACTTAGAAGGTGACAGCATAATTTTTTTAAAAACGTTTCAGCGTTTTTTTTCCAGAGTTAAGCTAAAGAAGTATAATACTAGAGGTCTCGAATTTTCTCAATTTGTCACAGACATTTTAACCGGTTGTTTTAACCTACGTTCAACATTTAGCTGCTTTTTATTCAGATTTTGAAACCAGTTTCTAGAAGGCTTTGGCTATGATAATATCACAGTTGGTAATGAATTTATATAGTCTTATTTAAAAAAAAATGTCATAGGACATTAGGAACTGATCGTAATATGCACTAATGAATATCTTAATCTTGAAACAGATGTCAGCAAATTTGGCTTTAAAAAGGCAAACCTGTTACTTGTCGTGAATTATGGAACTTTATGATGATGGTTTTAATTGCTTTTCCAAGTGAGAAGGAGTTTCAGTGTAGTTGCCAATCTCCAAAACAAAAAAAGAAAGAAACTGGACACTACTAACAGAGGAGGTTTGATGTTAAACCTGATAAGATTGATAACAAATGTTGAAAATGTATTGATAATGTCTTTGTTGCTTGTTTATTTTATTTAACAGTTATTTTATATATTGATTACCTTTTAATTTAATTAATTAACATGAACTTTTTAAATTTTAAACACTATACTTCATTAGTTAGAAATTTAATTCTCTTAAAGTAGTAGTAGTAGTAGTACTAGCTGTCACAAAGACATATTCAAGTTGATAAATTTGCAAAAAATTCAATAGTTACTAAGCAGGGGTCTATCCAAAACTGAAAAACGAGACAAGGGGTCTATGAGACAAAAAAGATTGGGAACCTCTGCCCTAGATTTAGAATCAACAATAGAATTAACATGCAGCCTAACAGAGAAAATTTTGTAGAAACAAAAAGAATTTCTGGTTCAGTTTTTCCATAAATTCATGACTCAAATATAAAATTTTGAAATTTTTGTTTAAAATTATTTTTTTTTTTTTGCTAATCCCTATACCATAGAATCATTGCTTAAGGTTATTTCTGTCTGCGCTTTGCTAAGTTGTAACTTAGTTTTTAAATAAAATTTAAAGCGGAAGAATAAAGAATAAGTAACTAAAACAATTTCAACTTATTCCTCAGAGTTCATTAAAGGTTTTATTTGTTGAAAATTTATAATGTTTTTTTATCACAGCACACAATCTCAAAGTTGAAAAAAAAACATTACAAATTCTTAGAATTCTCAACTCAAATACAATGCTCTACTTTAAAACAACACACAACTATTACTTTTTAAGTTCCATAAAATCCAAAGAAGCCAAAAGTTTATTTGTCGAAAACGTTAAACATCAGTTTTCGTTTTTAGACTATTCTTTTATATTTTTCAAGTACGTCTCTTTGTTAATTTTTTTCCTTCAGTATGTGGGTTAATGGTTATTTTTCTCAAAAAACATCGTCTTGACAAGACACGAGCTTTGACAGTTTTTCATGGCGTCCTACAAACTCGGCAAAGAAACACATGGAGGCGTCCACAAATACACAAAAGAAAATAAATGATAACAAAAACTATGAGATACTTACAGACGTATTTCATTTGTTTCGTACCTACCCCATCATACACCCTCCTTTCTGAGTAGACAATTTTTTATTGTGCCTTCAACTGATCAGATGGGGGCGTAGCATAGGTTCATGTTTTCCTCAGAAGGGAGTTCTACTAAATGCAAAAGATGTAGTAGTCATCGGGGGAATGCGATTTTAGGGGGTCTTTTTAGACCAAGTAATTAGGTTTTCTAGGTAACTTATTTTATTTTATTTCATTTTTTTTTCTATAGGAAGTAACGCGTATGACACCGATTCATTCCCCTCCTCATTTTCCCCCTTACTCTCTTTCCCTCGTCTTTACTTATTTCACTTAAAGCGATTTTTTTTTTTATTGTTGTAGCTTGTTCTGGAGGCGTTTGAGATAGATTACGTGAGTTTTTTCATTTGGTGTTCTAGTTTTTGCGTTTTTTAGCATAAAGCATTTTCACTAATCCCTCCATTGCGAACTAAAATTTCAAGATATTATACTGGTGTAAGTTTTGTGTATTTTCACACAAATTAGATAATCTTTATCTCATTGAAAACTTTAAAAAAAATAATTTTTCTACTAGTAAACCTAAAAACTTTAAGAACAGGAAACTTAAGTGCTGAAATTTCCAATTCTGAAAATTGCGTTTGGGTGCCATAATATAGCTACACTACTGGCCATTAAAATTGCTGCACCCAGAAAAAATGAAGATAAAAAAAATTATATTTGCTGGACAAATATATTATACTGAAAATAACAAGTGATTATATTTTCAAGAAATTTGGGTGCATAGATCCTCAGAATTCAGTACACAGAACAACCACCTCTGGCAATAATAATAGCACTTATACGCCTGGGCATTGAGTTAAACAGAGATTGGATGGTATGTACAGGTACAGATGCCCATGCAGCTTCAACATGATGCCACAGCGTATCAACCGAAGTGACTGCCGTATGGTCACGAGCCAGTCACTCAGCAACCACGGACCGGACGTTTTTTATTGGTGAGAGATCTGGTGAACGTGCAGGCAAGGAAAACAGTTGAACATTTTCCGTATCAAAGAAGGTCCGTACAATACCTGTAACATGAGATCGTGCATTATCCTGCTGAAACGTAGGGTTTCGCAGGGCTCGAATAAAGCGCAGAGCCAAGGGTCGTAATACACCAGAAATGTAACGTACACTGTTCAAAGTGCCGTCAATGTGAACAAGAGGTGACTGAGACGTGTATTCAATAGCACCCCATACCATCACGTCAGGTGATGGACCAGTATTACGAAGACGAATGCACGCTGTCAATATGCATTCACCACGATGCCGCCAAACACGTATGCGACCATCATGATGCTGTAAGCAGAACCTGGATTCATCTGAAAAAATGACGTCTCGTCATTCATTCGTCGTTGATTACACCATTGAAGACGCCCCTGTCTGTGATGCAGCGTCAAGATTAGCCGCAGCCATGGTCTCCGAGCAGAGAGTCCATACTGTTGCAAACGTCGTCAAACTGTAGCAATTTTAATGTCCAGTAGTGTATTTTAATGTACGTAGCCTGTGTAAGGTAAAACTCTCAATCTTTCAGACTTTGAAAATGTTCTAGCTGACAAAACAGATACACAAATAAAAATTTTAAAAAGTATTACGACACTCTAAATTTATTAGACATGTAATTATCTTGTTATTGTGTGTGTGTGTGTGTCATATATTTTTTTAAATTACGGAATGTTGAATAATGGTTGTTGTATAATCGCAGATGTAAACTTCCTTCAATATTCAAATCGATTTTAAGAAACAATGGAGCTATGACATGATTAAAAGTCTCAAATTGTTCGCTTCAAAATCATTTTGCACAAAACGGTCTAAGAACTTTTGTTTTCTCTCTCTCTATAACACAATTTACAATACTCTAAATCTTGGGAAATGTAAGAAAAGTCCGACTTGAGATAAGGAGAATAGCAATTAAATTAAAGTAAATGGGATGCAATGCTCAACATGTTATTGCTCTAATTCTAATTCAAGAACTTTCAAAACTCCTGTTTGTATTTAAAAATTAAATGAATATAAACGAATACAAAAGGAAGCTCAATTAACTATATTTTTTGATAGACATTTTAAACTATACTTTTGATTATGTTGAATATGAGAACATCGACATATGTAAAATTAGAATTTGCAGTTCACTTCCATTCTTAGCGTTTTTGCATAAACGATATTTGAGAAAGAGCATGAGTTCACTCAAAAAAAAAATCAATAGAATAAAAGTGTTCCAAATGAATCAAACAAACAATAGCTTAACACAAAAAAATAACTAACCACACAATTTATTTATTATTCTAAATAATAAGGCTCGTACCCAGTAGCCTTAGCGCAGCTTCGAGTGCGATATTATTCAAGTGCTCAAATTAAACTCATGTGGGTTTTCGGTAGTTAAATTCATGGACTTTTATAAAAAAATTTAAAAACACAATGTTAATATCTTTCTAATTAATATTAAAAATAAAGAGGTTAAATGTGTATAGAGTATTGTGCTTATTCTAATTTTAAAGCACATACAATTTTATTGCATTATTAAATAATAATTAAAACAGTAAAAAATAAAATGTGATGCAAGGAGAAAAATATTTTATTAATTTTCTTTGAAAGTAAATGTTGAATTGCTCTGACTTGAAAAGCAAACCTTTCTTCTACAACGTTTCTATTAACACATTCATCTTTTGAGACTTCTGTGAATTAATATGCAATCATTTACCGGTGGCGAGATTATAGTAAGAAATTTTTCATTGGAGATGATTCTCCCACTTTAACCTATATCTAAAAGTAATTTGAAATTTCATTCTTTACTGTTCAATGGAAAAGACTGTTTATATGTAGAAACTTCAGGTTTACAAAAAAAAATCGTCATTTTTTTTTCCTTTTTCTTTCTTTTTTATCTTTTTTTTTACTTAGGGTTAAAACAAACCACCCTCTAATTTAGAAATTTGAAAGTTTAACGAAACAATTCGGCAAAAGGGATAAACGAAACTCAGGGGTGGATTTTAAATTTCATCAAGGGGGGAAAAACAAGGAAGGATTGCACAGAAAATCCCAACTGCAACCAAAAAGAGAGGAGGGAAACAATCAAATCACTTCCTCTCCACACTACCTTTAATAGCTTAACTCAAGTTATTCCAGCCTGATCCGCAGCCCACTCCCTACCCCTCAAATCCTAGGCCGACCCCAGTAGAAAGTAGAAGTAATACATCATTCAGTGAAGTCACTTTAACCTAGTTAAAGAAGGCAACTTGATTCTTTTCCTTGGGAGTCTCGTTAGCTTGCTTTGGTGGGGTAAAAGGAATGATGACAAAATCTATTTCCGTATGTGAAAGAGGTAGTTCTCGAAGAAAGGGTTACTACCGAGCACTTAAGGGGCATTTTCAGGGCCCAGAATCTTTAACAGTATGGAAATAAATTGTTATATGACTTTATGCTTTACATCAGGGGTGGATGGATTTTTATACATTGTAACGTCGTGTGTAGCTATCCATCAATAATTAAGGATTACAGGCTATTATACAAATAAAAGCAAACTTTATTTGCTAACATTTTGTTAATGAAGAAATATAAATTCAGATTATATGCCAAGCCGGTGAAGTCAGTTCATATTCCATTCTCAACGCCACCGGCATTCATCGTCTTTTTTTCTCCAATTTCCGGACTCAGCCCTTTTCTCCATTCAAGGCGGGCTCCGCTCTCTCTCTTCCCGATTCTCTTTCTTCTCTTTTTCCGTCTCCTCTCTCTCTCCGTCCCATCTCCCGTCTTCTCCTTCCGTCCGTTCTCTCCCGACTTTTTTTCCTCCCTGAAAAAGAACCCTTTTAAACACCAGGGGTGTGTTCACAACACGCCCCTCGTTCCTTCTCATTGGCAGGTCACAAAAGTCTCTCTTGACCTCCCTCGTCCTATTTGCGCATAACACGCCAAAACACACCCGAGCCGTCTGGCCCAAGGCGCCATAGTTCCTTGTCGAACATCTGGACACACTTGTCCATCACGCCACCTGTTCCTAGTATCCCCTTCACACAACACTAGAAAAGACGACATGATTATTTTAAGATAGGCTTCGCCTATTGTCAATGGGGCACCGGCTCTACTTTACTATTATGGCGACCCGTCTGTCTGTCTTCACTCCCTGAGTTCAGACAATAAACAATGGCCCCATGGCCACGTGCACTGGTCATTCCACAGCTGGTGGATCGTAAAAATTCAGGGACAATCGAGGACGTCGTACTTGTCCTTGAACAGCTGGTGAAACCATAAAACCTATTGTGAATCAAAAGATGGGAATTCACAACCATCGACGATGTCACAACATGGTACGGTCTACTTCTATTTTTTTTTAGGTGTTGCGCTCCACCCAGTAGCGTATAGGTGTGGTAAGCGACAAAAAAAGCTCAACAATATTTATATTCTAAAAATAATAAATACAGAGAATATACACTTACCTACGTAAGTAGAATAAAAAAATTTACTCTTATAAAACCACGTTTTAAGCGCAATGCAAGATACAAACATAATAATTATACCCACAAATTTAATAATATAAAATGATGCATTTGTTATCAAACAACTTAAAAATACATTAAAAAAGAAATCATTTTCATTTAAAGTTAGTTCTCGTAGAATTTTAGTCTTACAAGGGGAGGCTACGATGCATGGATCACCGATTCGATCCATTTTTAGTACACGTGTAGGGCATAACCAGGAGTACAACGGGTGCAAGTAGTAAGGTGCGCTTCTCAGCCGTTTCCGAGAAATTAATTAATCGATTATTTTTACCGGCAAGTGAAGAACTTTATCAAGAGACTACAGAACTGCGCTTACATTATCGAACAGGATAGAGAAATATCTTCCAGAGAAGATTGTATCAAAATTCAGTCTCTCGTACACCATCAATTGTCGGCACCAATTTTCTGTTGCATGTTAAAATACGCGTGGTTTGCCGCCAAATTGTGCGATGACCGGACATCGTTCATGAACGTGAACGAAGTTTGCTTTCGGATAGATGTGCTAAAAAATTCCTGCGAATGCAAAAATTCGGCATTTATCACTCGCGCAAGATGCCGCAATAACTATTGTTTTCCCTGCTTCTATGACCGATATTATCCTACTTCGTGCAGTAATTCGGCGCTCGAACAGCGCGATAGTGAATAGAAAATAGGGTAGTATAAATAGTTGTACAAAATACTGGGAATAAAAGTATTAATTCTTCAATCTCCTGTATATGATTTTTTCAGAATCCTTTTTTCCGTTAAAAAAATGAATTATACAATTGATTTCAAAATAAATATTATTCAAGACACCAAAATTTGTAAAAAATATGAAATATTAGAAAAAAAAATCGAGTTCACCGGCGGGATTCGATCCAGCGATCCCGCGCTTACGAAGCAGGGCTCTTACGCGCTCGTTGAATTTTTGCTAACGTAAAACGCATATGAACGCAACTCGAATTTCGATTAATTAATTTCTCGGAAACGGCTGAGAAGCGCACCTTACAACTTGCACCCGTTGTACTCCTGGTTATGCCCTACACGTGTACTAAAGATGGATCGAATCGGTGATCCATGCATCGTAGCCTCCCCTTGTTAATAAAATACTTAGTAGAAGTATGCATACTGCCCGCCCCAATTTCCAAGCGGTCGTCAGTGAAACAGAAATGATATATTTTCTTAATTATATTTCTTATTGAAAATGCAGATTTACATAGGTAGGCATGCAAGAGATTGATGTTACATGAAATACAACTTTTTTAAAATTAGGATTACTTTGTCCATTCACCGATGTATGTCTTTAACACGTTTGCTGCCGAAAGACTACTATCGCGGGACGTAATATCAACACAAGAATCCAATCCCACGGTAGGGTGATGTTTCAGAAGCCGATCCCTGTTATAGCGGTAAGAGCTGGTCAACGTTAATTTTCCCCTTTAGTGGGCTTGTGGGAGAAAACATATTGCTACGGCTGGCATCGCGGTGATCGCATTTTCCCTCTATAGTTGCAGAGAATGTGTTAAGCGTCATCGTGTGCTTCCAATAATAGTACATGTGTCGTCTACACATAGCCGCATGCATTGTGAAGAACTTATACTCCAGTCTAACTGGCGTTGGTGTTCCACAAATATATTTATTTTAGTATGTGAGTCAGGTTTTACATAAAGGTGGTCACCCTAAAATGTTTTAGCGGTCCACCAGTCGATTGCGATCGACTTAATGCCCACCCAGGCTTTACATCAATTTTGTATTCTATATTATTTCGGTAAGGTAGTATAGAATTGATGAAAAATTTACTTTCAGAACTGCTTTTGTGTGTGCCCATTGTTATAGAACAAGACTCAGATTCAGAAAATTTTTTTCTATTGAAAATGTTTCACTATTAATTACATGATCTAATTTTGCAACTTAACAATATCTTTGGAAATATTCAAATATTTTCTAATGTTCTTTTTTCTATGTACACTATGCTCAATACATGTTTCCTACATTTAAAAATCAAATCAATTTTTGCTTTCACTGGCTTAAATAAAAAAATTTAAGTGTTTTCCAATATATCGCTAAATTTAAGGACGCTGTACGTTAAAAATATATAAATTAATACAAGTTAATTATTTCTCAATCACTTGCAAAGTCTATGAGTTTTGGGATGTATGGAGGAAATTTATGAGTAGCGCGAGACTTAAGAAACTAAATTATTGATTTATTAAGCCTACGGCTATTAATTACAATATTTAGAGATAGATACAAGTTATTCAAACAATTAAGTGTTTTAATACTACAGAATTATTGGTAAGTTAGTGAATTTTCACGTCGCATTATTCAACTACTCGAGGGCTTTTGGCGATGGACCTCGTAATTTTGAACCATGATCAAGTGACGAAGATGACACCTGAGCTGGCATCCCCTTCTCCTAACTTCTACACCCAATCAACGGGAGGACGTTTGAGTCTCGATATATTTAATGTGTTAAAAGTATTGACATACAGTAGAACCTGTTTTTGTGCGGTCCTTTTTTATGCGACCACATAAAAAAAAATTTCTGCAGTATTTCAACGAATTTGCTTGTTATATTTATGAATTAATGAAATTTTCGAATATTTTCTGTGCGGTTATTTTTATGCGGTTCCTAGCAACCGCAGAAAAACTGGCTCAACTGTACTTTTTTCCCCCTTTAATGGGGCTGCCTATTGGTATTTTTAACCTTTGCAAACCTAGTTCACTCCTCAGGTAGCTGGTGTCACTTTTTATTTCGGCACCACATATACGCGATACCAATTGCCGCAAGTAATTTTGACGCCCAGTGTTCTCCCCAGAGGGAGGCACTTGAGCTCTTACGATGCGAAATTGAACTTAGGAATTTAATTTTGCCGAGGACACCTAAGCTAAACGGGCACTCCAAGGGATTTTTTTACATGCCGCATAATCATACGACAGGTCCGCTGTCAATTTTCTGCATCATGAAAATTCACTGACTTGGGCCCGGGTCGAACCCGCATTCTTGAGTGCAGAAGGCCAGCGACAAACCAAATACGCCACCCAGTCGGCTAGTATTGACATACTTAAGAAATAGTAAGCGTTGAATTTGAACAGTTTTAAAGTTATTTTAGATTGAAATTACTTTTGTGAAAATTATGCTTTATTTTTACCATTCATTATTTGTCTTGTAATAGCGACACAAATCTATGTTTTCAAATTTAAATTCACGTTTCATTTGTGTACTGATTTAAAATGCTCACGTTTTTTAAAATTTAATTTTAGGAAAACATATTGAGCCTTTCACGGAAAATACAGAAAGGCACGAAACAGTACAATACTGAGAAGTAACAATATTTGGGATTTAACTACACAAATCCCTTAATTCACGCACTGTCCCTAACCCCAACACTATACAAGGCACAATTATCCTGACTCACAACCCCAAATTTTAATCCTAACAAAAGCCCTTTTCCTCTGTACTGTCCAGACAGGAAATTCTGTGGTGCAGATAGAGTTAGCTCTCATGGATGCATTTCGGATATTTGGTCAGTCAGCTATCTCTTCTTTAGAAGGGGTTGACCGCTTCACTGACCACTGGCCGGAGTGATATCTCTTCGCGATGACCACTTTGGGATAAGCCCGTCTGGAATATGGCTATTATCTGAGTGACACATCTAGGCTGCTATGTCCGAAAAGGGTTGGCTATCTCTCCAACTATCTGTTGTTAATACTCTCAGAAATAGCCTTTAGTCTAGTGGTAGTTTGCTTCTGAGATCACAGAAGCCTGTAATAAATAGGTCTTTGGACACTATCTGTGTTATTTGTATTAGTTAAGCAGTAATAATATTATCTTCAATCTTCATTGAGAAGAATTTTTGAAAAAAATAGCTTTTTATGTTATTACTCCGTTATACATTTCAAGAAAAAGTGAAAAAGTGCTTTTTTACTCTAATTATTATTATTTGTCTGTAGTAATTAATCTGTAAAGATTGATAGTTATTATTTGTCTAGTAATATGAAGTAATAAAATAATTAATTTTATTATTTTAGTAATGAATTTTCCGCCAATTTGTGCTTTGTTGTAATAGATATTTCTTGTGGGGAAACTCTATAGTTAAAAACATGAGAACAATATACTCCAGAGCTTCTTAAACTTTCAAAATTAGGGACCCAATTTTCAATCATAATTTTCATCGCCCCCCTTATATAATGCTAATGTATTGAATGGAATAATAATGCTCTTTTACGCTAAATCTGCAATATGACCTTATTTATTAACCGTACAAATTACCAATGTAGGTATTAAATTTTGCATATGTTTCTTTTAAGTAATAAATTGTTTAGTTACTCTTTCATAATAAGCAGTAGCGCACACAGGAATTTTTCAAGGGGGTCCGGGGTCGAAATTACACCATTCTTGTATCATGCTCCTTTTAATTTTGTCGATTTTTGGGGACAAAATGCAATAAAAACATAATTATTGAATAAATAATTAGCATTAATTAGTAAATTAATCATTAATAACAAATACTTAATTTAATTTTACGTACTATATACTTAGAATTATAATCAATCGGAAAAAAATCAAGGGCTTTGGGGGGTGTCCGGTCCCCCCCCCTTGTGTGCGCCACTGATAATAGGATATTTATTATGTTACTTTTCATTGTTCATAATGCATTTTTTGTTTTTCTTCCTTTCAGTAAATTAATAATAATTTTTTTAAATAATCTTTTTTTTCGTCTTTTCGATATGCTCGCGGCCCCCACATAAGGAAATCAGGCACCCCCCACCCTTGGAAGGCGCCCTCTACAGTTTGAACAACGTTGATAAGCATGAACATAAAAAGTAATATTAATATTTTAATAGTAATTCTAAGCGAAGGACATTGAACATAACTGCTTACACTGAGAAATATTGCAATATCAAACCTAAGATCTCTAGGATAATTAAACAATGGGTAGTACTAGATAAAAATTGAGCTAGAGAGTGCTTAAATTTTTCAGAGAAAAAGTAATTTCAAAATTTAACCACTTCTTAAAATTGATTTTTGTAGATCCAACTTGGCCTATGCCGCATTTTTTTACACCTATCTCTTTTGTTGATTTCCTTTATATTGTATGATGATTTCTTTGAATGTGACATATATATAATTTTACTTCTGTTATTTAAGAAATTTTAGACTATCCCCAAGAGATAGAGTTTGGATTTGCTTCTCAATCGTATTATTTTATTGATGTACATTATATTAGGTTTAATTTCATTCTGTTTACTTTGATGGACGATTTTTTTTTTCTTTTAACATATGAACTGTAGATGACTGCACATTAATTTTATAGGAATTTTTAGAACCAAGAGGGAAAATAATAAATATTTATATAGCTTAAAATTTTTTAGTCCATATATGAAATATTTTTTTTGACATATTCTGTTTCAGTAAAAGAGAGAGAAAATGAAAAATTTTTACAGGAATAAATCAAAATTTAAATTTAAAAAAAAATGGTAGCAAATTTGAATATTATAAAACGCAATAAAAACAAAACAAAACTAATATGATTTTAAAAGTATATGTTTCTAATACGATACATTAAAGCATGACTTTTACAGTTTTTTGAAAATAAATATAAAAAAGAAAAGTTTATTGTATATAATAAATGTGAATATATAATGCTCGAATCAATAAATATATTCTTTAGAAAGGGGGCTCTGTGAGAAAGTATTGCTTTTAATATGTAAGATTAGTATTTGTAAATGTTTTTACTGGCATTTGCACTGAACAGTACACGCATGCAATCAGTAAGACTGTTTCCCCATCACATTGGGGTCTCGGTAGTCTAGTGGTCAAGGTATCGGGCGTGGCAGGCGTGTCATGAGTTCGCGCCTAGTACTTATAAAGATCTGTCGTGTAGGGGAGCGATGCACACTAAATCTGTCGAGAGCTCACACGTCCTCCCGTTGGTGTGATGTCATAGTTAGGAGAGGGGGCACCAACTCAGGTGTCGGCCTGATCATTTGTCCCTGGTTCAAAATTACGAGGTCCTTCGCCAAAAACCATCGCGTGAGTGAACAGTTCGAAGTTAATATTCACTCTCACTCCACATCATATTTTAATAAATCCAACATTCTCCCTTCAATGTGTTTTTGTTAGTCTTCTCTTTCTATGTTTTTTTAGTGTCGACTTGGTGGCTTATAGTTAGCGTGCCCATTCCGTAAGTGCAAGGTTGCGGGTTCGATCCCGACTGGAGTCGATAGATTTTCTGGATGCGAAATTCGTAAGTACGCATGCATATGATATTGTGGCACGCAAGATCCCTTGAGTATCAATTGGACTCTGATTCTCTCTGCAAAATTAAATCACCGTAATATTCACCATTTGACGAGAGCTTGAACTATATTAATTCAGGCATCCACAAACTTGGTAGCTAGAGCTGCCAGTAGATGGTGCCACCATGAAATGGCTCTCACATTTAAGGAATACTCTATCAGCAAAGGCTGAATTACCAATATACAGCCCTTAAAAAATAATAATAACGTTTATTAGGAAAGGTCCCACTGCTTTCTTATTCAACAATCTGTAAATGAATTTTTGTTCTTTCAATTAATTTTTCTCTCTTTTCCTCTTTTTTAAATTATTCTTTTTTATTTATTCATTAAAAAAAGAATGATCGAATCCTAAAAAGTAAAAGCCTAATTGGATTAAATAATATGATTACAAAATTTGACACAAATGATAAGCGTAAAACCCATTTTCACAATATCTGTACCACACCTTAAAATAACTTCCGAGTGAGTGAGGGAATATTAACGTCGCACACTGTTCAGCTACACGAGGGCTTTTGGTGACGGACCACGTAATTTTGAACCTTGGTCAAGGGACGTGGACGACACCTGAGCTGCCCCCCTCCTAACAACCACACCACACCAACGGTGTTTTGCCTTCAATTCTAAGCCGCACCCGATTTTCAATAGAATTAACACTGGAAAAATAATTCTGCTGAGATTCGAGTAAATATGGTATATATATATATATATATGAAAGAAATATGTATTATACATCAAAAACAAGAAATAATAGGTAATGAACATATATATATATATATATATATATATATATATATATATATATATATATATATATATATATATATATAAAGAAATATGTATTATTTATCAAAAACAAGAAATAATAAATAAAGAACATAACAAGAAATAGCATAATAAAAATATAAAAGCTGAACATGAAGAACAAAATTATAGAGAAATAAAAGAACTACAAAAAAGCAGAACCTAGCGAGTCAGAAAGCAATTTCGGACTTAGGACCGAATAAGTGGGGTTAAACTAGTTTAAAGGCGCCAACCCTTCCCCTTTGCAACTCGGTAGGAAAACCAAATAAAATAAAATAAACAAAACTTCAGAGTATGGATAACTCAGAGAGCATGATAAAACCAATCACTACTATTATGTAACAAACTCTCCCAAAACTCTTAATGCAGAAAAAAATCACAAAATCACAAAATAATTATGTAAGAAAAGTAGAAAAATGCTAAAACAATTACATAAGAAAAGTATCATTCAGACAGATTAATGTTAGCGAGCCTTAATGTTAGCTATCTGTATATATATATATATATATATATATATATATATATATATATATATATATATATATATATATATATATATATATATATATATATATATATATATATATATATATATATATATATATATATATATATATACAGATAGCTATAGAACCTAAGTATAACTATTCAAGATAGGAAATATTAGGCACAGTAGTACAATAACAAACACCTGGCCTTAGGAACCAAGATTGCAGGTTTAAACAAGTTTTAGGGCTAGCCAACCTTCACCTGTAATTTGTCTATACAATGTGCCAAGGGGAAAGGAAAGAATAATATAGGAGAAATTTAAGTATTACAAATAAAATCACTATACTATTAAAATATAATGATAAAATTATAGCTTACTAGTATTCACAGTATAGATTTAAAGTCGATGCAATAAGTTAAATAGTAAGACTTACTTCGTGAGTGTATCATCTAGTTATGTTTCCCGCCAAATAAAGCAGAGGAAATAACAGCACCGCATAAAGTTAAAAAATTATGATAGAATAATATAAAGACTATCTCTCTATATATGTACGTTTAAAACCATAAATATATATTGATATAAATATTTGTAGAAAATAAATGATTACTGGAAATATTTAAATAATAATATTATTAATTTATTAAATATGTGGCACCATCTATTGAATAATTGTATAATTAACTAAAAATACTAATATGAAAACAAAATGTGGATAATAGTTATTAATACATATTGTACTATCACTGAGAACTATTAGAAATATAATTGTAAAGAAAGTTAGCAGGATATCCATGTTTAATACATTGCTTAATAAATTTATTAAAATTTAAAAATACAATAGCTTTATCACCAACTAATACATTATTACGATTAATATAGTTAAAAATAGTATTTTTATATATAGATATAGATAAATTTGAATTCAAGTAAGGCACTTTAAGAATGTTAAAATTAAAGGCATCTCTTTTATCATAAATATTACTATGTGATTTAAAATCCTTAATTTACAATGTTACATCTAAGTAATTAGTTTTAATTGGATTATGATTAATTTTAACTAAGTTTAAGTAATCCGGAAAAAAATATTAGGATTAAAATTATTATTTTTACCAAAAATAATTAAATTATCATTATATCTATAAATGAAGTAGTCATTATTAATAATATAATTATATTCATAAAAGTGTAAATATAAATTAGCCAAATTATTGCTAGCAGGACATTCTTGTGGCAAGCCTTTATTTTGTTTATACAATATCATTAAAATTAATGTAATTTTCTTTTAAGACTTAATCTATTAGAGTTTTAAATTTGTTAAAATTAATATGAAGATTATAATTACTGTGGTTTTCTAAAATTACTTTAATAATATCTTTGATATCAATGGAATTGAAAAGATCTTCAAAGTCATAACTATGAACTGAATAAATATTTTTATTTTTAAAAAAATCTATAATATCTTTTTACTATTTCTAATTATGGTTTCATTACATTGCTGATTAATAAAGTTTTGTATAATATTATGAAGTAATTTATTTACCTGCAGTAGAGTAATATATGTTTTTAAACCTTTTGTATCACAGTTCTAAATTTAACAGGACTTTATGGAATTTTGGCGTTAAAAATATATATGGAAACTTCATTTTAGGAAAACAAAAATCCAATTTTTTATAAATAGCAATAATACGATTACTAATTTCATTATGTGACAAATCCATTTTTTTTTAAAGATTCATTGTTTAAAAGGTGTTAATTAAGCATATTATAATAAAGATAGTTACAAATCACAGCATAGTTTCCAGGTACTTTATCAATGTAAACTATGATAAAATTCTTTTGTAATTCATAAATTTTCTCTTTTATATCTTTAAAAGTAAATTCATAATGAGAATGGTAGCTAAATTTCATAAGGTCTTTTAAAATATTGTACTTATATTCATCAAATGCCTCTATAAGTAATAAATATTTAATTGCAGCGTTTATAATAAAATTATCTATATCTTTATTAATTTGTGTTTTAACAGTATTGTTGTTATTAGAAACAGTTAATCTAAAACTAGTACCTTTCCTCATGATATCCTTTAAAATTTTGTCATTGATTATATCTAAGTTGCCAATAACTACATGTTTATGATGACCATCAATAAAATCATTATAGTTTTTACATATACAATCTTCTATGCTAATAGAAGGCGAACTATTATTGTAATTAAAGATAAATCTACCCATCGTTTTATTAAATTTAAATGCTTTCTTAACAACCACATTTCTAACAGGAAAAGTGGCAAATGTCTATTAAATACATTATATATATAGTTTGCTGTTACCTTTTTGTTCTTCAGATCAAAACAAATAATTAAATGAGTAAAAATTTTTAATAATAAGTTATTCTAAATATTGTTTTGAATTTCTTACTGAATATATTGAATTTCAATTAACAAAAAAATTCCATATTCATAATGAAAATAAATACTGCAAATGTGTAGTAAGTGAAGTCTTGTATAATATTTATATAACGTTTAGTAATATCTGAAATTTTTAAGAGCTGTTATAACATTAAGGCTCGAATAGATAGAGGTAATAACAAATAAATACAGGTGCCCATTCAACAGGCTGCTCTCGGTTACGCCAGTCGTGGAGTATATATCTTCACTGGTCCTTCTTTTCACCGACTTTTTTCAATTCTTACTATCAGCTCACACTTTCTATATATTTATCTTGTTAAAATTTTTAATCGTTAATAAAATACATTTTAAAGTGCTCAATTGAGCTGAAATTTTATATACACGATTAGTTTCGATTTATTTAATTAATAAAAATTAATTGATTAAAACTAATTATTCAAAGAATTACAGATACAGTCACGTTGGCATCATTCTTGGCGACCATTGTGGCAACTTGTGTCTAAACTTTAAAAGGTTTTTTTCTCAGATTTTAAGGCACTCATTCATGCTGAAATTTTCTATACACTATTGTTTGGGGTGACGATACGATAATTTAATTATAATTAATTAAAATTAATTGACTGAAATTAATTATTTAAAGAATTACAGATACAGCCACGTTGATTTCATTTTTAGCGACTTGGGCCAAAACTTTAAAAGATTTTTTTTCTCACGTCTTAAAGCATTCAGTTGAACTGAAATTTTACATACACGATTTTCTTGGATGACAATACAATACTTTAATGATAATTATGACATTCTGTCATATGTATATACATATTTATATTGATTATAATTATTTGATAAAAAATAACTATAAAATAAAATTTTTCTTTGTTGTTTCTTAGTAGGAATTGACTTAAAAAAATCTGTTTTTATATTACTTGTTTATACAGGTAAGTGGCGGATGTCGTTGGAAGTAAATACTTACAACTTACAAGCAGTGACGCACAAAAGGGGGGGGGTACAGACCCCCCCAAAGCACTTGATATTTTTTTTCCGATTGATTATTATTCTAAGTATATAGTACGTAAAAAATAATTAAGTATTTGTTATTAGTGATTCATTTTATTAATTAATGCTAATTATTTATTCAATAATTAGTTTTTTTACTGTGTTTTGTTCCCAAAATCGACAAAATCAGAAGGAGCATGATACAAGAATGGGGAACTTTCGACCCCGACCCACCCCCTCCCCCTTGAAAAATTCCTCTGTGCGCTACTGCTTACAGTGTCACGCCATACTGTCGAATTTAAGAATTTAAAAAATCAAAAAGAACTCGACTAAAATATAATTAAATTTCTGAGATATCTAAATTTGTAATGAGATTCACCAGATTTCCCATTACTTTTTATTTTGTATTTATGACTTAGTTTCTTCCCATACATAAAATTATCCCACAAACCTCCTATGTTCTGTGCGTGTTGCTCTGCAACCATTACATTACCGTTTACAATTTCCCAGAGACCACAAAAACCACCGGAAGCACCCATAACAAGCACATACAAACCCTCCGCCTAAAGGGTTGGCCTGCCTTAATTTTAACACAAACAGAACAAAATTTCGCCCCTCCTTTCTTTTGACTACCCATCCTGACAGACAGACAGTTAGGAGACCGCCCGATCCCCTTCACGTACAATGAGGGGTTGTGACCCGGGGGCCAGCTGTCATTGACACTAGTAGGAGGGCACTTGGGGTCACTGTAAAGAACAATAAAAGATAGGGAGGACTGGAGGTTCAACATGGCTTACGGACACGCGATGTTTAGTGTTTGCTTGTTGATGTCCTGTCTTCTGCTGCTCCATAAACTGGGATCTGTCAGTTTGACTTCATTAGATGGTCTTTTGAGATTTTGGAGCTTTTGAGTGAGCTTGTCTTGGTAAAATATTTTCAATGTGTCAAAGAGAAACGAACTGATAATTTGTGTTTTTGGACATTAACCGCAACTTTGATCTTCTTATTACGAATGATTCATGTATTTTAATGCTGTATTTTTTAATTACAAACGACTCGTATGGTTTATTGTAGAATTTTATTTTAGTGGCGTTGCTACTATGAGAGTACGAATTACATCAGGTACTATCTGTTGGTGTAGTGATACTCGTATAGTTATCTGTGACTCTATTTCACAGTAAAATATTAAAGAATAGTAAATTCTACATCAGAGGTTCCCCCAAACTATTTTGTCTCGTAGACCTCTAGCTATGTGTTTTTCGGCTTTGAGTAGACCCCTGCTAACAAAATAGTGAATTTTTTCAAATTTATCAATTTAAATGTCATTTTGACAGCTGGTATACAGCAACTTAATTTAAAAGTTTTAAATTTCTAACTATAAGTTAATTATAGAGTTTAATACTTAAGAAACGCGTGTTAATTAAATTAAAATTTGATTAATACATAAAATAACTGAGCAACAAACAAATGCTTTTAATGGGAGGAATGAATCTGGTGCTTCAATAACAAATTTTCAACATATATCATCAATCTTGCTAGGTTTAACCCTTAATCTTCTCATTCAGTATAATATGTCCAGTCTTTTTTCTTACTTTTTCTTTTCTTTTCTTTCTTTTTTCTACAGTGGTGTTACCATAGTCAAAGCATTCTCAAACCTAGTTTCAAAATTTGAATAAAGGTCGTTTTAAATCGTACGTAGATTAAAACGCGTCAATTTCCTAGAAGATTGTCTGAGGCAAATTGGAAAAATTTGCGATGTCTAATATTATACTTCTTTAGCTTAATTTTGAAAAGAAACGCTAGATTGATAATTCTCATTTTAATAAAATTATTGTGTCACCTTGTAACTGCAAATAAACTTTAATAAATTTAGTAAATAAATCCATTAATTAGATAAAATCTGGTTTCCTCACTTGATTAAATTTTCTTCTAAAATTAGTCACGATCTGGTTTAATGAGAGCCACTATCGTAGACCCCCAATTACACCTCGTGGACCCCCAAATTATTTTTTCGCTAACGTGGACCCCTTGTAGGTCGTCATAGACCACTTTGGGAACCATTGACTTAATTCTGGAAAGAAACGCTGAAATAGTCCTTGTATTAATAAAATCTAGCCTGTCACCTAATAATTGCAGATTAACATCATTAAATATAGTAAATAAATTTGTTAAATAGGTAAAATTTGGTTTCCCACCACTTGATTAAATTTTATTTTAAAATTAAAGTCACGATCTGGTTTGATGATAGCCACAATCATAAACTCCCATTTATACCTCATGGACCCTCAAATTATTTTTTCGCTTACCCTTGCAAGCCGTCAAATACCACTGGGGGTCGATATAGAACTACTTTGGGAATCACTGGTCTTAAACTCAGCCACAGCAGTGGCACGAGGAGAGTTCAAGTTTTACACCCTCGAAGTTTTGTTATTAGTACCACTGGTGGATGCACTAAGAGAGCATTTTTTACAGATCCTACTAATTTCAAATTAAGCAGAGTGAAGATGTAGTACTTTGGATCATCTCAATTCTCGAAAGACCACAATGGGATGGCACCCACTGGAAAGCAAGACTTGTAAAGAGCTACAGTTGCTATAGCAGAGTTAGCATTATCCAGAGAGCACAACGTGGAGGCCTTCTACATTACACCCCCAATTAAAATAAAAGTTTTTCAAATGAAACTCCTATTTAACATGGGAATTACATTCTGAAAATTCCAAAAATTTAAAAAAAAAACAAAAACGATCTATTTAATTTTTATAATTAAGAAAAATATCTTTATTAAAACCTTTTTAAGAAATAATGCCTATATATGAGCACTATTTACCATCGCTATTTTTCAAGAGGCATTTTATTATGCTTGCTAGACATAGCTTAAGGCTACAGATTAATTTATAAAAATAAAAATATAATATTGTTTCTTAAAAAAAGGAGTACTACCACTGGCGTAGAAAGTTCTGAGTGGGCCCTGTATCAAAATTCTTTCGGGGCCCTTCATTAGATACAAGACCCCTGTTAGCAGGACTACAGATACACATGTTGGGCCCCTGTATCTTGAGGGCCCCGTATCATTGATACGCCTAATATGGCGGTAGCTACGCCCCTGTGTGTGTGTGTGTGAGAGAGAGAGAGAGAGAGAGAGAGAGTATTACTTACCTGAAAATTTTTAATCTTCGCAGCCAAAAGTGAGACCCAATTAAATAAAAACATTAGATGAAAATTCTGCAGAAATACCTGATTGCATGTACGCACTAGAATAAAAAATGTCAATTGAGGCATTTTTCTCACTTTATCTCGTTTATTTAGCTGATGAGTACAAAAATTTCCCCGCTTTTAAATTAAATAAAGTTTGTTTTAGAAGTTTTTATTACATTTCATGTAGTATGCGGGTTTTACCTAACTATATTAGCACGAATCAGTACTATAGAAGTGTCTTGTTATACTGAGGCTACCTGTACATTTACAAAGAATCATATTTTAGTGTAATATTAGATCTCTATAGTCATATTTTCCTCTGTTATTGCTGTTTTTTACTTCTTTACACAGCTAATTAAATTGCAATAAGTATGTGTACAAGAAAACTGTACAGTTATGATGTTCATAATAACGCGTATAATTTACCAGAACATTCTTTTTCTCAAAAGAAAGAGAAAGAAAAGAAAGAAGTATAATGATAACAAGCCGATATATCGATTACGAGCTGCCAAAAATATAATTCCATATTTATTTCAATTTCTTTTTAAATTAATGTCCTTTAGTATTTTAATAAAGCAATGAAATAATTCGTTAGAATTATTAGTTCTTCAAAAGAAAAAATCGACCTAATTCTCTTATCTAATATGTATAAAAATCAAATCCACGCAATAATTCTTTTATAAATGCTTCCTCATTTAAATAATAGACTGGATAAAAACTATTTCCTGATCAATTCTAGTATTATTTCCCAACTACTAATTACACATTACACGCTCAGATGAATATCGCGTTACCATGGAAAAAAGATGCCAATTTAGCGGCCATTTAACATGGAGAGAAAGAATAGCCATCCTTCTCCTAATAAGAAATTACAATATATCGCACGCTTCAATTTTCGTGTAGAAATTCGCTGAAAAATTCATCACAAAGGGATGAATTCTCCTCAAAATGGTTCAGCTAATAACAATAATAATACCTCAATCGGAGGCTGAAACAAGCTCTTCCTTTTTGCAAAAATTCTCCATTCAGGCCTCGTTCGCTGGCATAACGAGTCTAAAAAGAAGGAGCGCTGCAACTCAATTCAACTCTTCCTTCCCGATGAAAAGCAGGCTCGGGACAATTCAACTCTTTCCGCCATCTCCTCTGTTTTCCGTCATATTCTATTTCGAAGAATGGAAAAAGGAGGAACTGGAAAGAATTTTCTTGAACTTAAAACTCCCTTTAATTGACTTTCTCTGTAGTGGATCATTTGAATAATTGCGCATTAGAATGGTATCTTTTTCTGTTGATTTTACTTAATGACGCAGCTGGGGGATGCCAGGAAAGGGGTGGGAAAAAGAATGAAGGGCACGTCACTGTCGTTTGGTGACATAGAACAGGAGACGGGGGTGTGACAAAAGGATTATTGCGTCACTTGGCTTCGAAAGGGTCGAAAGCGCATCTTTTCCAAAGAGAATCAGAAGTATTTATCGGATTTCGGATCTGACAACATCGAAGGGGTTTGCGCGATCTTTTGTTAAATCCACATACGTTCGGGTTATCTTTATTTTCAAGAGAATGCGACAAATACATGGTATAAAATTTTAAGTCTAAAAAAAATTTCACACAATTTTTTTAAAACTTTTAGAGGTGGCACATATTTTAAAAATAGACTTTATATTCGTGATATGATACTTTGTCCACAATATTTATGAAATTAGACCAACATTAAAATGGGACTTAAGTCTTTCTGGCATTATTAATTTTAATAAGTTTGAATTCTGCATGTCATAAATAGTTTAAGTGTATATTTCTAATAATTGGCCTTCTGAACTAAAATGAATAATTGGAACTTCTTTTATAAGAGAGAGAGAGAGAAGATATATGAACATAATACAAAAAAGTTCCGCAAGATTTATGAAGGTGTAATATTTTATAAAATTACATATTTAAAATTTTGCGGAAATTTTCAGATGACATGAATTTTCCATTTTCTTAAATTACTAAAACCTTTCACATTACGTTTGGTCTCCCTTTTTTTTAATTACTGTCCAAGCGTAATATTATGCAAAAAAAAATTCACGATGCATAAACATCATGAAATTACTTATTTTATTCTGTTCACACGCTGATGTTCTATTAGTATTTATTTCATAAAAACTGAAGAATATTATATTGAAACCTTAATAATAAACCGCATCTTTAAAACTGAATATTGAAAAATTTAAATGTTTTATGACGTAATGACATATTTGTAAAGGTAAAAGTTTTGTAAAGGTTTTTCGTCTTTACAAAAGAAAGGAAACAGTGTTATTAGTTTTTAAACTTGTTTGCTTAATTTCTAAAAAAACTGATTTCGTCTTCAACGGTAAATGAAAATTATTAAAATGTTCATTTTCTTAAACAGATATATTTATAGTTTTCTTTTATGCAATAAGAGAACAACACATTTTATGGTTTTTTTGTCCTAATTTTAGAATTTATATTCGAGAAAATTACAAGATTAAAGGTTCCTATTCAAAGGTCTACCTACTGACCCTTTTAGGCTTATTCTCCGCAAAAGAATTCAGACGACCAACAAATTTTAGTATGAAAAATTGGTGGTCTTTTTTTCGTAAAAACCGGCAATTTTTTAAAAATTTTCGAACCTGCTACGCTTTTTAAAAGAAATTTAAAGAGCCTCATTTATTTTCTGATGCCATTAAATTTCCTGTATGCCATTAAAATTCCAGTAACATTGATTACGCTTTCTATCAAAAATATCAAATATTACAGCATAATGGTTTTGTTCAAAATAATAAATAACTATCCTGCTTGAATGTTTTTAAGGCTGCCCTACATATATAAAAAATACCAATTTTTTGTTTTTGTTTTTAATTTTTTGTCATTTATATAAATGGGAAGCAAGCCACCACAAATTTCATATCTAGTAACAAATTAGTTGTTAAGATATTTGAAGTTTTCTAAACTCAGGTTTCGGTTTCATTTTAAAGCATTCTCCCTCTCTTAAATTGAATTAATTATAAATATTTTTGAGCACAAGAACCTCTTTCAGTGTGAAATGGTTATTAATTTCAATTTTCATTACTAAAATCATTTCTGCTTGGTTATCTTTTGAGTTTCTTGATTTCTCATAATTGTTAAATTCAGCTTAATTTCAAGCCCAATTTTTGTTTTAAAAAAAGTTTATATGACTTAAAAACTTTTTCACTGATTTTTTTTCTTATGAGAAAATGCTAGGGCCAAAACTATCTCAGGTTGCTATGAGAAACAATATTTGGAAGAGATGGAATACTACTGAAAAGGTTTATAGAAAAACCAACACTTCACTGATAACGTAATAAAACTTCCGAATACAAGAATTTTAACTGCAAGTCTTGCAGATAAAACTGAATAATATTTCCATGTTGTGCCAAACTACAATATAGTAAACATATAGTAGTCTTATATTACGGTATTTGAATTCTTGTTGGGTGACTTTAAAACTATCTTAACAGCTCCAATTTAAACCTAAAAAAATTAAATTTTATGTACAAACCTGTTGATTTTTAGCTCAAGTTAGTATCATTATTACGTTGTACATAAACGCTTTGTGTTTCAAAACTTTGGTGAAAGTATTTTATAAAGATCAGGCTGAATAACACACATGTCGTAGTAACCACCATTATCAACATTATACAAAGATATATTTTGAATTAAAAAAATGTTTTCAGTCATAACTAATTGAAGTAGTGTTTTGATATTGAACATAAGTTGAAAAATAACATATTTCAAAATTTTGCAGGTTTTACGGGCATAAATAGTTTTTGTTTTATGCTTTTCAAACTTTAAATGCGTTTTTCTATGACTTAAAATTTTGAGGAGGTAGATGTTTTCTAATGAGTCTCGAAATTTTTTGTAGATACTCCCGAATGTATGTTCTAGAAAAGTTAGTTTGGATTTAGGTCTGAGATATCTGGTTATTTTTTAAAAAATGTTTAATTTAATATTTTAAAAATTTTCGTGTTTTTTTTCAGGTTTAGCTAGAAAAATAATTATTAAAAATCCAAAAGGAAACAATTTTTAAATCCTTACTAACTTTTATCTGCAATATTATAAGAAACATGAATCACTTAAAATGACTAAGAGAATTTAAAAATTGAGCATTTTATAAAAGCTTGAAAAAACTTCAAGACCTCAAAAATAAAATGTGTTTTACTATACTTAGTATGCATTTAATAAATGTCCTTACTTTAAAACAAAAATTTTTAAGATTAATTTAATTTAAAAAGAATTCGTAACTTCAGCACTTATTATCTTAAAGCGATAAAATGCGCCATCCTCTATAATGCACCTGAAAAGACACTGAAATTAAGTAGTGGTCCTATAACCAAATCATCGGTATCTGGAAACCACACCAACTTAAGTATATTAAAACTTAAAGTTGCATGCAATCTTTGTTAAAAATTATTCGCTAGAAATTGCAGTAGTGCACAACTAAATGCACAAATATTTCATGGAAAGGAAATTCGAATAAATTTTTAAATAAAGAAAGGAGGCGGTTGTTTGCACCAAGGAAAATCTCATTTGACTTATGATGTAAAGAGGAATAACTAAATAAACTATTATTGTAAAATTGTGTCATTTTGATAGATTGAAAACGATATAATTATTTTAAATTTTTAAGCATCTTCAATTGAACATTAGACATTTTTTTTATTTGTTCTTATTTTAAGTTACAAATCGTAACGTACATCGTAGTACTTATTTTTCTTTATCATTTACTTATTGTTTGTGACCTTAATCTGTGTGTGTGTATATCCATACACTTTTATAAAAATGTCAACACACACACAAACGTAGAAGGACATGAGAGTCCTTTTATATTTAACAATCCATTATAATAGTACCAAATACGAATAAACAAATACAAAACACGTGCCAACTATTCCTCAGCGATACGCAACCTAAGTGGGTAAAGAAGGGGGTCACAGCTTATCCGTTGTGCCCTGGTAGCCAAACCCTATAAGCCTCAATTGCTCGCATGAAAAGGGGTCATGATTCAACTTACCCCTTGACAGGGCAAATAAATGATTATATCCAAAAGACGACAAAGTCCTCGCATCTTGCGGCAAACGCATAACATGATAATGTAATAAAGTATTGCCATGGGAGATAAACTCTTTATTTATACTGCATTTGGCTTCAATGGAGTTGAGAGTTTGTTTTTTGTAATTTATTCAAATTCTTTTGTATTTGTTCGTTTTTCTCCTCTCTCCCTATGTGGTTCAAAAAGGCGCTTTATAAATTATTATCTGAAATAGCTCTGGAAAATGTCAGTTACTGCCATATGTCATGCGAATTTTTGAGTTATGACGATAGTTGTCTAAAAGTGGTCTTTTTTTTTCTTCTATTTAATTGTTGGATTGAGACTGATAGTCAATTACTTCAGTTTAAATTTAAAGTTTGATTTATTAGAAAAAATAAGTCAATATAGTCTTTTTTAAGATTAAAAATATAAAAATTAAAATGTAACTGCAGAGCGTAATAAATGTGAATAGTTGGTTTTTATTAGATAATGATGTTTTTATAAAGGCTATGAAACGTTATAAGTGTTTCGAATACAATTTTTATGAATGTGTGGGAATTATTATCTTAAAAAAGAATTCATAATTGAAAGTTCTAAAAGCCCTTGAAGTTCACAAAACTAGTAAAATTTTAAGTAAAACATGAATTTGAAGAAGAAATAAATCCTCTCATCTTATTTATTTTTAGTGATTACAACTTATAAATAGTTGTAATAAATAATAATTGTTTTTGTATTGCATCCATAATTCAGTATATTACATGACACTTATTAATTTTATCTGGTACATAAAATCAAAATTATCTCTCTGGGCCATCTCGTTTAGGCTTGTTTTCTACAGTAATGAATTTAATTTTTAAAAAATATTTTATAACAATAAAGATTTTCTCTTTAAGTTCTTATATTGAGTAGAAGAAATATTAATAGAAATATCCTATTTTCCTACTTTAAAGTATTCTATATTAATTTTTGTATTTCATTGAACGATATGTAATCAGAAATATAACAATAAATATAACACGTAATTAATTAAAATTTCAAGAAGATTGTGAGATCACCATTTTCATTGAAACTTTTCTTTTATTTCATCTCAATTAGGCAATTATTTTTTTTTTGGCTATTTGGCAAAATAATTTTAATATACCAATTAATCTTCAAAGAAAAAAAAACCCCATTTTTTAAAAAATATATATTTACTCTTATTTTATACAAAATTTTAATCAAGCACTGTATCTGCACAAAAAAGGAAAAAAGAAAAAGAAAGAAGCTAAACGTATTCCGTCTTTTAATTCTAGCCCAATGCTAGGAATTTCGGTTCATTTCAAAATAAGCACATTTTTTTACACCGACAAATTTGTCAGAACAAAATTCTAATATTCAGGTATAATTAAGGTAACAGAACACCTTCGAAAAAAATTTTTTGAATTAACCTGAATTTTGCCTGTAAATGCATATTTTGTGACATTATGGGTCTCTAAAATTAGAAAAACACCCAAGAAAATTTTTGTTAGTATACATTTTTAGTGTCAAAGGGGTATTTTATAAAAAAAATTAGCAAAAATAAGACTTTACGCAAAACATGATAACTGAAAATAAAATAAATATATTGACATTTTGTAAATTGAATAATATAGCATAGAACCTTATCTAGGGAATAGACTCTTATTTTGGTAATATAACTATTATGTGGGAAGTTATTGTGTTTCGAGCTTCTATACGTTGACATTTTCTTTAAAAGCTATTGTAATTTTCATTTTATTGCTATATAAAAAAATTTCTACTCAACACAAACTCTTAAGAAAGGTCTATTCCCTGTATAAGTATTAAAAAAACATACATATAAAATTTTTATTTTATTCAAGCATAATTTTCTGAGATATTGTGTTTTGCGGTAAGAAAAAATGTGAAAAAACTCATTTTGAGAAAACGACAAAAATAACATTAAACTCATCTGATTACAAGAAAAACACTTACTTTATTATTAAAATACACCAGATTTATAATCCTTTCCCTCTTTAATTTCTAAAACACTATTTTTTTCTTTTAATGTGCTCTTAAAAATTTTCTGTGTTTCTTTGTTTTGGGGTCTGCGTTATGAATCGATTCACAGATTCTGCATCTATCTAAATGTTTATACACTTTTGAAGAAAATTTTTTGAATTAACCTGAATTTTGCCAGTAAATGCATATTTTATGACCTTATGGGTCTCTAAAATTAGAAAAACACCCAAGAAAAGTTTTATTAGTGCACAGTTTTACTGTCAAATGGGTATTTTATAAAAAAATAAGCAAAAATAAGATTTTACGCAAAACATGATAATTGAAAATAAAATAAATGTATTGACATTTTTTGTAAATTGAATAATATAGCATACAATCTTATCTAGAGAATAGACTCTTATTTTTGTAATATGACCATTACGTGGGAACTTATTGTGTTTCGAACTTCTATACGTTGAAATTTTCTTAAAAGCTATTGTAATTTTTACTTTATTGCTATATAAAAAAATTTCTACTCAACACAAAATCTTATGAATGGTTTATTCCCTGTATAAGTATTTAAAAAACATACATATAAAAATTTTATATCATTCAAGCATAACTTTTTGAGATATTGTGTTTTGCGGTAAGAAAAAAATGTAAAAAATTCATTTTGAGAAAACGACAAAAATAACATTAAACTATTCTGATTACAAGATAAACACTTACTTTCTTATTAAAATGCACCAGATTTATAATTCTTAACATCTTTGACTTCTAAAACACTAATTTTTTTCTTTTTAAGTGCTCTTAAAATTTTCCTGTTTTTCATTGTTTTGGGGTCTGCATTATGAATTGATTCACGGATTCTGCATTTTTCTAAATGTTTATATCCCCGTAAGGTAAACACCCCAGGATTTTCAATATACATTTTATTAAAAACTTTTAGACACCCATTTAATACTTCATTGAAGTGTATAACAGCATCATACGACCCAAATTTAATTGTTTTGAGCGAAACAAATACTTCCTTCGGTACTTTTTGCCAAACTATTCCATTAAAACACTCGTTGGCATTTTGCGTGCGTCCATGCAAGCACTTACTTAATATTTGTTTGTCGCATAGTTCTAAATATACTGGTTTAATTTTATTTAAAACACCATTTGATAAACCAGCATATTTTGTGGAACATTTTGTTCCATTTGCCACCCACCGCTGAAAATAACACCAGCTTTCTTTCCCTATTGGGCATTGACCATGCATCGGTTTCTTATCACTTGATGCACAGTGATATAACGCAGCAATTATATTTTGCTGCATGGCAGTTAAGTTACCGACATTGCTGCGAACAGCAATTCCGTAATAGTTTTGAAGTCTATCAATAAAATTATCAGTTAATTTGCCTTTACCAGACAGTCCTTTAGTTTTAGTTTTCTCAGACGCGAACCCACTCTCTTTTGTACACGGCCAATGCACTCAAACTTGGTCACACTGTTTAATCCGTAAGTGTCTTTCACAATCATGAAAGCTCTTGAGTTGCCATCGCCATAATATTGAGTGTATTGCAGTCTGCGGTTTTTTTCAGATCGAAGAAATATTTGGGAAGCCCCCACAATTTCCATTTTTGATGAAGAGCCTGTGAAATTACACTGACATATGTGGTCGACTTTTGACGACTCATATTCAAAGTTTCTTGGCACAGTCTGAAGTCTCTTACATGTTGGACAGTAGGACGACATATAACTTCTATGTCTAACACCTTACCAGTATCAACTGATATTGCAGCAACACAGCCATTCATAGATGTATAGCCTCTTCGCTGCCATGTACCATCCACCGATATGCCACATTTTACAATATCGGATGAGAGATTTTGTTGTTTCTCCACAATTTCAGTAGCAGCTTTTATCATGGATTCCTCAGCTACTTCCTGAACCACTTTTAAAAGCTTTGCTTCCTGATTTTTGTAAGCAGTTTTGGTTAGTCGAGGCAAATTTAATGTTGAGCATAATTTAAATGCCCCAGCAAAACCTTTGCCTATCTGCCTCATACCATATACTAGCCTGGTATTTATGACAGGTGCATTTACAACTTTTTTGATGAAGCAAATGCAAAAAAAAAAAGTCACAACACTTACATTTTAGTGTAAAATGGGAGCACAATCCATATCTGGAATCCTCGAATAGTTCTACTTTTTCAGCAAAACATTTTGGGCAGCAAAGTTGAGCAAAAGCTTCCACAATAAGTTCAAGGTCAACGATTCTGTTACCAAACACGAGACCAGGCATTTCTTCTGCAGTTGAGAAACTCTCATTTCCCAACTTTGAACAGCTAGCAGTACATTCAGGAACTGCTGAAGTGCTATTCTTTTTCGAAGTGTTTGTGAATTTATTACCATAAAATTGCCTCTTGCGCTTTCTAGCAATACTTTTAACCATTTTTAAGTTAAAATAAAGCAGAATAAAACAATCAAATAAACTTTTTTACGCTGTCAATTCTTTCAGCATGAAAATCAAACGCATATGTAAACAAAGTCAAAACAACAAACTTGCTGCCAGGTTTTACACATAAAAAAGGAAAACTGTATTTCCAAATACATTTATATTTATTCTTAAATGTTCTATTTTAATTTCTGACTAAATATTTGTATATTAATTATAATATTTCATGTCATATTTTATGAAAGAGAAACGTAAGCAAACAACTCGGCCACTTCCGGTTAGAAGAAACTATTTCGGGTCCGAGAAATTTATGATTAAGTAATATTGAAAAGGCTGTAACTCGGCTTCTAATTAAGATAGAAACAAAATTTTAACATATTTACAAAGATAAAAGATTGAATTTTAATATAAGACCAAAAACGGTTAATCGATATATTGACCAAAAATTCAGTTTTAGAGGTGTTCTCTCTGTCACCTTAAATTATATATGAATTATTATAAATAAAATTTGATACTGTTATCATTTTAAATCTCTTGAAATTCAAACACATCTTATTTAAGGTAGAGTCAAAAATTTCAGCAATTTCTAAAAAAATATTAATTTATTGTACTTAAAAAAATTTAAACGACACTTTCTTCAAATTAGAGCTTTTATTGAAATCCAAAAATGGTTTCAGTATTCATATAATTATTAAAAACATTCCCACAAACCCTTTTTATAAAGCTCCTCCAGCTGTCTCGTTACAATCTGCTGAATTTCTCCTAAACGTTGCCGCTTTAAACACAATTTTAGACTTAGAAACAGGTAAAAATCAGCAAAAGCTAGTTCAGGCAAACACGTTAGATTTTCGATTGTAGTGGTATTATGTTTTGGAAGGTAATTATTTATCAATAATGAAAGATGTACCGAAGCGTTTGCGTACCGGATCATTTATCAAGACATTTTCTTCAGAGAGCGTCTTGTAAGTTCTAGAGAACTTGAACGAAATGTCTTTTATTCATAATCTCAATATTCTCAATAATTCTCTCTTGGAATCAATGATTTGATGGTTCCACTCTATATTTTTGTCAACTGTAGCAGGGAATGCCCGGCCATTGCGATGATTGTCTTCAACATTTGGGTGGTCTTAACGGAAATGTTTGTACTATAATAACACGTGCCTCTGAGGAAGGCTGTTTTTACGGATGGCAATAAGCAGCCATTGAATTCATTGAATACATTAAGTTTGCTTTAATAAAACTCAAAATTACGTGGTCCGTTGCCAAAAAGTCCTCGTGTAGCTGAACAGTGCGACGTTAACATTCAATCAATCAATCAATCTTGATAAAACTCAAAAAGGAAACGCAAGATAAATATATATTTTACCAAACACTTTCATTATTAAATAATTTATGTGATAATTTTTCAATATGTATTTGTATTTTTGTGTACCAAACCAAAAGGAACCCGAGAAGTAAGGACATTTTATAATCATTTTTTTAAAGTATAAATTTATGCTAACACACATTTTTGAAGTATGGTATTAACATATACCATCTTACATGAAAATAAGAATTTTGCAGTTATTTTAATTATTTGAATGAGATATATAATTTTAAAAAACACACACGCATGGACTTGAATATACAGTAGAATAATTCAATTTTAACAAATAATTATTCTTCTTGTGATAAAGAAGTGTTTCAAAAACATTTCAAAATTCTTATGTTTTCCAAACAGTAGATAAACAATGTACTTTACTGAATATTGAAAGCAATTACGTAACACCCACCCCGCATCAAGGGGAAGGGGCAGATTTCTAGGGGGTCCCAAACCTAACAAACTCCAAATACTTATTTAACCAAGTTTTAAAAAATATATAAGGCAAAACCTGATTTTTGTAGGAGGTCCTAATATTCTCCGTTACGCAACTGACTGGAAGAGATGCTTTATTACAGTGGTCTCCAACCTCCGGTCCGTGGACCGGTACTGGTCCGCACAAGAAACATTAAATTATTTCCCTTTTAATTACTGTGGTGTATTTTTCTTGGGTTTGGGCTGCTTTTTATGAAAATCACTTTATATTCCTTGTTAAATCAATTTATATTAATTTTTTGGTGTAGCTATATTTTATTCTGAAGTCACTATTAAATACAATGAAATTAAAATTATTAAGTCAAAACAGTCTAAAATATAAACAATCAACGTCCTCCCCCCCTCAGCGTGCCGTGGTAAAATTAACAAACGTTGACCAGTCCGCGGCCATAAAAAGGTTGGGGAACACTGCTTTATTATACCTAACTTGCTTTGAGATTGATTGTTTTGATATCTTAAGGAAAGAAGATACGATTTTTTAATATACACGCACATCTTTCACAATGAATTATTCGTACTGTGGATTTATATACAGCTCAAACAATGCTTATAGAACAGTTCATGTAGTAACCCTGGTCAGAACAAGAAAACAGCATTCTTTGTACGCTGGTTTGGCATATATATCCGTGCTCAATAACAATGCTATTTCTGGATATAAAATAACTCAATGGACTTGTTATAAAATAAAATTATTTAATTCCTTGTTGAGAGCACCCATCAAACCTCCCTAATACCCGCTCTCGAGTCAACTCAGCCTGTTTCCAAAACCATTTCCTCGGCATACCCCAAAGCAGCGATGTGTGGCAATAAAGAAAACATAAAAGCGATTGACCAAACCACAAAAGGACCATTTGCCCTACTACTTTGGCAATGGGTCAAGATTTAAGATAGAATAATTATTGCTTATCTTCCCTGGAACTGAAGGGCCCACCACCCCCAAAAGTTCCTCCAAGAAGATATTTATTTTCATTTCTATTCCCTTTACGGCTTAGTCGCCATTATAAATGAACCGCGTGCAGAATCACAAAACTAGAAAAAGTAAGTACCGTATGTATCTTAGATCTCTACATTTATGAATCAGGCTTTTATAGGATCGAGCGGCCAGCGTTAAATGTCATGTGTCATATTTCACCCACTCTTTGCGACTTTTGGCGTCGTAGAGTTGGACATCTCACATCAGTTGTCAAAATGTGACCTTACCATTCTCAGTGCAGACTTCCAAAGGGGAGGGGGAACTCTTTATGTTATGGTAAATGAGAGCTATATTCGGTTGAGAAGGGGATGCAGGGCAATTGGGTCAGTATCGGCATCAAATCGTAATCCTGGTGATTTTTTCCCTGGGATCTGTGGCTGTAAGGCGATTGGTTTGGCAATGTTTGGCGACTGATCTCTCTTTGGTTTCGGATTATTAATCCAAACCAGAAATAAGGAACCAAAATTTTGTAATAAGTTTTTTGGTTTTATTTGTCTCTTCTTCAATTAACAGTAATATGAAATAATTAAGAAACAAATAAATAAAAGTTCTAAAGTTAAAAAATAATTTTTAATTTATCAGCGTATAGTAGAACTGCTTAAGGCTTCACTAAGTATTAAAAAAAACAAGAATTAAATTTGGAAAATAATTTCAGATGTAAAAAAAAATACACATTTCAATGCAAGAAAGTAATGGCGCGATGATTAAATATAGTGATTCAAATATATTCCTGCACTTGTAAGTTTGTAGGTTTGCGGTAAAATCACAACACAATGCAATTCATTATATGTCCTTAAAATGTTTTTTAAAGAATTACAAACACACGCTTTTAGTTGTAACATATAAAATTTAAATATTCATTTATAGTGTGGGAGAAAAAGCCTGGAGACGCATTTATTTGAAGGGGAAAAAATAAATTGATTTAAGTAGAAATTGTTGGGGTACAAAGAAATATATTGTGTATGTGGAAATAAATAAAATATTAGTATTGAAATATTTTTTTTCTTTTTATGGGAAAAATTGAACTTCACACACACAAATCTGAGCCCACTACCTTAGTTGAAGGGGAATTTAATTCTCGATAGAAATGAATTCACACACACACACATCTGAATTTTAAAATTTTTTATAAAGATAAATGAAACTTTATTCTGTGATAATTTTATCAGAAGCTCACCTCCTTATTAATGATTTATTTATTGCTATTATTATTATTATTATTTTTCATAGAAAATGTTGTATTATCATTGCTTTTCACTATTTGTTGTTTTGCCTTGTAAAAAATAGAAATCTTTCTCAAAATATCATATTTCAAACCGTACCTTTTCATACTACAAACTTGAACAGTTAGTTATAAATATATGAAAATGAGAGCATGAATTATGTTTTTTTCAAAAAGTTCAGATTAATCATAAGCATTATATATTGAGATAATCTTTTCAGAAAATACAAATATGATCCAACAAGAGTGCGGTATAAAAGCAAAACATTGAAAAAAAATAATAAAGTTTTGGTTTTCACCTCTATATTTAAAAAAAAACAAGATTTGTTTTAAATCCTTGTATTACAGAATAATTTAATAAAGCTCTAAAATATATAACAAGTTAGAGTTCACACGATATTACAATATTTTATTAAGTTTTTAACTGTTTTAATGTTAAGAAACCCTAAAAATGTTTTTGCACAATGGATTAATTTAATAAGTCTAACGAGCTTGAACCACTTGAGAGTACGTGATACAATAGTGCATGCATTCCCCTCTTTAAGAAAGTGAGATACATTCTAAAAACACGGTGACAAAAGCTCTGAAACACAATCTCTATAGTAAGAATTTAAAATGTGTTGGTCTATAAGGGGAGGAAGGGTTGAACCCCCAAACCCAACCTTGTGAACTCCACTCACATGACCGATCTTACTATTGAAAGTGGGCTGCATATAGCTACGGTAGCCAAGTTATCATGGACTCAAATTCTTGTTCGACTTAAGGCCGTATCACACGTACATTTTTTTTTTTGCAATTTCTTGAATGAACGGATGATTTTGTCAAAAGGCGTCTAGGGGCTGCGCCAGCAGCCCAATTTTTCGTCCTATATGAAGGTGAAAGGTTGCCGTAAGCAAAACGACGTGCTCTGACGTCAGCCACGCTCTATCTCCACATTGAAAAACTACTCACCGATTTTCCTGCTTCGGCAAATGAACATCTAAAATTATTTCTTATATTTCGCTAGCACTTTTGTTGATGGACGTAAACAGGAACGGAACACCATTCTATTTAAAATATTATACCCCTTAAAATATTACACACCATTAAAATATTAAACGCCATATCTGATGTGTTTGAAGAAAGCCGTCATCTTGTTTATGACGTAGGGCGTCGAAGAACCCCATTGACTGGAATTTCAAGCAAATTTTATTTGGAACAACTTTTTGAGCTCACTAGCAAAAAGTTGTTTGAATGCCGTTGCTATGGCAACTGAGTAAAAATTGCACGAATTGGGCGAAAAATTGCTCTTAACGTGTACGTGTGATACGGTCTTTAGTTTCTATCAGATTGGGACAGTCTTCATAGAAACTCAACACCCGCCCTGTAGAGCGGATGATTAAATGATTAATGTTAAATTCGTCGGGAGAGAATATATCACCTCAGGTCGTCGTCCCTTGACAATAGTTCAAAATTACAAAGTCCGTTACTTATAAATTCGTGTTATATATGCATAGAAATAAAGATTTTAATAATATGTTAAGTAAAAACTATAAATTACTTTTTATTACTCGAATTTAAGCCGCACTGTGTGATGTAAGCATCTAGTGTTAATGCTACTAAAAATCAGGTGCGACTTGCCACGTTTTTCGGTTCGACCCCTGCTACCTAATATTGAACTTTTCCAAAGTTATCAACTTAAATGTCTTTTTGATAGCTGTGGTACTACTACTTACTTTAAAAGAATTAAATTTCTAACTGTAATGAAGTATAGCGTTTAAAACTTAAGAAGCACATGTTACTTAATTAAAATAAAATAAAAATAAATTAATTTAATGCATAAAACGACTTTTACATACAATTACTGAAAAGCAAACAAATGTTTTTAATGCTAGGGATGAATCTAGTGCTTCAATAATAAATTTTCAATATTTAATATCAATCTAGTCAGATTTAACCTTAAATCTCATTTGTTAGTAAGTGTCCAGTCCCCCCCCTCCCCTTCTTTCTTTGTTTTTGAGATTGGCAAATTCAGTCAAACTCCCTCTCACTAGGAAAAGCATTTAAAAACTTTATTACAACATTCCATAATTCGCGACAAATAGCAGGAATGTCTTTTTAAAGCCAAAATTGCTGACATTCAGTCTTAAACTTTATTTTAAGGTCGTTAGGATTCCTATTCTGATTAGTTCCTATTGTAATATGATTTCTTTTTCAATGTGACTATATGAATTCATTGTCTACTGTAGTAAAAAAAGCAATCTCAAACCTAGTTTCAAAATCTGAGTAAATGGCATTTAAATGTTGAGAGAACGTAGGTTAAAATTTCCTGACAGATTGTCTGCGACAAGTCGAGAAAAAAAAATCGGGACGTCAAATATATTATACTTCTTTAGTTTAATTCTGGAAATAAATGCTGAAATGGTCCTTGTCTTAATAAAATTAATGCTGTTACCTGTAACTGCAAATTAACCTCAGTAAATTTAGTAAATAAATCAGTTAAATTAGTAAAATCTGGTTTCCACTGGATTAAATTTTTTTTATATACAGTCACGATCTGATTTATAATGAGAGCCACTGTTACAGACCCCCATTTACACCTCATGGGCCCTTAAATTATTTTTTCGCTTTTGTGGACCCCTTGGAGGTCGTAAAAGACCCCTGGGGATCTATATAGACCGCTTGAGGAATCACTGGTCTATCCTAAACATCGTTGTCTACTAGTATTTAGGAATTTTTTTTTGTAACATTCAACGCCTATGTACACCTCAAAAGATTACAGCAATAGCATCAAGACGAGTTCACTAAGACGCAATTATGAAAAGGGAGACAATTTTACATACAGAAAAAAGCAGAAATAGAGCCACCGAATAGCCCCTGAAAATTTGAGACTAATGAAACAAATATACGCCAGTGGCGTTAACAAAATGATGTAATTTTTTATTGTAAAAATATTCAATTGCCTTTAATATAATTATTTTTCATTCTTTTATAATGCATACATTCTTCTAAAAAATTAACAAATGCCCTGGTTGGCACAGAAGACGACACCGTGTGGGAAAATGTTGACGCAGGACCCAATTTCGAAGTCAGCTGTAACGAATTATTTTCGAAACATGATATTGAAGGTTAGAGTAATTATACGTTCATGTATGTATTTGAAAGTTTTCAATACGGGTAAAATAAATTAATTAGTAACTTATTATTTCTCATCAAAACTTTTTTAAAGAATTTCTTAAGTATCGGATATTGAGGAACCTACTACAAGATTTTTTAAAAAATTTCTCAAAAACGAGTAGTGAATCGTGGGTGAGCGCGGCTTAGAATCGACGACAACATTTTTTTCACAAAAAACATTTTGAGACTTTCTGGTGTGGCTTATAATCGATTGTGACTTTGATTAGAGTAAATATGATATATCTTTTAAAAAATAAGTATTTGTACTAAATTTACATCCAGAGAAATTTCTGTCAAATGAAATAATGGGAATCGTTCAATATTTGGCTTCGTTATTACTCGCCACCAAACAACAAAAAGTTGCAGCTACAGAACCAAAAAACTGCTCCATCCCAACTCGGCAACCCTAAATTTCTCATCTGCGAGCCCCACAAAAACGGATATTTCGGACTTCCCCTACCCTCCCTGCAACTCCGGGACCACTTGATAACAAAATAAATGAGTACTATCAGAGGGTAAGCCTAAAAGATCGCTCTTGTGGTCAGAAGGGAGAAGAGAAGTAACCCAAGATAGTGAAAATATAGACCATCTTTTAAAGGAGACTGGGGATCGATAGCGGTGTTAAATCATCCGTACCCCAGGGTCCACTTTCATGGAGATCAGGACAAATTACCGTGGAGAAAAAATACATTTAAGTGTGGTAAATTATAGGGTGGCATGGGTTTGGGATCATTGATTGGTAAATATAGACAATGTTTGTTTGTCTGTGTATATTTTTTTCGTTTTGGATGGTAGAGAGGGATATTTTAGAGGGTGGATAACGGAAGAAATGATTTATTTAAAAAATGTTGGTGTTTTAGCTTTGGGGAAGCTTGAGGTGTGGCAACTAAAAGTGAAAGTGACATGAGAAAGATTATGAATGTCACACGAATGCAAACATACGTTTTTTTTTTTATTTATTTATTCATGATCACTTAAAATCAATTAGCAAAAGAGTAACACTGAGCTCACTTTTTGTAGATGATAAAGATTTTTTTGGAGGAAAAAAATTAGCTCCTTCATTTTTTTTTATTTTGTTGATATTTGGTACATTTTTATACATTACTAGCTGGTATACCCGGTCTACTTACGGGTGAGTTGAAAAATTAAACAATACAGATTGAAGGATAAAGAAATTTTTAATGAATTAATTCTAAACGAATTGCAAATTAAACAAACAAACAAACAAAAAAAGCTTTTAGCATATCTCAGCTGAAAAAAAAAACCCAACCAATATTTGTTAAATTTTAATTCTGTACATCTAATAGCTGATAAAAAGGATTTTTTGAATTATTTATGTCATATATCTCTTTGAGGTTTGATTTTTGAAAACACCTTCCTAAGCTGATCTCTGCTCAGCAAAAATAACACATTGTAACACATTTTGTGTAACAATGTGTAATGGACGCTTAAAATAGTCTAAATAGTTTACATCTGGATGTTTTATACGTTAATATTACTTTCTGTTGTAATTATTTTATGTAACAATTATAATATTCGCAAGCACAACGCCATTCCTTACATTGTAATGGCGATAGGGCCAAGTTGGAATCATTTTTAACGACCATGTTGTCAACTTGGCGATTGATTGAACGGCGCAGAAGTTAATATGCTTTGGTGCAACCTGGTGGGGAGCTGTAACAAAGAGGATAGCACAAAAACCTTGTCCACAATATATATGTGTGTGTGTGTGTTTAAAAATTCATTTTTTATCATGCTATATATGAAAATTAAAAGAATAGTAAAAATCTATATGTATACATAAATGAATGTTTGTATACATGAAATCGCTTCACTTCAACACCGTTCAACTGATCATTATGAAAATTGGCATGTATATATATATATATATATATATATATATATATGCCAATTTCATGCCACTTATGCAACAAACATCCATTTATGTATACATATAGATTTTTACTATTCTTTTAATTTTCATATATAATATGATAAAAAATGAATTTTTATAAGTGATAAAAATTTCGTGTTCACTTTAGTGGATGATAAAAACATTCACTTCACTTTAATATATGCATAATTAATCAATTTTATACATAAATTTCAATAGAAACAATACCAAATATAAACATTAAATTGATAAAAAAAATAAATGATGCTTTATTTCAAATCTTAATTTCGGCAAAAAAAAAAAAAAAAAAAAAAAAATTCGGTAATCCTTCAAATGAATCTACTTTTAAATGAATGCCTTTTTGAAGAAAAGTAGAAAAATTCCAGAAAAAAATCTCTTACATTTCATTGATATTTGGTTCTAAAACTTGTATCCTTTCGGAAAATTTAAGCTCCAAAAGCTTATTTAAGATAATAACATTCGCAAAAAAAGAAGGGTATACATATTTTTTTCTCTCGATTAATAGTAGTTGGAAAATCAAAGCTTAAATAACGTTTTTGAAAAAATAGGTTAATATAAATGTTGGGAAGGATCCAAATTCACTGAAGCGTTGATGTGAAAAAAACATATGCTACCTCTAGTTGAAAATTAAATTTGGAATAACGTCTGAATAAGCATCTGATGTGAGGTTTATCTTCTTTAAAGACGTATTATTCGAAATATGTTGTAAAAATCTCATTATTAAATTTCTATTCAGTTTCTTTGTCTTTTAAAAATGCTAATGAATCTTATTGATTACATTGCGATAACTCAAATTAACAATAAATGAGTAGATCAATCAGCTTTTTTTTACATTGTAAATAACAGAGTCGGGTAACTATTCTTTTACAGGACAAAAATATATCCTGACAGTTTAATAAAGGGGGGTATTTAGATAGGTTATTTGTTACATTCGTTCAAGGGACACGAGGGTTTTGGCTCACATCCAAAATGCATTCCCTGATCAAGGCACAAAACATTATTTAAAGAGCACAAAAACCAATTACATTCTTCCGAGAGTTTAATTTCAAGATTGGGAGGGGTACGCTTCAATTGCCTGATACGTTAAGCAACGTCTTACTTTAAAATTTTAATGCCAGTTCTTCAAGTTGAAACATTTTTTACAGTAAAGCATATTTAATGACGATTCAAAATTACTGTTGCCTTTTTTTCTTTTTTTCTTTCTTTTTTTTTGAGAGTTTAAACAGTGCAGACAAAATAACTTTTTCTTCTCAGGAAAACAAATTACTCATTTATTTAATTTTATCATTTCTTGCTGATTGCAAACGTTTTAACACTAACTTATTATCTTATCCTTCTCTTCTCTACTAAGAATAATTAATACAACTATCATTTGTATCTTCCTTAAAACATATGTATTGTATTAAGAACATACACACACACACACACACACACAAAAATGGTTGGACCGATTAAAAGGTTTAGAAATGAAAACAAAAACTAAACTATTTCCTAATGATAAAAATTAGGAAAAATTTCGATGTGTTTATTTTGATTACTGTAATTTGAAACTTTTCATTCAAACTCGTAGTTTAAGAGCGCATTATTTATATTTATTACTTCATCGTAGATTTTTTTAACTATCAATCAAATTGAAGTTTATGAAGATATATTAATAAAACTTAAAAATAAAAAAATGCATATAAAATTTAAAAAAATGTATAATAATGTCTTTTGATTTTTATTACATGTATCACCCGGATAGCTTTCTGTGGTTTACTAATTCTATTAAGTGAATAAATAGAAAGAATTAAAAAAACCCACTTTTTCAAGATATATGAAATAATGATTATATACATACATTGCTCCAAATATGTATAGGTCCACAATGTAAATGCTTTAAAATTCTCAAGTTGAAATAAAAGCAGTGGCGTAACGTACACCCTCTCAACCCCCGCTCAGGGGGGGAGGGGCAGGATTCTAAGGGGCCCAAAGCCTGACTGATGCCAAGCAAGATACGGCTTGAGGTCCAAAACCTGAATTTGCGGGGAAGCCCTAATATTATCCGTTACGCCACTGAATAAAAGCTTATAAAAATGTTTCGCATGTATAGAAAGAACCGTAACTGAAATAAAATTATGTAAATAAAAATCCTCTCAAACTAATTGCTTTTTTAAATATGTAATGGGTTAAAGCCAGTGGCGCACAGAGGAATTTTTCAAGGGGGAGAGTCCGGGGTCGAAAGTTAACCATTCTTGTATCATGCTCCTTTTGATTTTGTCTAGTTTCGGGAACAAAACACTAATTTTTGAATAAATAATTAGCATTAATTAATAAAATTAATCATTAATAACAAGTAATTAATTAAATTTTACATACTATATACTTAGAATTATAATCAATCGGAAAAAAAATCAAGGGCTTTGGGGGGGTCCGGACCCCCAGGACCCCCCTTGTGTGCGCCACTGGTTAAAGCACATCCCTCTCACACACAAAACATTATAAAATGACATTTCTGATGATTTTACCCTAACGGCAACTTTATCGGCAAATAAAAATCCCCTTCTCAGGTCTTCCTAAAAATACAAGTTCCCGAAGCAAATTTTTGATTATTGGGGCTCATACTGAAATAACTCTAAGCAGAAAATCGTACTCAGTAATACTTACCGTAAAATTCGGCGTATAACGCGGACTTTGAATACAAAGAATATGATCGAAATTTACGGGTACGCCTTATATGCTGAGTGTAAAAACGATAATTTAAAAAATAAATAAAAGAGGTTAACATACAAAAAAATTACACTTTTAACATAGGTCGAAATCATGTTTATTTCAAAGAAATGACAGACTTATGAACTAAATGACTAGAGTGAACTTAAAGGGTTACAGTTCTGAAAGTATGCTATATTTTTAAAAACCTGGGATAGAAACTAAAATAAAGGACTTACAAAAATAAGAGTACTACACGCGTAAATTACAGGTTCCTTCGTAAAAAAGAAGGGGGGAGGAAGGAGGCGCGTTATACGGCGAATATACATAAAAATTAAAGAATACAGTTTGATCGTTTAAATGCGTTTTATACACCAGATTTTTTGGTTGTAATTAATATTAAATCCCATTAATGGAAATATTTTTTAAAAAATTTATTGTGGTATGTCAATTGTACTCTTTTAAAACAATTTACTTGAGAATAATTCGTTATTACATAAAAAATTAAATGTAATGTATAGCATTCTTTTTCAGAAAGTTTGAAACTTGTGGCAGAATAGTACCTTTTGTTTCTGCTTTCTATGTAATAAAATATACAGGTGTTTTAAAATACATTCAGTGTATATAAAATATATAATAATGTAATAAATATGCAAAAGAGTAAATTATAAATAAACAAAATAATTATAAACATAAGTAATCAACAAATAAGTGCGTGTGTGTGTGTAACGCATTTCATTAATATTTCCTACACTTTTCTTTTGTATAAATATTTTATTTTATGAATGTTAACTATCCTAATTTCATTAATATTTGAAATGCCATATGCTCATTTTTAAGATATTAAAACTTTATTAATCTGATTAAGTATTTTACCGCTAAGTAAAATTATAATTATTTATGAAGTTTGTAGTTAGAACATCAAAGGTATAATCAAAATTACATCCATTACAGTTTTCTTGCACTTATCAGAAGAGAATTTCATCAAAAAACGGTATGCTTATCGAGGTTTCACGATACCATTATGATGACATAAATATGAAAAAAGATATTGACTGCCAAAGTTATTTTTCAACGAAGTCAAATGCATATTTATATTTTAAAATGTGCATCTTTCCAAGAATAAATTAATGTCTACATTTTCAGTTAAATTCCCATTTAGTGTATGAAATATACATATTCATTAAATATTACGAAACCGTAGACGCGACGAAGGAATATATTTTACCGTAAACTGTAGAGTGCGTGTAAATTAGTACTTTGTCCGATTTCATAATGCTTAACGATATATCTCCACCTTACTCGGTGATGAAGTCGTGAGAAAAACAGCAGGTGCTAATTTTTTATTTTTATAATTTACATGTATCAGTACAATCAACGCGTGTGTGTGAAAACTGTAATTTACTATACAATCATTTTACATTTTCTGCTGAAAACTATTGATTCTTTGATCTTCAGAAGTTCAGTTACAGAACCAATTTTTTCCAATTTTGATACTATCGTGTTCCCAATTCAAGTATACCAGACTCCAGATTTTTTTATAAATGAATTTTCTGTAACTTGATATTTTAGAAACAGAAAATTGGTGTATATATTATGTATACGCGAGAACCACACACACACAATATATATATATATATATATATATATATATATATATATATATAATGCGGTTTATAGCCATCAATTTAAATTCTCTCGTGTTGATTTTACAATTTTTTAAAAATTGTATAAACGTCATACTACTGCTCATTGTATTTTATACATTCCATTTCTTATTCAGTCCCGGTCTGTTCAAAGACCAAACATAAACATTTCGTTCTTTTAAAGCTAATTCCTCATTAAAAACATGGGAATTCTTTTAAAAATTTTTGTGGTTGTATTTTAACTCAAAAATTAAATACACTGCTTCATGTATTTTCAATCCTTCTTTCTTTTTTATAAAAAAGAAGAAAAATTCAACAATGAATACTTTAATCTGTTTCATATTTGATTTGTGTCCTCTATTTGAACAATTCTTGCATATTTTTTGGGGGGCGGGTTGAGGATTTATAAACGTTTTGATTTTGAAACAACGCAAGGGCTATTGGCGGAATGCCCAAAGGAACCGAGCTTACTCGAAAAGGGTTTAGAGCTACAAACCGATCCTTCGGGAAACAACCACCCCCACACGTCCAATCTTTATTTTAAAAAAAAAAATCAAAGCTTACAGTTTAAACATTAGAAGACCGTAAAGTAACAAAATACAAATTTAAAGGTAACTGCACTATATACAAACTTGTGGGTGAACATAAAACAAATATACGAAGCAAATATAATAATAATAATAATAACATAAGAAGTATAAGAGATGGAAGAAAAAATATACATATATTCCAAATTCCTTACAAATACATAAAAAATAATAAAACTATCCAATACAAATGCACCAAACACACCAAAAGAAAAAAAAAAGAGAGAAAGAAAGACAGGAAACATACATAATAAAGTGTTTCTTTTGAATCATACTTTCAGTTGACGCCAACACTTCCTGTTGATATTTTTTTCTCTTATTTGGTTCTTCAGTTTAAAAAAACAAGCACCGGAAAGAAGATTATTTTTTTCGAGATCTGCACCTCCATTTTTATTTTACAGAAACATAAAGGAAGAATGCAGCTGGGCAAAATAAATAAAGAGAGAAGGGGGGGGGGAGAAAGTAACTTTTATCCATGGTCAAGCGACGATAACGATATCTGAGCCAGCACTCCACTCTCCTACCTTTCTCGCCACGCCACCGTGAGGATTTTGATTTCACGTGGATCAGCCTTTCTACAGTCGGGTCTTCAGTGACACCAGTGTAACGTCACTTCTCGAAAACATCAACATCTAGTCGGCTTTCTTTGTGGACCCGACACCCACACGTGCAACTGCAGGTGCAGCGCAACCCCTGTTTGACCCCCCGAGGAATCTAGCTCGTCGACCGGAAGATGAGGGGAGAGATGCTTTGAACTTGCACGAGAGCGGTGACCAACGGATCCTCCTCTCACAAAATATTGGACTCTAACAATCTATAATTAAATTTAATAACTTTAATGTATCATTTAGTAAATAATTTTCAATAGTTGTGACGTAAATAAATTCCATATTTTAATTAACCAAGAATACGCTACCGTTATTCTTTCAAACGTTACACCAGGATTTAAACTCACGACTCGACAAAGACGATCACGAGTTCGTGATCATGACTACTGAGCTACCGGAATAGAAATGGGAAATAGAAATGGAAATATAATCGTACCAGTTATGTGTAGTACATTTGTGTAAGACTAATATGGATTTGTTAAATAAACTTTCTCTAATGTTCGGTAATAAAAGAAAATTATAATTGATATTCAAATAAAGGAATACTACAGCATTGATATAAATTAGTATGATCATGAATGTAATTTTTAATCATACACTTGTACCTAGTGATCAAGGTAACGGACTAGTGACCAGCGTGTCATGAGTTCGAGTCTAGTATCGCGCCCACCGTGTAGGGAAGAGATGTACGTTACATCTGTCGAAGCCTAAACGTCCTCCCGTTGGTGTGGTATGGAAGTTAGGAGAGGGTGGGGTGCGGACACAGGTGTCATCCTCGTCACTTGACTATGGTTCAAAATTACGAGGTACTTCGCCAAATGCCATCGAGTAGCTAAATAGTGAGACGTTAATACTTACTTACTCAGAAGTTTTTATTAAACTAGACTCGTAAAAAAGGTATTAGAAACAAAAGCCGGTTTTTTTTTTATTTAACTAACTAATTCGTAAGATTCTCAGATCAAGAGGTAAAATAGAATTGTTTAACAATTCGACAGAAAACAGCTAAAAATGCCAACTGCAAATGAATATTGCACAAGGCTAGATAAATGCTTACTCCTGTCCAATATAAATCTGCCACAGGGGCTATCAATAATCCTCCTTGGGATGTAGTCCTGTTCAAGATATATACTGCGTTTATTACATACTAAAATAGAAAATGCAATTTGTTTTAAAGATTTTTCATTATTTTCAAATAAAGGGGTTTTTTTTAGAGGTATAGAACTTTAAATTGCAATAAAACAACGATGTATTATTCGATTGACATGAATTTTTTTTATTCGAAAGATAATCTTGTGGCATTACATTTTAAATATGATTTCTGGCATAGGACTGCCATGCCTGGCTCGGATGTAGTCCAATCTGGACGTCCAATTTTCGATGACTTTTTCCAACATTTGTGGCCGTATATCGGCAATAACACGGCGAATGTTGTCTTCCAAATGGTCAAGCGTTTGTGGCTTATCCGCATAGACCAATGACTTTACATAGCCCCACAGAAAATAGTCTAGAGGTGTTAAATCACAAGATCTTGGAGGCCAATTCACAGGTCCAAAACGTGAAATTAGGCGGTCACCAAACGTGTCTTTCAATAAATCGATTGTGGCACGAGCTGTGTGACAGGTTGCGCCGTCTTGTTGGAACCACAGCTCCTGGACATCATGATTGTTCAATTCAGGAATGAAAAAGTTAGTAATCATGGCTCTATACCGATCACCATTGACTGTAACGTTGTGGCCTTCATCGTTTTTGAAGAAGGATTCCACCAGCCCATAAAGCGCACGAAACAGTCAGTTTTTCTGGATGTAACGGTGTTTCGACATACACTTGTGGATTAGCTTCACTCCAAATGCGGCAATTTTGTTTGTTGACGTAGCCATTCAACCAGAAGTGCGCTTCATCGCTACACAAAATTCGCTTATGAAAATCGGGAACAACGGCAATCTCGTTTTGGGTCCATTCTACGAATCTACGCCTCGCTTGATCATATTTAAAATGTAATGCCACAAGATTATCTTTCGAATAAAAAAAAAATCATGTCAATCGAATAATACATCGTTGTTTTATTGCAATTTAAAGTTCTATACCTCTAAAAAAACACCCTATATTAACTTTTATAAATGAGCCCAAGCTCCCTAAACGAAGTAAAAATGATAGACCTTAAGTAGAAAAATATTAAGGGACTCCAACTCAAACATGTACAAAATATACTGTTACTCATACAGCAAGTAAATCACGTATAACATCAGAATTTGAGCAATTTACTATGTGAAACATTATTTAACTTTACCCAAGAACGATACACATTTTAAAGGTTAAATTAGAATGTGTCTGAAAAAACTTAAGACACTTTGTAGTAAAAGTTGTAATAAAAAGTAGACTAGCTTATTCATGGTTAAAAATGAAAAGTATTCAAGATATTTTTATGCAAAAAATAATAATGATGTTCTTATAATAGCAGTTAACTGTTCTTAAAAAGGTATATATTTGCTATTTCTCTTTTCTAGAATGGAACTGATGAACATTCTTAACCACATATTTTCATGTATGAAATATTTTTTTTTTATCTAAGATCAGAACTAAGACGGTAACTCCCTTAAGCCAATGCAGCCTCATTTTAAAATATGAGTATCCCTAAAGGGAATCTTTGACAACCCTTAATTTAGCAAATAAATGAGTAATCAATTCAGCCCGATTAAAATTTTTACACATTTTTTTAAAGAATTATTTTTAGGCAAGAAAAATGCAGTAAATTATAAACGACTCACTTAAGGAGATTTTTAACAAATTAAACTACATTTTATTCATATTTTCTTTCAAAATTTCTTCTTCTATGAACCATTTTGATGTTTTCTCAGGCAAGCTATTTGGGCTCAGAACAAACATTTTCATCTAGATCTATCATGGTGTGCTCGTAATAATAAAAATTAACTAATCATCATCAATCTTAGCTGAGGATAAACATATATTGCAAATTAAATGACTTTCTAATACACCATTATAGTGCTTTGGATTGTTCACGGATTAGATAAGTTTGGCGAGATAAGACCGCAAAATTATGGTGGGAAAGCGAAAGGTTGGAATCTTGCTGCGTCAAAAATTATTACGTAAAATAATAGGAACTCTACGCATTTGAAAAGTTTTTATTTAATGTTATGGAACAGCATTATAACTCGTAACACATTTCCACAAGAAAGTAAAAAACTAATTATTGAATAAATTATTAGCATTAATTAATAAAATTAATCATTAATAACAAATACTTAATTAAATTTTACGTACTATATACTTGGAATTATAATCAATCGGAAAAAAATCAAGGGCTTTGGGGGATCCGAACCCCCAGGATCCCCCCTCCTTGTGTGCGCCACTGCACACAAACATATATATACCAGGTGTCCACAATTAAACGACCCTACTTCAAAATTGTCTACAGACGAAACTATCGTTCAGAAAGTTGTAAAATGTTGTGTACGACATAAAGAAGGGATGGGAATTTGAGCGAATAAAAAAAATTAGTTCAAAATTTCGCCACTAGAGGGCGCTTTTGAAGGAAGGCCATCCACAGGGGGGACACGGTAACACAATAACTGTGATACTCATTAAAAAACACAATCTCTAAAATAAACTGCAAATTTTAATTAAACTTCTTCGATGACTAATTTTCAAAGGCTTTACACGAAGGAAGACGAAAATATGCAAATTTTTTCGACGTCACACAGCAACTGTTATAAAAGCAATAAACTTTCATGGAAAATTAGTTTATTTTCATTGTGCTCGGTATTGCTAATCAGAATGTCATTATGTTTACCAGATCGAGCGTTGTTAGTAAAGTTATTCTATCAAAACGATAATTCCGCAATAGTTGCTCTACGGAAATTTCGGACATTAAAGGGGTTGCGAAAAGGCCCATTGACTGCTAAAAATCTTCGATTGAAGGTAACCAAATTTGAAGAAACAAGATCGTTGAATGTTCGTTCTGGAAGAGGAAAAAAACCTGTTTCTACGGAACAATAGAGAAAGTAGCACTTCAGGTGGAAGAGGACAAATCATCCAACGTGCTGGCTAGTACAAGTGTTCGCCGTGTGGCAGAAGCATTGGATCTGCCTCGTTCAACTGTCCAGAAGATCATGCGAAACATCCTCCGTTACTATCCATACAAGCTTCAATTTGTGCAGGAATTGCTTCCACATGATTTCGAGACTCGACATCTGTTCTCACTGCAGTTTCTTGCTCGTTTGGAAGTTGATCCAGAATGACTTTGGAATATCCTCTGGACAGACGAAGCCCACTTTGATTTGGACGGTTCGGTGAATACTCACAACTGCCGAATCTGGGAAACAGACAATCCGCATTCCACCTTACGAGTTCCGCTACACTCACCAAAAGTAACGGTGTGGTGTGGGTTTTCCGCGTCTTTTACTCTTGGCCCGTATTTTTTCGAGGAATTAGGTGCTGGAGGTCCAGTAACATGTTCTATCACTGGACAGCGATATGCATCGCTATTACGGAATAAAATTATTCCAGATTTGCAAGCACGTCAGTGCCTTTCAGGCATAATTTTTATGCAAGATGGAGCTCCTCCACACATTACACGTTGTGTTACGGACGTTCTCAAACATCACTTCACAGAAGAACGTGTGATCAGCCGCCAATTTCGTCATCTGTGGCCTTCCCGACCGCCTGACCTCAATCCATGCGATTTTTGGCTTTGGGGCCATTTAAAACAGCTGGTAAGTTGTGATTAACCAAAAACTTTACCTGATCTCAAAGACAGTATTTCACGACATGTTCTTAACATTTCCCAGAACACACTGCGGTCAACGGTGAAACGTGCTATCTTAAGATTTCAAATAGTAGCTGAAAACGATGGTCATCATGTTGAGTATTTATTATTGTAACAAAATTTGTAAACTGTTATAAATGCATGTTAAATATGATCTCCATTAAAAACGCCCTCTAGTGGTGAAATTTTGAACTAATTATTTTATTCGTTCAAACAAATTCCCACATCCCTTCTTTATGTCATACACAACATTTTACAACTTTCTGAACAATAGTTTCGTCTGTAGACAATTTTGAAGTAGGGTCGTTTAATTGTGGACACCTGGTATATATATATAAACATATATTATATATATATATATATATATATATATATATATATATATATATAAATATATATATATATATATATATATATATAAATATATATATATATATATATATATATATATATATATATATATATATATATATATAAACATATATATATATATATATATATATATAAAAACATATATATATATATATATATATAAACATATATATATATATATATAAACATATACATATATATATATATATATAAACATATATATATAAACATATATATATATATATATATACATACACGTACAGTAAATGTTAGCAAACACACAAAAAGATATTACAATGTAAATAATACGGGGGAAATTCGCAAAACGATGTAAAAGAAGATTTGCTCTGAACAAAGGCAGAGAAAGGAGGAGGCCACGCTATATTATTCTTTTGTACGTTATATTGTACATCTTTCGAAAGAAAATTTAGTACAAGCATCAGATGCTTGGCATCCTGGACTGTGTCATTGGAGCAAGAACACTGGTCAGTAGGCGACAAATTGAAGCGTTTCAAATAGTGTTTACAGTTTCCATGCTCAGTTTGGGTACTGTAGGATTTTTTTACGGCATTTTGGTTTAAATGAAATAGATGTTTTAGTACTTATTAAGATTAATTGCAATGAGAGGACACCTATTAAATAGCTACATGTGAGACATTTAATAGCTTTCTTAGTATTAGGTTTTTAAGAAACCCACTGTCAAAATGACAGTGCACGATAAAGCGGCACGGAAAAAGCTTGGGTTGGACTACTTCGATGGTACGGGAATAAAGAGTTGGGGGTTATGAAATGTGTTGCTAAGTACATTGTACTGCTCAATATTCTGTACTCATTAACAATCATCCCTTTTGGCTATTTATATTGTAGAACAACAATTCTACTTTGAGTCTTAATTCATTAAGCTAAAATTAAGTCTTTTCCCTCTTTTTCGAAAATTCAACCCCTTTGTGGCAATATTAAATTTGGAAATTATTTTTTTAGTTATTTTTTTTTAATTTCCATATTATATATTGTCATTTTTCGCGTAGAAAACTTTTGATTAATAATAATTTTTTTCTCCAAAGCATCGCGATTCATCTTAATGTACATCTATTTATCATACTGCCTCTTTAAAATTTAGAAATATTTAATGAGTTTGGAACTTTTTATTTTAGTACGTACATTTAAATATCAACGTGTTACTAATGTATAGATATTGAAGCATAAAACATATTTTGCATAGGGAAAAAAAAGTTTGGCTCATGGAAAAATGAGAAGTGTAATGAAATGTACTACTTTTTTGGATAGGGAAATCAAAACATAATATTAATTTTAAAGCATTTTTCAGTCTCAAAACATGTGCCGAGTTTAAGATTTGTTTCTTAACGTTAAACTAAGATAACTTTAAATAAAAATGGACCTCAAAAACTCTTCATTTGGAGAGGATTCAATACTTACCCCATTTGAAGGAGAAATTAATGTATGAAATTCCAGGTTGATAATGAATTGAATGATACTAGTACAAAATAAAGAAATCAGATATGAATTATTCATAAATAATAAATACCTAAGAATGCAAAGTAAAAAGTGGTGAAATTAAATTTTGAGGAATTATATTTTTGAGATTAATAATCAATATTGGAAAGGTACATTATATGTACAAAAATAATTTACAAAGTAAAAGAAAAAAAGAGATAATTAAAAATTGTGCATCACAGAAAATTTTTATATTTTTTTAAAAATTCAAAATAGAAACTCTTGAAACGATAATAAAATTGAAACTATTAAAACTATAATCAATTTGAAACTATTAAAACTATAATCAAATTGAATTCTGCAGTGAGAAAGGATTTAATGACTTCTTATAAATTATGTTCTCATCCAAAGATTTAGCTAAAAAGAGAGAGAGAGAAAGTTATTTTCCTCATACCAAAGGAAAGTGTAATTAATGCATGCATTCGAAAAGGATTTTTTTTAGATTCCTCCTTATCTTTTAAATTCAGTAACATTAATTCCTTATTTCTCTTTTCTTCATATACGACTTAGCGTTATGAATTTATTTGACTTGCTCATCGTAGCGTAATTCATTGGATTTACGCAAAGTTATATATCAGTATAAAATTGAATTATTCTGAAATCTGACTCTATCGCTAGAAGTTTAATAATCATGTCATCTATGAACATTAAGATAACTGAAGAGATTATGTAAGATGATATTATCTTATTTTAATCATATATGTCAAGTTAAGAGTTCTATTTTATTTCAATTAGGTGTTGTAAATTATAGCTCTGTTTCGTCTTGTTAGTCAAGCTAAAGAAGTCTTTTTTCTAAATTTTTATTAAAAATTAACTGTTTAACATGCCTTGAATTAAAAAATAGGTTCATTTAATTTTTCTACTTACAATTTTCTTCTCAATTTCTGACACCCGAGGTAGCAATTCTAATACATTAAAATTAGTTGGAATTGCAAATTAATTTTTTAAAAAAAAATTAATGATCAAAATTCTATTGCAAATAAAATACATTTGAACTTTTAACTGTTTGGGAAATAATATATGAATATAATATAATATCATGTATTATAACTTTTGTTTTTTTGACAAGAAATTTATAAAATAATAAAAAAAAAATTATGCTAGTTTTCAAAAATTAGAAGCGTTAGAATTCAACAAGACTTAGAAGACAAAAATAAAAGAAAGATATAAGAACTAGTGAAAAACCAACGAGAGAGATATAAATCACTCTATCTGACACAAATACAAGAATAATGGGTAATTTATTTTTTAATTTAAAAAAATTATTTTTATTTTACAAAATGTTACAGAACTTATTTAAAAATTTTGTTACAAAAATGTTAAAATTTTTTATGCTCATAAGTCTTTTATCTGCTGCGAAACCTTCTAAATCTCTGTAAATATCTAAAAAGGTACAGGCGCCATCTCTTGGCAACATGCCAAAACAACAGTAGTGCAAAGAAAGTTATTTTACAGGAGCGGACGTGCTACTCTAAATCAAGCTCGTGTTTAAAATGGAATGAATGCAATTCTAGTTTCATGAAAACACTTTTCTCATATATTTATTATTCCTTAAATAATACAAGTTATTTTCAAGATTTCATTGTACTTTATACAGGACAAAACATCTTTTTAAAATAAGTTTTGACACAAAGTTTAGTTGATTAAAAATATTTTTTCTGATTTTTAAGAAAAAGAAGATGAGAGAGAAAAAAGTTTTAATGTTAATTTTTTAAAAAAAATCAGGCATTTTTTAAAGAGTTTTTTATATATAGAAAAATATTTTTATAAAATTCCCTCCTACTCTCAGCAATTTGTAAACTTTTTGCAATCATATGAATATATTTTACAATGAAATGCATGGTAATTTAAATTAAAACGAAAGAGTGAAATATTGTTAATTAGTTTATTTATAATATCTTATGAGAATAATCACTCAAAACATTTTTAATGCTCTAAACATTAAGAAATATTTAGCAAGCTTACAATAAAATGAAAGCATTTTCGATTCAAAACAGAGAGTTATTTTCACCAAACCTACCTAGCCTTAAATTTTATAATTAAAATATCAAAATATCCATTTCTCTTAAAATAATTCTTGAAGATCATAAAAAAAAGTAACTGAATTACTTTATAAGTAATATATTTACACATTCTAATATTGTTATTTTTTTATCCAGCTTGAACACATGTATAAAAGCAAATACATTTGCATTTCACGGCTTTTTTAAAAGATTTCATTATACAGAATACGCCTCCATAACATTTAAAAGGATGAATTTTACGATAATGCTTCATGCATCTTGATCCTCTAATGGATTTTCAGATCCGTGCTTTTGTATATCCCAATAGCTACGCATGGTTAACCAGACGTAGATATAACACTTATGGAAGCAGTCTTTAAGGAAAGGAAACAATACAGTAATGAATAATAACAGGGGAGATGAAAGGAGAGCGATACATGAATTATATATACATGCGAAAAGAGTTTTTTTTCTCCTTGTTATTTATTACCATGCACTAGTACTCATTTTGCCAAGTGTTATTTATGGTTGCACCTTTTACAATTGCCGCTATGGGAAATTTTTGCAACTTAGCGTGACTACTGTCAGTACTTTAAAAGTTCTTGCATTATGCTAATCAAACGAGAATATAACTTTATTTTAACAATTTTAAAATTTCTTTAAAATCATGCCCTATTAGCATAATGAAGATTAAAATTCTCCTGATACAAAAGGGTGAAATAGTCCGATAGTAAAGGATACGAGATTAGTACTTACGTAAAAAAACATCAACGAATATCGCCAAATAAGATGACACCAATTCATAAAACTTCACCAAATGCTGTCATCAATATTGCTGTTTTGGAATTTACTATCGGCTGCTTATCGTGGTATTTGGCGACATCTTTTTGTGTTTAAAGAAATCGGTCGATGGTATAATACGTAAATACCATAAATTCATGATCGGCATTGGCACACACAGGAATTTTTCAAGGAGGGGGTGAAAGTTCACCATTCTAGTATCATACCCCAACACCCCGTCAAGTCTATTCTTTTGGTTTGTCGATTGTCGGGAACAAAAAGCATTAAAAATAAATTATTGATTAAATAATTAGGATTAATTAATAAAGTTAAACTCAAACTCAGTGGTGCAACAGCCCATGAGGGTCAGGGCTTACTGTGCCCATCCTAGTATACGTAACCATTGAGCGCTGAGGTGCATGAGCAGATGTCCCAATCAGGCGGTCAGTCTGAAGCGAGGCACCTAGTGTTTAAGTCCCCAAGCACAAGTTTGGTGCTCATTTATCGACTCGCTGCAGAAGGGATGAAAGGCTGAGTCGACGTTGCCCAGCCCGGAGTAGAACCCGGACCTGTGGTTTGGAAGCACGATACACTACCACTCAACCACTGGGCCTTCAATAACAAATACTTGATTAGTAATAACAAATACTTGATTCAATTTAACATACTGTATACATGGGATTATAACTATTAGAAAAAAATCAATGGCTATAGGGGGAGGGTCAGGACCTGGGGACACCCCCTTGTGTGCGCCACTTATGATCGATGATATGTTCAAGTCATGATTTTACAAAATAAACCCGAAATAAAGGAGGATATAACAATCAGACTTAACGTAGTATGAAAGGAAGAGTGAAGTATTATACCAAGTGCCTTCCTCACTAATTGCTCGTAGAGTATTTTTAGTGAGTCCATCGATAAAATTCGTTGACAAGGTCCAAAATTACACTGATTTTAAAAAAAAAGGCGAGTGAAAAAGCAATTATTTTCAATATTAAGAAAAAATGCTACAAAATGAACAAAATATATTTAGGTATATCTAAGAAAATCAACTACCATTAAATAATTATACTACCATTTAAAATGTTTTCAGAAAATTCTTTTTTTAATACTAATTATTTAATACTTTTTTAATTACTTATTCTATTTAATACTTTTTAATTACTTATTCTATTTAATACTACTTATTTTACTTATTTTGTATATTTTTATTTAAAACTACTTATAGTATTCACATTTGTTTATTCTTCATTAACGTATATCATTAAACAAGATCGTTCTCTTTTAGTATTTAATAAAATATTATGCAGATTTAATAGTACATAATTTAGAAGAACTTGATTTTTATTTTCTAATAAAAATGGCTTTTAGTTTTCAACTTTCAGACTTGAAGCAACAATTTAAAATTTTAGTGTTCTCTAAAACATGTGAATGCAATAATATAATACATTATTTGTTCAAGTAGCAAAATTCAATAATTGTAAATACTATAATTATATTTATCGCTTTTTAAGGAAGTTATAAAATGTATGAAATATCAAATACAAAAAAGTTTAACGAACGAATTCAAGAAGAGAACATATTAATAAGAGTAATAACTACTAATATGAATTTACTATGAACTACTTATGTTAACAATACTAATATGAATTTAATTACTTAATGTATACACATATATTTTAGAAATTTTAAACAAAAGTTTTGAATATTGAAGTTCAAATCTCTATACAAATTATACAGAAAGAGTTAATTTAGAAAATTTAGGATATATTAACTTATTATTACGCATTTATTTTCCGTAGTTTGAATTTTTCGTTTAAGATATTTGCAGGAAAAAAAATTGGAAGATATTTGCAAGAAAAAAATTGGGAGATATTTATAAATAAAGATGAGGCCCATATAAAAGATTTTCATAATTTTGTATTATATAAATAATATTCAGTGCACAATACAAAAAGAGAATATCATCATGTATGATTATGAAAAGTTATCGGAATAATAAATACTTGAAGAGATGGTCTTTCAATCAGCTGCTGTAGAAACATTCGTCAGCAGTAAAATCATCTTATGGCTGTTTTCGGTAAAAGTACGAGATCTTGAACTAAACGCGAAGCACATTTTCAGACAGAAAAATGCCTCAACTTCCATGGAAATTTGTAGAATTATAGCTCGTATTTCTGTTAACAATATAGCGTTTTTAAAAATTTCAAAATATTCCATGAATACTTTCTTTTTCATTTTAATACAGGAAGGCATAGCCCATTTAACATTACGATATAGGAGAAAAAACGCGAAACACATTTTATACCAGAAAAAATGAATCAATTCTGTTAAAAAAAGAAGTATGATAAAAACTGCTACTTTCTAAAAGATAGTGAAGTCAGAATATCATATTAATTTTTCATTTCTTTTATATCAGAAAATTTTTTCCAAATCTGGGTCCTATTCTTTAGCATTAACCAAAAACAGCCTGAACAGAAATATACATTTTTAAAAAAATATTTTGGTACTATATAATTTTCTTTCACTCCTTATTCTAATTTAATATTAATTTTGCATTATACTCTTTTTGCATTCATATTTTAATATTTTATTTATTTACACTTATATTCAATTAATTGAAGTAAAAGGCTTGATAATTAAATATTAGAGATGATTCTTAAAATTTGAATGGTTAAATCTAAGCTGGTTAAAATTTGAGGATTGATAAAAACTTAAAAATAATAACTAGCAATCTTTTTTAAAGAAAAAAAAGTTCTAATTTTCTTTTATATTAAATACTATGAATTATGGTGAATTATTGCTTAAATTATGATTACTTAAGATAAATAAAATTTGACACAAAAATACCTACTAAAACAGGAAAATAGAAAAAGCGAAGAGTCGTAATGTCTACAGATGAAGGTACAAAAATATTGCATATAGAATCCTGGAAATTAAACTTAAAATTGCTTAAGTTGTGTTATTTACAAGCAGCATATAAAAACTTCACAAAAAGACAAGAAAATTGCATTATATGGCAAAATTACCAACAACACCAACAAAAAAAAAAGAAATCGTTCTTTAATGTTAACGAAAGTCTACTTTAAAAAACAACAACTAGAAAAACAAAAAAAAGTTGTTAGCTGACCCCAAAAAGCACCAGTCTCTTTTATTATCACCCAAAGAGCCAAAAATAAGGCAAAGCAAAGCACTAACGAAACGGAATTCAAAGAGAAACAGACAAAAAAGGAGGGAAAGGGACTGAAAAGAAAAGGAAAAAGCAACCAGAAAGACCAACATAAAACACTTATTTAAATTTAAAACTGAAACCTTAGTTAATGACTTATACATCACTTAACTTGTCCAAATTCTAATTAAAACAAAAGAATAAGAGGGGACAAAAAAACACTTTCCTCATAATTAATTGCCGCCAACTGTAAAAAGATTCCTTACTGAAACAAAAGACTCAACGGGAAGTAACCAAATAAAATAAAAATAAATTAACTCAAACAACACAATGCGTCCGATTTTTTTCTTTTTTCTAACCCTCCTTGCGGTTTGTTTTCTGCTGCGAGCACAGTTAAAGTTAAAAATTTTCTAAATGAGGGTTTAGCTCTCATTAACACCAATTGTGAAGAGAAGTTTCGTGAGGATTTTTTTTCCTCCATCCCCCTTAACGGCTCGCGGTTACAGAAGAGTGGTAGGATATGGATGTGTGGCAATTAAAAGACGAAGGGTTTTATGCTGTGGTTCTTTTATAAAAATAGTGAGAAATGCCTCGAGAATAGAAAAAACGTTTTAACAAGCAAAGGGTGAGTTAGCCTTTTCTGTTTGAGACAAAAGAGAGAATTTATACTTCACAGCAAAGAAATTTTGACTCTGAAAGAGGGACTGTGTATAAAATACTGATTTTTTTTAGTCTGCAATTAGCTGATGTAAACAGACCATAAACATTTCAATCGACCACAGCTCACTAAATAAATATAAATAATTCGAATTAACACAATCTCCAAACATAGTACGAAAGTACATGTACTATGATGTGTCAACGCCCCATTTCTTAGTAAGTACTTTCCACATAATTTTTTTTTGTTTGACATAAAATTTTTTAAAAATTTTGCCACCTGTAGTTCAAGTATAAAAACTTTCAGAAAAAAAATTGACAAGCTCTTAACATTTCAAGAGGGCACCAAAATTTCAGCCTAATAATTAACAGCTGTGGTTCTATATTTAATATAATAGTACAAATTCTTACCTTAATCCCTACAGTTACGGGCCAGCTCGTGGCCACGGTAGCCTAGTGGTCAAGGAAACGGAATCGTGGCTGGCATGTCATGAGTTCGAGCCTAGCACTACTGTGTAGGGGAACGATGCACGTTAAATCTGTCGATAGCTCAAACGTTCTCCCATTGGTGTGGTAGTTAGGAGCGGGGGTGCCAACTCAGGTGTCATCCTCGTCATTTGGCATGCTTCAAAATTGCGAGGACCGTTGCCAAAAGCCCTCGACTAGCTGAACAGAGCTTCGTCAATATTCGCTCACTTACGCGCCAGCTCATGTGTCAAACTTGACTGACTGTAGTTCAAAATGCTAATGATTATATGTTGCGTTAAAGTATCTGACTGCGTTCGGAACGGTGATTTTAAAAATCGCATAAATGGATAATTTTCATGATATTTAGTGTCACTCAGATTAGAATACATGCATAAAATTGTTTTAAGGACATTTTGACAAAAAAATTATTTAAATATGATATTTTGGCAAAAAATTAACTTAGAATAACCTTTTTCAAACTGTTCTCCTTTTATAAAAATGCTTATTAATTATGGTGCACGTATATAACAAACCTCTATATATTGCCAACTCTTCCATACAGTGAACTTTTTCTTGGAACCTTGAACATTTCACGATTTTCTTCGTAAAATAACCTCTCTATAGAAAAAGGAATTTTCTATATAATGAATTTTTCCTTTTATGATTCAATTTTTTTTTCTCTCTACTTTTAAAGTATGTCTTAACATTTCAAGTTATTCTCTCTTTAACACATTTTATGGTGGTCATAAATCTTGAACTGGTTTTATTATATCCAAACTCGTCGAGAGCATTAGAGTTCTGGACGTTTCATCCAAGAAGTGCAACCTTTAACTCCCATTGTCCAGTTCACTAGAAAAATCTTCGATATCCCCTTTCACCCTCAATGGAGTTGTCTCGTGTCTTAGTTATAAAATAATGTATGTTTATTATTACTTGCATGCCTTAAATTAAAAAGTGTTCTTAAAATTCATTAATTTTATTATAAAATTATTGTCTTAATGTTGAAAATACAGTGTATTCTTCGGCATTCTTTTTTCTTGGTTTCCTTGCTGTTCTTCTTTCTTTCTTTTTGTTTTTTTGATGGGTAAGATGTATAAAATAAATAGATATTAATTTACTAAAAGATGTGAATAATTACTTTATATATTAATATATAGTGCTTATAAAATTAAAATTTGTTTTATGTGGTTTTTAAAGTATATTGAAAGATGAACCTCTGTATAACAAATTTTCCATATAACGAACTTTTTTTCGGGATTTAGGGACTTCGTTATATAAAGGTCCAACAATATTTCTGTCAGAAATTCCACTTTTAACGAAAAATTTAAAATTATAAGGATATTTCATAAGGCCATTTTTTTAATGGATACATTCTTAGAAATCATTTTATTAAAAATATAAAGATAAGTAAAAGTAATTAAGTAAAATGAAGTAACATGATACTTTATTCATATTATGCGTTTTATGTATTTGTACACATTAATAATTCGACTGCATTTTACCTAAGTGCTAGTCATTAGAAATTCCTCAGCACAATAATCTCTCCTTTAAGTTCCATATTTAATGCTTATTTTATTTATATATGGAAATGCTGTATTCAAGTAAAACTAATGCAATGTATTATTGCCTAATCATAATCTGGTCAAATGGGTCGTCTATTGGGTAAAGACGTAGGGTAAAAAGGATTATGAATGGAATATACCTATTTAATGCAGTGTCACTGAAAAGGTAATACTTACTACATAATTCAGAAATTGTATATATAAGTCGTGCTGAGTCAATTATTACATGTGTGGTGTAAAACATGAGTGCAGTTGAGCCTTAATTATTATATTACAGAATAATGGATTATTCTGCATCATCCAACAACTAGTTGGGAGCAGTGAATAATGAATGTCATCATTTTAATGAGTCTCTTACCAAAAAAATCATGTGGTATCTCTCTTTTTTTCTTTTTTTTTTTCGTAATGGAACTATTATTTATTGCAGTCTTTTTTTAAGACTTCGTTCTTCTTTTTTGTTTTTTTTAAGAAAACTATATTTTAGGCAATTTTTTTATATATACTGTTGCTAGTACAATAATCGAACGAACACTCATTCTTAATTTAGCAATATCATGCCTCTACAGCTTTTTTTTTTTTTTTTTTTTGAAAGAAAACATAGAAAAGATATTTATCTCAGCATCATCTGGGCGTCTCCGATTATTCCAAGCTGAGTACTTCATGACAAGCTCTGTTTTGCTTTAATATAGCAAAATTAACTATCTTGGAGCATAGTACAATTAATTTGATGATGAATTGGATTAATTTCGTCAAAAAAAAAATCTCCAATGATATCTCTACTCTCTGAAAATAAAACATACTAACTAGCAATCAGCTTAAACATGTTCCCACCGAAAAAACTGTTTGTTATTTTTTCATAAGTATACCAATAAGTTTTAGTTCAAACTTTTTGAATTTATTTTTAAAAATTCGTGAATGAATGGCTTTTACTAGCATTTTAACACATTAATACTCGACACTTAATTATTACAACATTTCGGAACATGGAATGAAAATATACAAGAAATGAGTTGAAGGTTATTTGAGATATGTTTCATTATACAGGATAATTTCACATATTTTTGATTTCAAGTAATTTAAAAAATCTTTATATATATATATATATATATATATATATATATGATCTAACTGTATTCACGTATTTTAATCTTAAATATGTTTTTCAAAAAGGATATTGAAAAAACTATGTGGAACGAACGTGGAATAAAGCTTATTTTTATTGGAAAGGTCTATACGAAGAAAATCATTTTTATTGTTGAAATTGTTGTTTTTGCCACGCAGATTTCAAGTTTCTACTTACCGATTGAGTAATTATTTTCATTTAAAGTGTATTCAATTTATAAGCTATTTTCTAATTTATTCAATGAATTAATTTATGAGTTTTTGGAAACTTTAATACAACATGAATTAATTTTTGCATAATCAAGAGCAGAGGCCTACACAAAAACTTTTCAAGGTGGGGGAGGGAGTTCAGGATCGAAAGTCCACCATTCTCGTTTCATACCTCAATACGCCGCCAAACATATTCTTTTGATTTTGTCGATTTTGGGAACAAAAACAGTAAAAACTTAAGTATTGACATATTAATAAATGGTTAATAACAAACACTTAATTAAAATTTTCGTACTACGTACATAGGACAATCATTAATAAAAAAAATCAAGGGCTATCGGAAGGGATGGACTCGGGGATGCCCCCGTGGGCGCCACTGATCAGGAGTTATGAAATCAGGGCGAAGAGTTTTGATAAGTTTTTGGATCCATTCATCGTAAAAGTAAGTTTCATACCCTGTGATTTTAAAATGTTTTGAAGCAAATATTAAAATTCTAATAAACTTATCGCCATGAAAAATTTCACTTTAAAGCTGATAAACGATTTTGATTTGTTATTTCTTTTTAAAACAATTATAAATTAAAGCTCATTGTATTATTAGAATAGGAATATGAGATAAGCTAAATTAAGAGTCAAATGAAGATAACTATAAAATAATATAAGTACAAAACTCCCCAATTATTAGAATTTTAATATACGATTTTTAAAAAAAGGAACTAACTTTGCTTTCAACGAAATTTGAGTGGATCTATAAACAAAACGCGAGAAACTTGGAGAAAATTCCCTGACTTTTACAAAAGCTAATAACTCGAGCTGCAAAACAGTTCTTATCAATCTCACGACTTCCTCCACAATTTTTTTTCGAGAATTTTATTTCTTATTTTCTTAACTTTACTTCATGAAAAAGAAAGAAAAACTTTTTGAAAGTGTCGCGTTAAAGGCTTATAACGGATACTTATATATAACTAAATCACTGTGCAAGTTCCAGAACATACAAAAAGAGAGAGAGCAAAAAAAAAGGAAGGAAAAATTCACATTTTTGTCTTTCCCTTTTTCCCGACAACTTACTCGAAAAAGAATGTTTTTAATGATAAAAACCGAAATGAAAATTTATCGCGCGGAACGGTTAATTCATAATGTTAAAGTTCAAAGTGTAGTTAAGTTTCGGAGAAAAAGTTTTCTTGCTTTTCAGAAAGTCTAAAAACTTTTCGAAATTAGAACAGATTTTTTCTTGTGCTTTTAGTGAGATGGTTTATTATGCAAAAATCCACAGGATGAACACAACTAAACTCATTAAAGTACAATATCATTTGTTTTTTAAAGATGTAAAGAATTTTTTTTGTAATGGTAGGGTTATTTCCATTTCTTATTTTGTAAATAAGATTAACAACACTCAAAACTTCTAGCAATTATTATTTATATATATTTTAATGTACATAAACTAAAATTTCTTGAATATAATGAGAATGAAGGAAAGGAAATTTTTAAAAAAATTAAACACTATATAAGTGGTATCATTCTAACACTTATTTAAGAATGAATGAAAAATAATTTGGAAGAAGATATTTCAAATTTCAAGTTCATATTGGCAAACAATTTACAATAAAATTCGAATTAGCGATATATGTATTTTTTTTAGATAACTTCATAAAAATATAGCATTTGGTCAAGTTTCTCTCAATCTGTGAGATTTCCATATATATACATATACAATAAAATCCAGCCTAAAATGCGCACCCTCCCTTTCTAGAAGGGAACCTGAAATGTGCGTTTGCTCTTAGGTTTTTGAGTCATTTATTCGAGGTATTATCTCAGATTTTTGGAAAAAAAACAGTGTACTTCTAGAACAACCCTTTGAGTTAATTATATATGTCATTTCTTTTAAATAAACAGTATTCAGATCTATGTAGAAGTTTAATTTTTTTTTATACTCATCTTTTTTTTTTTTTTTTTTTTTTTTTTGAAGTTATCATTTTTATACCAGACGTGAATAACAGGCACCTGTAAATTACGATCATATTTTTTTGTGTTTAAAGTGAGCGTTCTACGCCTGATTTTATGGTAAATACATGAGAGAGAGGCAGAGAGAATTATATATATATATATATATATATATATAGCTATAGAGTTATAAATAATATCGTTAAAGTTATTTTTGAACACTTGTCGTACTATGGTATATTATATTTACGTATTTTCATATACAAAATAATAGAAACTAAATTACTTAAAATGCTATTTTATTTCAAATTAATTCTTAAAATAATTTTTATGGTCTTTTCCTATATTGTAATGGTATGACATATCACACCTAAGGTAAAAATTACTTCGGTCACATTTGTGTTTAATCCTAATAATAATTCTGCTAATCGTTTTATTGTTCATGCTTCATCAAGCAAGCCAACGGACGTAGGTAGAAAAAAGTACATTAGATCAGCAGTCTTTTTCGCATTGGATATTGCCTTTGAACAAAATGCAAAAAAAAAAAAAAAAAAAAAAATTATAAAAATGATGCGCATGTATTCAAATTAATATTTTATTATAATACTTACACGCAAGACTTCTGAATGTTCATTAATTATTTTTAAAAATTAATTCATTCATTCAAAAATGTACAATAAAATATTGAAACTACTAATTCTATAATTGATACAAACTCATGAAAACCGTTAGATTCTCTCTGAATATACAATACTCAAATTTTCCTAAATAGATTTTTTATTACAACTACAGCAAAATATTCTTTGCAAAGTTTTCTTGGATACTTACGTATTTTGCTACCGACCAGTCTCGCTTATAAAAAAATGTCGCCAAATTACAAGACCTTGCTAAAAATGGTCATCGCATACGTAAACAAGATTATTGTATTTGTACGTATGTGCGAACAGCTTTGGCCAATTGGCTGTATATCACGACTTTGGCGATGTATATTCATTTGCAAAATTGGTCGATGATATAGTACGCAAGTATCTTTTCTTGCTAAATTTATGAGTGGCTGATTTCCAGCCGTTTTTATTAAAAATAAAGGATTTATTGTTGAAATTTCCAAAAAATTATACGGCATTCATAAAAGATTTAGGATTTCTATTAAATTCAGAAGCGCTACAGCCCATGAGGGCCAGGACCTACTGTGCCCATTCCAGTATACGTGACCATTGGGCGCTGAGGTGCTGGAGCAGATTTCCCGATCAGGTAGTCAATCTGAAGTGAAATCCCCTGTGTTGGTACTCATTTATCTACCCACTGCAGTAGGGATGAAAGGCTGAGTCGATCTATCCTAGCCCGGGGAATATAATTTCTATTAGTCCTTAAAATTAATGCGTAATTATCCAAATATATGAGTAATACAAACAAATTTAGAATAAGCACAATTTACATTTTATTACAAAGCAAGATGCTTTTGGTATTAAACTTAAAAGTCTCTGCAGCTAAAATTTTGATAGTATTTTGTATAATATACAAAAACTTTAAGTTGAAGGTATACAATGGTAGTCATGAGGCAAAACTAAAACTATGTCTACATTTGAGAGAGGGGGGATAGGGAAGAATAATTATCATCACATTATATATCCCTTACATAGACGCATAAAACTTTTAAAAAATCGGGCATTAGAAAGAAATTTTACAATAGCTTTATGTAAATTTTCATGCAATATTCGTGATTTTCAACTGTACAAATCTTTTGTGTTATTTATTTTATTTTATTTTTTGTATTCATTAAAAATTCAAAAATTTTCTTTCTTACCTTTTATGATCATATATTAGCACACTTATTAGAGTATCAAAACTTTTGAAAATGTGCAAAACTTCACGTATAAATGACGCACAAGTACAATAAAATCCATACATCCTGCTGTAAATTATCTCCAATCAATGAATAAAAAACAAAATTAATGACAATGCTTCAGACGATGCATTTCCATAAATTACACCTAATGCTTATAGTTAAGTACTTATCGTGTACAAGAGCATTGCATCAATCTTTTAGAAAATTTTATGCAAAGCCATAGTACCCGAAAATAACCCAAATCACCAAAAAAAAAAAAAAATCGCTTAAACGCATTGAATTTCAGAAAATCATGGCTTTTGTATTCTCATGTAAATAATGGAGGGAGCAATTTGGCGATCTTTACCCGATCATCGGCACGGATTTAATGGAGAAATAACGTGTTAGTAAATCCATGTGTGAATCCATTGTTTCGAGACTTTGGCGTAAAATTATTGTGTAGCAAGTGGAAGGGGGGGGGATTATCTACCGGCTTTTTTGGTGATATATAATTTGTACGCCAAAACAATTTCGTTACTTACTTGACTTAAAAGTGTGGGGATTTGTCACGGCATCGTGATTTAAGCATATAAAAATATTATGTGTTACTTTTTACTTTATGTTTGCAAAAAAAAAGTTGCATTTTCTTAGAAGTTCTCTAATTCCCTTTAAAAGGTATAATTTCATCACATAAATGCTTCATTACTCTTCAAAATAAATCGCGCTAAAGTAAACGAACGCTTGCTTGAATAAAATTTAAGTAGTTTTTATATAACAATGTTACTTAAAGATTTGAATTTTATTTTATGTTTCGCATTTTGTTTTTCCTTTGTGTTAAGGGAAGCATTTGAAGCTGAGATGAAATTTATAGAGGAATTTTTCCTTAGTTTTTTCATTCAAATTTTTCGCCATATACATGTTGATGCCTCCATTATGATGCATAATGTAGAATTCGATGCTACTGTCGGAGGGAAGTTTCGTTCTGGATACCTTTCGCTCCGAACGAATGCGAGTACTTTACTGACCATGCCAAAACGATCGTCTTCGCGTGATGTGATGTTGATACTAGTTCATATAGATATCACACCGCCACATACTCCCCTGTCAGTGTTTCGGCGAATAGGCGAACGCACGATACCATATTCGTGGCGAGCATGTAAGCAGTTGCGTCACGTGTGACGGTTAAATTGCGTTATTTGTGTGAGATGGCATGAGAATTGCGTCATTCGTGTGACGGTTTGGTTGCTTTTACGGTGGATAGATGGCGCCACGACTGCGGTTCATATCACGTCCAGGTCACCAATGTTGGAGGGAAGGTTCGTTCTGGGTACCTTCCTTTCCGAACGAATGCGAATACTTTACTGATCCCGCCAAAACGATCGTCTTCACGTGATGTTGGTACTAGTTCATATAGATATCACACCGCCACACTACAATGAAGCTTTAGTAGGTAAGATATCATTTATTAACGTCTCACTATAAAGCAGTGGTCTTCAAACTTTTTCAACTTACGAAACCCCTAGAACTTGAAGGTATTTTCGTGGAACCCCATTCCACACCCATACTTAGAAGAATATATCCCAAATCAATATTTAAACTAGATCGACATGTTATAAGTACTTTATGTAAAGGCAATTAAAAGAAGTATTGCATATATTATTCAAAAACTTCCAATCTAATTTTTCAATATACACTGCTCAAAATAATTAAAGGATATTGTAAGTTTTATATAAAATAAAGATATAAGTGAATTTTTTTTCCGAAAAGGGGAGAAGAGAATCACAAATACAAATTTTTCTTATTTTCAAACTGTGGAGTATGCTAATTTTGAGTTCTGCGTCAAAAACGTCGCTTCAGCGGCAGCTAATGAAATTTGACTTTCAACTGAAATGAAGACAAGGATGATCGGCATTCAGTGACTGCTTTGTTTCGATGAGTACGATGCCTCAGCGAAGTCATTTAACAGATTTAAAAGCTTGGAGAGTTGTTGGTAGGTAAGAAGGGGGCCAAACTCAAGCCAAAATAGTGCAAGCCATTGGAGTGTCACAAAGTGTGATTTCCAGGATCTGGAACCGTTTTTTGGAGACTGGAAGTGCAGGCCGAAGACCAGGACAAGGTCGTAGACGGGCAGCAACGCCCAATGAAGATCGTTATTTAGTGTTAACGGCTCGGAGACACCGAAATATGAACGTTACTCTTCTCCAACAACACCTTCGCTCGGCTACTGGCACCACGGTTTCAACTCAGACTGTCCGAAACCGGCTCCATGGTGTAGGTCTGTATGCTCGCTGACCGATGGTATGTGTTAGACTAACATCAAGGCATCGTCGTGACCGCAGGGAGTGGGCAACAGAGCATGTGAACTGGAGGAGAAATGAATGGAGCAATGTTCTTTTTTCTGACGAGTCCCGTTTATCTGTTCCTCCGGATAATAGGCGTATTTTCATCTGGAGGGACCGTGGCAGTAGGAATAATCCTGCGTTCGTGCACAAAAGTGTCAGATTTGGCGGTGGGGGAGTCTTGGTGTATGGTGGCATCTCCATTGACGGGCGCACAGACCTCTACATCATTCGAGATGGACCACATCTGACTGCTCGCCGATATAGGGAGGAGATCCTCAGACCTATTGTAGTCCCTTACGCTGCAGCAATCGGAGATGACTTCATTTTAATGACGAGAACTGCAGGCCACATCGTGCTAACCTGGTGGAGGATTCCCTTTTCGAGGAAGGAATCGTACGAATGGAATGGCCAGCGTGTTCTCCAGACATGAATCCAATAGAGCACGTTTGGGACGCTCTAGGAAGACGAGTTGCTGGCCGCCAACCACCCCCACAAACTCTCCAAGAACTGGAAAGAGCTCTTCTTGAAGAGTGGGACAGAATACACCAACTCGTGGTTAATAGCCTCATTGAATCCATGCCTCAAAGGTGCTCAACGTTGCTGGCCGTCCGTGGAAACCATATCCCCTACTGAAAATAATTTCCTTTGAAGAAAACACCTTTTCTTATTCTTTTTTCTCATATGCACAAATTGTGTTTTTTTCCTTTTGTACACAAATGCGCAATAAAATGCATTTTTTTCTGCCAAACATGTGTAATTTATTCTCATATAACCTACTACGTCTGTCGACCATGTATCAATCAGCTAAAAAGTTTCACAGCCCCAAGATCCACTTAAAACCGCAATATCCTTTAATTATTTAGAGCAGTGTAATTTACTCATTAATAATCTCAATTCTAAACCAAATGTCACCGACCCGTCCATTTTATTTTGTAACTGGGACATATACATGCTTTTTTCACACTAATTGTCGAAGTCTACGCCTATTGAATTTATTTCCAGTCGTATTTCATATTCTGCATTTGATTTGTTTTAAAATTTTGTTTTTGTAGCCACTCTCGTTGAGAAATACATTTCACAGAAACACAGTGTTCTTAATGGCATTAAAATGTTTATAGCTGTGTAACAATACTGTGAACTTTTCATGACTTTGCAACATAAAATTTAGGAGCTGTTCTTGCTTAAATTTAGATTTTAACATCGAATCTGTTGATAAGTTGTTCCCTCTCCTTCATTATAGGTTGGGTTTTTTCCCACAATTGCACGAACTGGTGCATTTTCCATTAAAAAATTATTTAGTAATGCAAGAAACTGTGTTAATTAGCGGATATAAAATTATCTTGCGGAACCCAAGATAGTAAACAATAGAATATTCACAATATAATGAGAAGCATATATTTAAAGATAAAACACACATTTTAAAAACTTCTTTTATTATATTACAACAAAGGTTTAAAAAGTGTTGAATTTTATTGATAAGCTTTATCAATTTTGTGCATCAGTGGTGCCAGGAACTTTTCAAGGTGAGGGGGGGAGTCAGGGTCTAAAGTCCACCATTCTCGTATAATGCTACAATACGCCGCACAACATATTCTTTTGATTTTGTCGATTTTCGGGAACAAAAAAACAATAAAAAATTAATTATTGAATAAATAGTTAACATTAATTAATAAAATTAGTTAATAATATAATCAATAAGAAAATTTTACTTATCAATCAAAAAAACTCAAGGGCTTTGGGGAGGGGGTCCTGACTCGAGAGCACCCCCTTGTGTGCGTCACTGTTGTGCATACATTTTACAAATCTTAATTTTTATTTTTCATTTATTAATACTGCTTTTATAGGAAATCTAATAAAATAAAGTGAAAAAATGTTCTATAGAGATTACTAAAGTTAAATTATTTAACCATTTTCAAACGATTTGGATCATTCATCTTTAGATAAAATCAGCTTTCAAATAGACTTTTAATTTGATTTTTAAATAAAATCTTGCAACCAACACAGAATATGAACAATAAGAAAAATGCATTCACATTAAAACTCACTTCAATTAAAATGTATTTTAAAAATGATGTAAGTAAAAAGAAAGGATACAAATATTTATTTTTCTCTGTATGATAATTAAAGAATAAATATTTATGAAGTAATTTTATATAACTCTCACGAATTTCAACATTCGTTTGTGAACTACCTCAGTGTAAACAAGTAAATAAATATAAATTTAAAAAATTCGTTGAAATCATGTTGGCTGTAAGAAATATTTTCTCATTTGAGAAACGTGTTAATTTAAATATTATTTAATGAGGAAGAAAAACATTCAGGGAACTTTAATAACATATCTTATGAAACGAAATTAAATTTTAATTAGCACGAATAATATTTATTTCTATGAAACCGATCTTGGGTCTCTCTAGTATATACACTCTGTCGCAAAAAAATATATGCACCCAGAAGAAATTGAGCTACATTCACGAAATTTGGTATGCATGTAGTGTATATGAAAATAAACAAATGATTAAAAATTCAGAACAAAATATCATTTTATTAAGCGGTTACAGCTTGCAAAAGGTTAAAAAATCAGTAAGTAGTAAAGCCACCTCTGGCAGCTATACAAGCCGAAATTCGGCGTGGCATCGATTCAATTAGATCACTTATGACCCCCTGTGGAAGATCCTGCCATAGTCTTTGCATCTGCGCAGTTAATTCTCCTGTATCTCGGGACGGCTGCAGTTGCCTTCCCAGCGCGTCGCAGACATGCTCTATTGGCGAAAGATCTGGTGACCTGGCAGGCCATGGTAGGACGTCATATCCTTGAAGACATTGTTGGGAGAGTCGCGCAGTATGTGGACGAGCATTATCTTGTTGATAAATGGCACCTGGGCGACTTGATAGCATGGGTAGCACAATCGGCGTTAAAATATCGTCCACGTATCTGAAAGCTGTCAAAGTGCCTTGAAGGACCACTAAAGATGATCGTGTGTCCCAAGAAATTGCTCCCCACACTGTCACACCTTGTGAAATTGCTGTATGCCGCTCGACAATAAATGCCGGATCGGACCGCTGGCCGCTGCGCCTCCAGACACGTGTGCGGTGGTCATCAGCACTGAGACTGAATCGGGATTCATCACTGAAGACGACACGTCTCCAGTCTGTCACACTCCAAGTTGCCCGAGGTCGGCAAAAATCCAGTCGACACTGCCTATGATGTGGGGTCAGTGGTAAGCGTCTTAGCGGACGTCGGCTCCTCAAGCCAACTTCGGTCAGTCGTCTCCTTATGGTTTCTCTTGATGGCACTGGATGTCTGGAAGGAGGTAAGTGGCGTTGAATCGATGCTAGCGACGTTGTTGGTGCCGAAGTGGCCACTCTTCTGATTGCACGGTCCTCGCGATCATTTGTGTTCCTGGGACGTCCTGACCCTCCGCGACGGTACACTCTACCTTCTGTGATCCACTGTTGCCAACACCGAGCAACTACTATATCGCTCCGACCGAGGTGGCGGCCGATACGTCTATTCGACCAACCTGCTTCTCTGAGGCTTATTATACGGCCCCTATCAAAGTCCGTCAGCTGCTCGTACTGCCGCCGGTTACGTCTTAGAGGCATCCTAAGTCTCAATATCGTCTATCAAAGTCATCAGATTCGTTTGGATAGCCGTACGGCGCTCGTACTCATGCTTTTAAACTCTCCCAGTTGCGCAACTAATATGCGCATAGCACACTTAGCCTTGTCTCATTGGCTTCGAAATTTTAATCATTTGCATATCTCTTACCAGACTACATTCTTGCCGAGTTTCGTGATTGTAGCTTGATTTCTTCTGGGTGCATATATTTTTTTGCGACAGAGTGTATATATTTAAATATAATCAAAATATAAATAAAAATCAATCACAACTTAATAATCAATTAAAAAATTGAAATTATATGAATCTTATAATATAATATATATATATACTCTTATATTTTAATGAGTTTTTATAGGTTTTTCAAATCCATTTTCATCCATTCTTTGCATATAGAATTTACACAATTTGTCTATACTTATTTTATTTTATTATACTATATGTGCATGCATATCAATAGATCATACAAGCGCTCTCACATACTTAGTACTCGATAAATTGGATATTCACCAGAAAACAGTGGTTATACAATCACATTAAGAGTTTTCAATATTTTCTTAAATTTTACGAGAGTACAAATTTTTAAAATTCTTTGCTTAAGAATTAGTGTGGTATACTTGAAAAATTAAAATTGGTTAACTCTCTCTGCTCATTCATTCGGAAGTTTTTGCTCAATGTACTCTTTTTCTGTTAGGAACTTTTTGGTTTATACTCTGTTCGTATTTTTCCTTATTGACCAACTAAATCACAAAGATGGAAGGTTGGTACGATCAAACCAGTTTAACTCCTTTTATTCGCTTCTATGTCCGATATTGTTTTTTGGCTCTCTAGGTTTAATATTTAATTTTTATTTATTTGTATTTTTTTCTACTTTTTAAATATTTAATATGTTGCTTTCTTGAATTTTTTTTATTATGATTTATTTTTTCGTGTTCTTAGAAGTATTTTATATTTTTAATTCATTTATACGTATACGTATTAAAATTCATGTAAATAATTTTTGAAATATCCTATATATGTATTAGAAAAATAAATTATGCTCTTCTTTTTAAACTCATTATTAAAGCTGAACAATGCGCAGGGCCAGCTCAAAGGGTTTTGCCACCCCGGACAAAAATGGAAAATGCCGCCCCCATCCCTCTTTCTACATATATATATATATATATATATATATATATATATATATATATATATATATATATATATATATATTATTTTAAGTCTTAAGAAATTCAAAATAATTCGAAATTAAGTACGTGGCAGGAAAGAAAAAGAATCGTCTATTAAAGCAGGTCAATTTCTTTGAAAAATAGACTATTAATGGTAGGGATCACAAGCGTTTACTTTAACTTATAGTAACTACGCTCAAGACTAAAATAAAACATCTAGTGTGGCTCTCTATATCTGCAAAAACCTCATATTACCCTTGTCTCCTTTTGGATAGCTGAAACCGGATATCGTAAAAGTGAAAGGAATGTTCGTTGTCATCTCACTCCGGGATGGGAGAAAGTTTCTTGAGAAAGATGTGTAAACTTATCAAATTTCAAGTTTGTCACTCCAAATCTGGCCTCGAATCCTTCAAGTTTCAACATAAAAGAAAACTATCATTAAATATACAGAGTATAAAAAAAAAATTAAGATACATTAAATGAAATACCAAAAATTCGCACCCAATAACATTTCAGAAAATATATCAATTTGTTTGTAACAAAAATAAATATTTTTCAAATCTGATCCAAATGCCACTACTGATTATATGAAGTATAAAAAATTTTTGATTTGTGCTACATTCTATTCATTATAAAAGATATGTGGACTAATTTTGTACTTCCATTTTTTTAAATATAATTTTTTACCTCTTAGATTTCCGTTCCTCAACTTGACAGTTTTAAAAAATTCACCAATCCACAATAAAAAATAAATATGATCACCTTGACACCTACATCATTAGGATGAAATACAACAGACATATCTTCTGTTTTAAACGACAGGTCGAATCAAAACCGCTCAACCGCTTGAGCTTTTAAAAATGGAAGAACACGGACACAGGCACATCGTCCATCAAGCGTTCACACAACTCCGACAAAGCCAAACAAAGGACAGCCGACAACAGCTCCTCCCCCCGTCATAAGCTTACGTGACTTCCATACACATTCAGTTCCCCTGTTGTCTTGGTGGAGCGTAACATTTACATAAGCTTTTCAGGTTAGATAATCATTTACGCCACCTTTGGGTGAGAAAAGAGTTAGGTATTTGGAAGAGATTTCGGAAGATTCCAACTCCAGATAAAAATAGATCATTTTATTTTTTTTTTCTTTTCCAGAAACCGAGGAAACAATGGGATTGAGCTTCACGGTAGAGAAATCTACAGATACCGGTCATTATGACACCGGCCGAAACACGACAGTCAACCGGTGGATGAGATCCTATCGAGGGTCTACGGGAACTTGTGAGTAATACTGAGCATTGGTAGAAGAGTATTTTTTTTTTGCTCATTCCCAAGGTCAATTCGTATTATTCAACTTTCGTTCCAGAATAAACCAAATAATTAAGTATAGAATATGTGCAATTTAAATAATTTTTATATCGTAAAGATTTCTAGTTTTTTATATTGTTGTAAGTTGGTCAAATCAGGACAACATATAATTGTGTATTCTTTATATTGCATGATTCACAAGTATCCAAAAAAAGAAAAAGAGAAAAAATTACAGTCGAACCTCTATATTGCGAGTTTTTCAGTATAGCGAACTTTTTCCTGAAACCAAGAACATTTCACGATTTTCTTCGTAAAATAACCTCCCAATAGTGAAGTGCATTTTCTATATAACGGACTTTATCTCTAAGACTCATTTTTTTCTCCCTACTTATAAGACAATTTCTCAACATTCCAAATTATTCTCCCTTTTAACACATTTTATTGCGGTAATAAATCTTGAACTGGTTTTATTAAGCGCCTAACTCGCCGAGAGCAATAAAATTCTGGGCGTTTCATCAAAGAAGTGCAACCCTAACCTCCATTACCCAGTTCACTGGAAACTTCAATATTCCCTTTCATCTTCAGTAGAGTTGCCTCGTGTCCCCGTGTTCTTTAACTAGTCTCGTTCATTTGTAGTGTTGATCAGTCGTACCGGTAACTTCTTTTCTAGTAGCTCGAAAATGTCAAAACGTAAGAGCTTAAGCATCAAAGAAAAATAATTAATTCTTCAGAAAATGGATAAAAGCGTCTTTCCTTGCAGTTCTTCTTTCTTTTTTTTCTCCTTATTTTTTTATAGCTAAAATATATAAAATAAATATGTATTAATTTACAAAAAGGTGTGAAAAATTACTTTTTTTAAAAAAATAGTGTTTATGAGTTAAAAAAAACTTTATTTGGTTTATAAAGAAAATTGAAAGATGAACCTCTGTATAGTGAATTTTCCATATAACGAACCTTTTTCCGGGATTTAGCGACCTCGTTATATATAGGTCCGACTGTATTTTATTCATAACTAGAACGGGAGAGTTCGATATGAAATACATAATTCAAATTTAAAAATATTGTTAAAGTGATGTAATTGGGTTCTTTAAAGACTTGTAAGTAATACAAAGCTTCATAAGAAATTTGTAGCCACCGTAGTCGAGTGGTCATGGTCACGAATTCGTAGTTGACATCGCTTGTCAAATCGTGGAATCAAGTCCTCGCCTTTAAGTCAGGGGTGGGTAAACTTTTCCAAGGCACGGGCTACTTCTAATTTTTTCAAAATGTTGCGGTCTACCCAAGTAGCGTAAGTGTGGCAAGTTAAGAAAAAAGTCTAAAATATTTCTAATATATAACTTAATAATAAATACGAAATATGTACATAACTATACAGCTACAATGAAATACACTGACACTTTTAAGACCGTGTTCAAAGCAAAACGCAAGATACATACATGTTAATAATAGCCACAAATATAATAATAACAAAAGATGCATGGTAAAATCCTAGGAGAGCCCACACCCTTGGCGACAAACCGAAAAAAGCGCCAAGCCAGAACAAGATGGCGCCAAGCGAAGCCGACAATGGTGGCAAAGGAATATAGCGGGAAAAGGTGGATGCATAATGAAAATATATGTAAACAATACAGAAATTAAACATTTAAGATAAAAAATATAAAAACAGCACTTACTTTCTTATTGCTAATCTTTTCCAAGTGGAGGGTACAGCGTAACGACAGATTTTAAAAAGCTTTAAAGGTCTCATCGCTAAGCGAATGATCGTGTGAGCGCCGCCATATTTATTCTGCGAGGTAATGGTCAAACATACATTCGGCGTGGCTGGTACAATTTCGAAGAAAGCGTTTTATTGCCGACCATGTTACATCATGCCGATCATTACATTTAGGACATTCATAACTTGAAGCAATCAATCCTTCCTTCATACACCATTCAATCAATTCTTTCTTACCTTTCGCATTCAACAAAGTAAAAAAATTCTAAAGTATATTCCCACACTCACGCAGCCAGCCCGGAGCCCAACAACAAAATGAAATTCGAAATGTGCGCCCACAATATACGAAAATGCTAGAAATAGTTAGGGTTGCCACATGCAGTGTTTAAAAAAAGTAAGGTTACCAAGATGGTACAATTATCGCCAACCAAAGTAATTCGCGCCAAGGGTGTGGGCTCTCCTAGGAGTGAACCAGATGCATTTGTTGCGAAACAATGCAAAATACATTAAAAAATAAAACATTTTCATCTAAAGCTAGTGCTCATAGTTATATAATGAGTAGAAGCAATCAATTTTGAATACTTCGGTTTTCATTTACTGCTTATCTTCAAGCGATCACTCCAAAATGTCTTGCCGGCGCACCGGTCGACCGTGATCGACTTAATGCCCACCCCGCCCTTAATTGGTTTGCCCGTACGTTGTACAGGCTACTGAAAGTTGGCCGCAACTGGTTTCACCGTACGCTAGATGGGCACTGATATTTTCTTTTTTTTTTTGATTTGGGCTTATTTTTAATTCTTATTTTACGGTGTATTATTTAGTGTTAGTATTTTGAAAAGGTGATGCAGTTTGTCTTTGGTACTGAAATGTTTTTCGTTCGGCATTTTTTTGTTGGGAGGCCTGGAATTAGTATAGCGTTTAGTTATAAACAGCAAAAAAAAATGCGCCTTTTTGAAATGATAACTTCTTTAGGCGCGTTTTGCTGGAGAATGAACTTGAATGATGCGTTTTAAAAAGCCAAGTATTGTTACGCTCGGGTTTGTAACGGTCATAACCTGGATTGGAATTTTCCGAAACAATGTGAAATCCTTCAAGACTTGTTATAAGTATGAGAAAACACATTCTCAACATTTGGTATATGTTAAGTCATCAAGAGCAACAAGTCTTGAAGGACTTAACATTGTTACGGAAAATTCCGATGCAAAATTCTTCCATGTTCTAAGGGAATCTACATCTCTCAGAGATCTACAAAATGAATTTAAAAGGTTATCACAAAACAAACTTAAAACAATCACAGATATCTTCACAAACTTCATTTCAAGAAAAAAGGTAATATCAATAAATTCTTTGAATTGTCAAAGTTTACGTGTATACGCTTTGGATCTCGATGACAATGTTACGCAACATGTAACTTTATTACTTTTAAGAGGAACGGATAAATAATGAGGAAAAAATAGATGCTCCAAATTTTCATTGTATTGCTAAATTCCAAAAACACAATCACAGAGCTCGAGGAGTTGCTATACATAAAAATAAGAGAGATATGACAACTTATGTCATTTCAGAAATGGATGTAGCATCAAATACTACTGAATCATTTGGGTTTAATGAGTCATGTTTCGGAGAAATTTGTGCTGCCAAATGCAGAGCAAAAAATGAACAAATAATTCTGATGGTCACTATTTATATTTCAACAAATCAAACTGTAGAGAAAATGTTAGAATTCATTCACAAAAATTTAGTTGCTTACACTGTGAAGCCGGATCAACTCTTCCGAACAAATTGCCTATTATTTTAAGAGGGGATTTTAATATAGATTTTTCAAAAGACAAATCAAAACCTTTAGTTGATTTTTTTAAAATTAAAATTTAATTTAATTATGTCAAATGATCCAAATGAAAGAACCACAAAGTACGGAAGAACACTTGACGGAGTTTGTTTTAGATATTTATAAATAATTTTGAATCTAAAGTATTCATAACCTATTTCAGCTATCATAAACCCCTATTATCTCCTTCTTGGAATACAATTAATTCACAAATATGATTGTAAATTCCACGAAAAATATTACTTTATGTGAGTACAGACATATGAATAAATAATTTTATATATATGACAATACTAATATCCCTTGTTTTTTATTCCTAACTATCCCTTAAATAACTTTACAAAATTTAAAGTTATCCCTCCTATCGTGTGGCCATAAGCACATACACTTTTTTTTATAAGCATTTTGGGTAAAAAAAAAAGGATTGCTAAAGGAGTTAAGGACTCACGCATAGAGAGGCTCATGCATATTAAATTTGTTGAGGCTGAGAGCCAGTAAGAGTTTATTAACGTCACACTATAAAAGCAGCACGATAACTTATGCTGACGGATCTCGTAATTTTCAACATCGGCCAAGTAACGAGCACTGTTGAGGTAGAAAATTTACACAAAGGGATGGTGTGAAATTTGGAATGAGTGAACATTAACGTCGTACTGGTCAGCTACACGAGGGTTTTTGGAAACGGACAGTGGCGCACACAAGGGGAGGGTCCTGGGGGTCGAACCCCCAAGCCCTTGATTTTTTTTCGAATGATTATAATTCTAAGTATACAGTACGTAAAATTTAATTAAGTATTTGTTATTAATGATTAATTTTATAAATTAATGCTAATTATTTATTCATAAATTAGTTTTCACTGTGTTTTGTTCCCGAAAATCAACAAAATCAAAAGGAGCATGATGCAAGAATGGTGAACTTTCGACCCTGGACCCTTCCCCACCCCCCTTGAAAAATTTCTGTGTGTGCTACTGGCGATGGATCTCGTATTTTTTAACCATGGTCAAGTGATGAAAACAACACATAAGCTGGCACCCCATCTCCTAACTACCACACCTCATGAAAGTTTGGAGAATAGGTTGCCAGCTCAGGTTTTGTATCCGTCACTTGCTCGTGTCTCAAAATTACGAGGTCCATCGTCAACAGCTTTCATACAACTGCTAAATACGACGATAAAAGAAATTAATAAATAACTAATTAGTCCCCATCAAAGAAAACTCTTACGTAACTCATTTCCCATTATTAAAGCAAATAATAATTCAAAGTGGTTCATATGATTTGGTTAAGTTATTTTGATTTTTGAAGATTTATAATTTCAGATGGGTAGAAAAAGAGGAGATGTACAAATAATGGTATGAAAAGCAGTATCTTCCTTAAGCAAAATAATTTGGGAAAATGACTACAATCTTAGCATGATATAAATGATTTATTAAACAAAATGAAGGATGAAATTCTTAAATAAAGATATATTAAACACCAGAGGAAAACGTCATCCTCTTACATCTAGTGCTTAGCGTCCGTCTAAGTGATTTCCCGAGTCCCCCGTTTCCCCTTTTGTCGGGCACTATTGGCAAGATGTGACGTCAGTGGGGATTGCTCCATTCGAAGTTACAGGAGTAAGGGGATGTGACAGTGCACTTATCCAACCCTACAATAATATTTCTCATCTCAAAATTTTTAATCCCCTCCCCATCCAAAAAAAACTAGGATAATGATGCTGAGACCTTATCTAAGGTTTTCTAGTGGTGGAGTGGATGCTGCAAATGACGGAAAGGGGGTCTGGATTTCTTCCAGATGAAGATGCGTCGAGAATGAGAACTCGTGCTTAATCTGGTTTCACTAGTGAATAGAACGATTGGGGTATTGATTCCTGTTTTCGAATGTCGATCATGACCTTTTTTTAAACGTGGATGGGGTGTAAGCAGGTCGCCTTGCAAACGGACCTTACTCGCGAAGTCCTCTGGAAACAGTAACGCTTGAGACTTGGTTTCCCCGTAAGCTTAAAATTCACGAGATAACTGAGAAACTGTTGCATTCTGGTTACATCTTACTGAGATGCGTAAATAAAGGTCTTGGTAGGTCATCGTTCTTGAGCAACAAAAGATTCATTAAACCATCTCCATAATTGCAGCGTTGTAGTAAAGTATCTAGCAATATCTGCTTCAGACTGCTCCGAATCAAGTCTGACAGTGATTTGCTTCATTATTCCCATTATCCTAATTTGGTGACTACTCAATTTAATTGTTTTTTGAACCAAAAATTGAAAAAAACCTCACGGACGTTGCTTTTGGAAGTCGAAAACAATTCAATTGTGTATCATTTCTAGCCTTGACACAAAATGGTATTTGAATGTTATACGCATATTAAAGTATATCAGACAAAATATTAAGCTTGTAACATACAAAAACATTAACAAAGATTGAAGAAGGCTTATATAAAAAAAAATTAGGTATTCTTCATATGTTAATGAATTCAAAATTTGGTATTGTTATTGGAATATTTTTATAATTGAAAATAATTCCTCTTCCATGTTCGAAAAAGTATACAAAAAAGTTGTCTTAACAAAGTGAACGCACTCTGAATAAAGTTAAGCCTTTAAATTTCTTAAATTAAAAAAAAACCATTCAGTTTGAAGAGCTGAAAAATAAAGCTCCAACATAAAAAAAAAGTTATGTTCACAAATTATTTTCATTTAAATTAGCTGTCAAAAGCTATTAACCATGAAGTAACAATTTAACTAACATGAAAAGCCATTTTTCATAATCTTTTTACTTAACAACCGAGTTAAAGAAGTTGCTTCATAGTAATGAAGGAAAAAATATCAATGGTTTCGTCTGGTGTTCTTAGAAGATTTATTTTTAAACTATTTCTAAGTTGTGAATAATGATATCTTAACTGCACAGTGATGTCTTGTCTGAAATGGTGATACCTTTGCAAATTTATACACGGTATAACCTTTTTTCGATGAGGTAATGATTTATTTCAAAATTTTACTTTCAATTTAAAGTAATATTACTTTTAAGGTATTCGACTACTATAGCGAAAACAATTTTTTGAAAAAATGAAGATATGGGGATTTTGTTTGTGATTTTTAGATTTATTTATTGTTTTTTAAGGAAAAGTCCTAAACTTGAAAACAAAAAACAAAAATATATTATTATTAAAATAAGAAAAAAAAGGTGAAAATGTACAAAAAACTACATAAACGGGGCCCGCTCTGAACAAAAATTTTATGAACAAATTTTCAAATTTTCAATTTTGATGTGTTACTTTGTTGTTCATGTTTGAAAAAACATTCAGGATAAGAGATATTTTAACTTTTACAAAAACTAGAGCACTTTATCATAGTGATTATATGAAATTGCTTAAAAAACAGTGATTATATTCATATAAAGGACTGTAAATTTTGAAATAAAGCAGTGATTGATAAATCTGAAGGTTAAAACACTTCTTCTGTTATACAGAACATACACGAAAAATTTCAGCAAATTACTTTCAAAACTTTTTGAGCAATCGTTATCCCCGTTTGAGCTTTTCGGGGGAAAAAACACTTTTCGAGTAAAACGCATTTTAAAGTTTGACATCTTATGCAAAGTTATGGCATCTGCTTTTACTAAAACACTTGTAGCTTTTGTTCTAGTGAATGGAAAATAAAAAACTTGATATTTTTATTAAGATAATAAAATGATATATAAAATAAAATCATAGAAAAAATTGTCAATTTTTGAAAAAAATTAAGATTTTAGCGTAGTCAGATACCGTAAGTTTAAGAATATACGATCAGAGTGAAAAAATTTTTCTTTTTTTCTCGTTAAAGTAAAAATAAATTTTATGCACTCAAATTAGGTTTTTGCAATATTTCCAAATAAATAATTATGTGAACTGTTTGATTGTTATTACTTGTGAGCAAAAGCCTTCTGAATTTTTAAATTGAATGATTAATTTATTTTAATCTACTTTTTTCGCTCTCTGAAGCAACAGGAGGGTTATTGGCAACAGACCTCATGATTTTGAACCACAGCCTCGATAGATTTAATTTACATGGGAGTAGCACTAAGTATAGGATTCGAATTCACGACTCGACAATGATGGCCATGACTTCGCGACCATGACCATTCGGTTAACAGGGCCTCCGAATTTTTAAAGATTTTCTACTTAGTAAAATTAATTAAAGAAACAAAATATATACATTTTTAAAGAGCAAGAAGTGATTTCTTTTTATATAAGATCCAGACACTTCTCAATGTATCTTTATTCTCTATTAGCGTCATTCGATGTACATTTTTGTCTTTGTTTACATAACTTTTTTTTAAGACAATAAAATAAAGTGCTTCTTATCTGTTATTTTAACATATATTCGTTAATTTTGTAAATTTTTGTTATATATAAGGCTGTCTTGGGTAATAGCACGAGAACTCTAACTAAACGCGAAGCCCATTTTCAGACAGAAAAATGACCCAATTCTCATGGAAATTTGCAATATTATAACTCGTACCTCTGTTAACGATATGGTGTTTTTTAAAATTTCAAAATATTCCGTGAATACTTTCTTTTTTGTTTTGATACGTGAAGGCAAAGCCCGTTTAACATTATGGTATAGGATAAAATATGCGAAACACATTTTATACCAGAAAAAATGAATCAACTCGGTTAAAAATAGGAAGTATGATAAAAAATGCTGCTCTCTAAAGGATAAGGAAGCCAGAATATCATCTTAATTTTTCATTTCTTTTATATCTGAAAAATGTTCCAAATTCGGGTCCTATTCTTTAACATTAATTGAAAACAGCCATAAATAATTAAATAGTTTTTTGTATCTTCAGCCTTTATGTACCTAAAAGTTGTAATGATGAATTTTAACTGTTTCCTCACTCTTTATTATTATTAAATTTATAGAAAGAGAATGATACATTCTGAATGAAATATCTCCACTTCAGTGAAGTAGGCATTATAATTTGGCAAGAAAAATTTTCAAAAAAATAGGGCATTAATTTATAAATAAAAATTGATATCCCGAGCAGGGACGTCTTAAGACATCTTGAGGTCCTGGGACCTTACGCAAAAGTTGGCCTTGAGCCTCTACACAAAAGTAGGTATTGGGCCCCCTACGCAAATTTAGGCAACACCTATGGCCCATAAAAGTAGACAGTAGGTACATAGCACACATTGTCAAATAGCCATACAAAAAAATAACCTGAAACAAATAAATGTGTATTAACTTGCAATCGCGCGGACCGGCTCTAACGACAGCCACCTTTTGACTGAATGAGTAGTGATGGTGTGTGGGAAGGCCTAGACCTATACATGGACCACGGACATCACATGTAGCCAGTTGACACATCCGAAATTCCCAGTTTTTCAGATAATACAACCGAAAATAATATTTGACCGTTGAAATTATTCGAATCATGATCTTATTAAGGCTGAGTCGAGGACGATATGAGGCCCCCATTGTGGCAAGGCCCTGGGCAAGGGCCTAATCTGCCCATGCCTAGGACGTTCCTGATCCCGAGGCGTGGAACATGATTTCATGCATTAATTTACTGGAAATAATGTGTAGCAAATTCTACACGTTCAATTAATCAATTTTGATCAATTTTTTAACAAAATATACAAGCTGTTGAAATAGTTTTTATTACTTATATTACCAGTGGCGTAGCTACCAATGGGCAAAGCGGTGCCATGCATCAGGGCCATCGGACCCTGACCACCAAGCAAGTCGATTTTCCGATAATTTTTCACAAATTTTTGATAAAAAAATTAAAAGGTTGCAACATAACTATAATTATGGCAACTCAGTTGAAAGAAATTTTGAACTTCTAGAAAAATTTCCCTAAATCCTTTCCGTTGTTTGTTTAGTGTGGCGTTTTAGTGTTATTTAAAAGTTTATATTATATAGAGAGAGAGTTTCAGTTTTTTTTCTTTTTCCCTATAAACCTTTATTTGAAAGTTTCATGAAAAATCTCACCATACTTATTATAACATTTTGAAAAACCTACACAAGAGGTAATTCCTTCTTAGTTACATTCTATTTTGTTAATAACAATTATTCATATTAAGCTAGCTTCCTGTATCAATACTTCGCAATCTTCTCGTATCTGAAGTAGATTAATATAATTTTGTGTCCCTCCACTGCTCTTCTGCAGAGGGTTTTTTTTTTCTTAAATAATAATTATTATTATATTGTAGTGTATTTCAATTAATAATAATATTGTATTGTTCATGTAATTTTTTTTGTGACGTTTCCTGTCTATCCCGGTGGACCATTTTCTAGCTCTAAGCCCTCTGGTGGGTGTGAGTTTGATCCTCCCAAATAAATAGTCAGAATCTACGGAAATTTCTGCAGGCAGCTGGGTTTCTAGGAACCTTAATCCCGTATCCGACAAAAGTTTATTAGATGACACGGCTTTAGTGGAATTTTCATGCTAAAGGTGTGCTGCATGGCTATTGGACAAATAGCCAGATATTCTCCAACGACATTTTGTAGCGTAGCATTATGTTTCTCCTTCCTTTTAATGTCAGTAAGTATCCGAGTTCATACCAAATGTATTGCATATACTATAAAACTGAAATTAGGGATAACAAAGAAAGAAACCAGTGGTGCGTTTAAGTGCAAACAATGCCGAGAAAAAGACGACAATAAACAAAGAGATTGTAGCCTTGTATATTTAAAACATTCATAGATCTTTACTTGATAAAATCTAACCAAGATAGGGACCTCAATTTCTTTTAGCACCAGGACCTTTGGATACCTAGCTATGCCACTGATTATTATTATTATTTATTTTTAGAGCAACTGACCCACAGTAATACAGCTTTTAAACAGCTTATGAAGGACTTTCTTTACAAATATGCAGTGGATATTTGGTTTCATATTGAATTCAGTATTCATTAATCTAAACACTTCAAATGATTGCTTCAAAAATCATTGTCCTCTGAAACATCACGAAGTTCTCTTTTGTAACAATGTCTCATCTTTGACGTCTACATAATGACTAAAAAAAGGGGAGAGACAAAGTTTGGAGACAGTTACAGTTACAAGGGTGGGGGGATTTGAGGGATGACGAAGCAAGCCAGCGATCCTGATCACACGGTAGCTATCGATAATGGGGTCATGATAGCTCCAACTGCTTCAGATAGGAAGTGAAGAAGAAGACTTTTTCCTGAAACCAACTCTCCCCTTTGGTTTGGAAAGTTCAATTTATCTTTCCTTTCCCTTTTCCATGTCTCTTCCGAGACGGAAGTGGGTTTGCCGGAATGAGGGATTCATTGCCTTCTATGGGGTGACCACGTGAAAATTGCAGGTTGTTGTATCGAGGAAATGACAGCCAAAGAATTGTTAAATGCCATTCAAACAGTGAAGGATACTAACTTAAAAAAAGTCCTCAATTTTAGATTTGCATGCATATTAAAACATTGTTAATGGAACTTTTTCATGTTGCAAAGTTTTTCAAGAGAAAAAAAATGCTTATAAAATAAAAATTTATAAGAATTTATAATTTAAAAAAAATCTTTAAACTTGTGGACTGTTTAAATTAAAATGTTATTTAAACAATTTTTAGAAGAAAAAGATTTTAAAAAACCGATTATTTTCTAGTTTGGATGGATAGAGTGATTTCAAGTAACGCTCAAAAAATCTTTTATATAAGAAATAAATAAAAAAAGAAGAAATCGAATAAGTAATGTCTCAAAACTATTATTTAGTGCTGTAAAAATTTTTTGAAAAGAGTTAAAATTTTTAATATAACAAATAACTGACTTTTTTTTCTTTTTTTTGTAAATATTTTTAATACTAAAATAATAAAAAGGGAGAGAATGGAGTTTAAAAACATGAACGAGAATAAATACTACTAATAAAATAATATAATTTGCATTTAAATTATTAAATAAATCGAATATAGATATTCATCGTAAGTTTTCAATTACTTATAAAAATTCGCAATGGTTACCGATTTTTTTTTATTAAACACGTAAATACACAAAGCCGTAGATTTTTAGGAAATTAAACGTTCTGTAAAATGAACATCTTGAAATTAAATGCTTCAGATATCCATTCAAACACCATAGACATGCTTTAAACACTAATTGGTAACTATTAAGAATGAAATTACTTTCAATTTTAAAAAAATTAAATATGCTGCATAATACACAAATCATAAGTCGGTAGTTTCTCAAATTTTGCCGTACATAGATTTAAAATTAAGAACTAATAAAAGAAAAGAATGCACACAAATTGTATAATGAATAATTTATTAACTAAAAATAATATCTTTAGGGGTTTTTCACAATGTCTGCTCTGTTTATGAAATATTACTTTTATTTGTATGAGTAGTTCTTTTTAAAGTAAATGACTTCATTTCCGTACAAAAAATGAAAATATCAATTGATTAAAATTTACTATCATATTTTAAAAAGGAAACAAAAGTCACATGCTTATCAGCCATTAGAAAAAAATCGCAACAATTTCTTTTCTTTTCTTTCTTTCTTTTTTTTTTGAAAAAGGGGAAAAAAACTAGCTATGCATAGATTAAGTTATTATGAGATTAAGGAGAAAATTATAGTAATAAAAGTAAGTCCTTAGAAAAACTTTCAAATTTTGCTCAGTGAAGCAGTATACTACAAAGTACAATACAATGTATTCTAGAATTATTTATTTAACTATAAACAGATAAGAAGGAGAGAAAAGTAAAAATAATTTCTGATGCATAAAAAATATATTTAAATCCTGCATTTCACGATTTTACTTAGCTTTCCTTTTTTTTTCATTGAATTTACACGATATGATTAAAAATCAAATAAAAATAACAAAAGTTGATATTCGAAATGATTAAGATACACGATTATGATTAAGATACACGATTATGATTAAGATACACGATTATTTAAAATGTAACTTTGCACTTTTTAATCGTTTGCGTATATCGGTTAAATCTTGCTGTTCACGTGATTCTTAATAATTTTGGTGAAATTTTTGTTAACATAAAAAAAATATATATACATAGTTTAAAATGTCGGTAGACATACAAGAGAAAATGCTCTATATTTTTAGCCACTTAAAAGCTATTGCTTTTGGTAATGCTTGGAACTCGTTTTCTCGTAACATTTTCTACACATAAAGTAGTTCTTAAAATATATTTTTTGCACAAATGAATTTTTTGTTTTCTTTTAAATCGTTTGCTATTATAATTATGTAATAATTATATACTAATTGAAATAATTCGTTTGTTATTATTATCTAACTGATAACTGTTTCTATGACTGATTTATGAAATAAAATTCGTTGAAAATAAAACTTTCTAAAGTGCGAGTTTTTTCTTACAGTCTACATCTACATCTGTCCGATCTATATTTTATTCCAATAGTGTTTGCATAGTAAACGATGTGTTGGATTCATTTGTGAAGAAATTCATGAAGTATTATGTAATTGTTATACCTCTTAGGTCTCAATAACGTCTCAGATATGCTCAATTGGAGAGAAACCAGGAGATTTCAGGCCAAGAAAGCAAATGAACATGCTGCAAGGTTTATCTATTGATAAATGCCGTATACAAGGTAGAGTGTTGTCCTGCTGATAAATACCCTTTTGAAACAGTTAAATTCAAGGTAGCACGACCAGCTACAGCACCTCACAAATGTATTGTCACGTAATCAATGTGCCTCTGAATCATAACAGAGAGAGGTGACCTGCCATTATTTCTGATGACATCCCAAACCATTTCTATTATGTGGACAAATGGTATAGAGTTCAACGATTATGGTCAAATTGGTTATATATCTCCGAAACTTATCATCATAAACCAGAACCACGACTTTTAGGTGAACATTACATTGGGCCATTCAACCCCCCTCCCCCCACAAAGTGACTCAGTCCTGACACCAAACAATATTTTAATTGTTAGACTCGCATTAATCGCTCATCGTTAAGGGTGGCTTGCATGCCAGCCGCTTTCAACCAATCGTCATGAAACTGTTCTCTCAGATATTGAAGCAATCAAAGCTCGCTGTATACATTCTGCAGAACATCGAGAGTAACTGATAGTAGAGCCGCTTTGTGTGTGTGGGATGCCTCAACTCGCATGGATCGTTGTACAACTAAGCGTGGTCTTCGGCATTTATGTTTCGTTTTTTGATCTGACTGGTAAAAAACATAAGCGCAGTTGAAGCATCTAGATGCATTTCAGCAGCAATACGATTGCAAAATTAACTAGTTGCACGTAAACGATATGATTGTAAAACTATTTTTGTGTCATCATACAAACATCCCTCACTCCTCGTGTTTTCTGGAAGGTAAAACTTCTTGAAATTCTGGATTTTTCATCCATCGTTTCCTTCTTTTTTATCCTGCACTATAATCGCATGACCAACTTGCATTTCAAGACATTAGTATAACTTATTTAGCTGCAAATTTCGCGAAACTTGTATATTTTTTAGATCAATCTTCTTGGTATCGCTTTTATTATTATTATTATTATTGGGCATTTATTTGGCTACCTAAGCTTTGTGATGCGTGATGAATTTAAAAAAAAAATCCTCCTAAGTAATTGTTATATATATATATCACATGTATTGGAGTAATTCTTAAAGATTGACAAGAGAAACGTAAAGTGCAGCCGTTTGTCATATTATATTTTATTCCAATGTTCACCAAAACAGTCTGTACTCCAAGCCATGACAAAAGACGAGTCCGATTCCAGCGTCAATCAGGAGCGAATGAGTCGTTCGTCCACGTGTTTTTAGTAAGTTCGCCGAAGTAGAAGTCAAATTACTTATGCAGGAGGTGGGTTTAATTGTCCTGATAGGAAGTTTACCTCAACTGACACATAAGGGGCTGGGGATTCATCACATAAATATGTCGCAAGAAAATGACGAAATTAGGAATTTTATCAAATCCTTAAGGATCAATTGACGAGAGATATTAAAATAACGTCTCTTCAATGTCATTTTCCTGATGAAAGTAAGTGATTTTATCATATCTCTGAACTGTTTCAGTGAAATGATGAAATGAACTAGTCAGGATTTGCATTGGCAAAATACTATCAGGGAGGGGGAGACACCTGGGAAGTCGAGCCTTGTACTTCCTAAACCTACAGGTAGTACTATCGATCCCCTAAATATCAGCCCCATATCTTTAAAAAAATAGTACCATAGGATTAACATAGGGATTGATATTTTAGTGTGTAAGCAACCGACAAGAAAGATTTAACACGTAAGAAAATACCAGCCTAATTTTCTAATTATTTGTTAATTAGTTTCGAATAAATAATTTGTATTTCATTGACTATTGTTGTGTTACTTACTTCTACTTTTAATAATGCAACCTTTTTGTTAAATAAACACTTTTTAACTGTTGACAATATTATTTCATCATTTCACTGAAACAGATCAGGGACTTGTTCAAATCCCTTACTTTTATCAGGGAAATGACCTTGAAGAGAGAGAGAGAGGACGTTATTTTAACATGTCCCGTCAATTGATCATCTCCTTCAGGTATTTGATGAAATTCCTAATTTTATCATTTTCCTGCGACATATATAAATGGTTTTAAATCTGAAGAATATACAAATATAAAATATATAAAATATACAAATTATAACTATTTGGATTTATTACAATGTTGAGCAATTATTCTATTTGAAATCCTAATATTGAGCAATTATTCTAATTTTCATTCAGTTCATCAATAAGATAAAACAGCTTTAAATTAAACAAACCATTTTTTTAGAAATTTAAAACAATAATATGAATTTCAGAATGTATTTTTTGTAACTAAAATCTTGCAATTACAGTAATTCCAGCTAACAGTACTTTATTTTTTATTCTAATCATTATAATGTTCTACATAGAAGCTTAAAAGTATCTTTCGTAGCATTTGATGTAACTGAAGGGGGAAAAACATTGCTTTTTAAGAGAAACATAACTGTTAACACAAATATGCAAATTAGAATGCTCAAGTACAAAGGGTTTAAAAAGTATTCTTAAGTTTTTCAATTTATTTATAATGATAAAAAGTCAGTATCAAAAGTTTTAAAAGTTTAAACAATAATATATTTTAAAAGATATTATGTAATTTATATTTTTCTAATTTAAACTACGTTTTTAATCAAAAACATCTTTTATAGTGTCATTTTTAAATGAAATCTCAGTTTTTAGAATTTATTTAATTCTAAAAACGATTAAATAACCGATTAACGTTCCACCTCACTTATATTTTAACGCTTTTATGCACTTGTTTTACACAAAAATTAATTAATATTCTGACATGTATAATAAGCCTTTCTTACGGGACTTGATAAGCCTTATCTTACGGGACCTCTATTTTTTTTCCCCAATGACTTTCAACATTACTTTCACGTTTTAATTTTATCTATTTATTTATTTTTAAATTTTTTTTAAATAAAGAATTCACACAAGAGTTTCACTAATTGTATTACTATTTTTATTTTTCCAAATCCTTTTCCTCAAGGAACTTACTTTTTGTAAAATTAGACATTTATATAATAATTTGTTACAATTTTTATTAAATACAAATTCTTTCCTTAAAAAATGCTCTCTTTGTAAGGAATCAAATCCGGCTTGAGAACAAAATATCATAAACATTGTAGACACTCTCCGACACATCAATTTCCAAAATAATCGCTATCTTGTCAATCGCTTCATTGTTGTAAGCAAGTCATGTACACAATGTCAAAAAACATCGCCAAACGTTGGCGAAAATTCGTGATGTCCTTTTAGTGACAGCGTTCCAACAGACCACATTTCTTCACCGTAACCTTTTACAAGAAAGAAATTTCCCCCGTGATTTGTGATAGAAATGGCGTTTGTCGCATGTAAATGCTCTCTCTCCCATGCTAATAACATCGCCTTGTATGTCGCAAAATATACGTTTTTCTCTCTCTTTGCGACATTCGTGGTCCGAATCTATTCTGATAAGAATGAAGGGGGAAGTGTCTCTCCTCATATATTATGATAAAAATGGTGACATTTTCTTTCAGAATGCCGCGCTTTTTCTTTTTCTTTTTGATATACTGCAGCTTGGCTTTTTTTCTTTTTGTCAGTGCTATTTCGAAAGATTTGTGCATCAGATTCCGAATGACAGAAGGGAAGAATATGTTTATATAACAACATTAAGATAAAGAGGAATATGTTTGTCAGTTCTTATCAACTGATTTGCCTCATTATCCGGTGAAATAAAGTGACAAGTTTGAAAAGGCATAAAATTTGATAGGTATCTTCATTTAGGGCTAAAAGTTTTTAGCTTCAATTAACAGAGCTACTTTATTTTTTTTCTTTCTTTAAGAGGGGAAAGGAACGAGTAATTTACGACTTCTTGACTTTGCAGTTAAATCTGTCTTTTTTATTTTGTTTTATACGTTGTATTAAAAGCTAGAGGAAATAAAGTTTCAAAATATTTGCATGAATGATACAACGTTAACGTTTTTAATGTGTTTTTCAACCCCCTCCCCCTTTTGTATGTATTAACCCTTTCACATCTATCGTACTATATAGGATGGCAAAATTAAAAAAAACCTTTCCAGGAATTTTATTCTCATATCGGATACCTATAATTAAATATTGTTTTCCTTTCGATGTTTAAGTTTACAACAAGATTAATTAATTCTTTTCTAAGGTTATTATCTTATACTTTTTTATTATATGTAATTCATAATTTTTTATAACCTGTTATAATGTCGTATAATGAAGTAATACTCATAGCACCATCTCATTTACGTTCATTTAGTAAAAATAGTACTTTACTAATTAAAAATAGTTTTTTTATAATTATTTGCAGTGTCGATTTAATTACGTAATGAGCTTGGTTTTTGCTGAAGAACTGGTTAGAAGCGACGGAGTTCACTTACCCAGAATCTATCTTAACATGTGTTTTTAGATAATTAATTTTAATTTTTAGCATGGTTTTTTTGTATTGCGTAAATATAGTTTTAGTACAATATGTTAATTTTAAATTAATTGAATCCTGTTTCAAAAATTTTCCTTCTTTTATAATCTTGCTCCTGTATAAAGTAATTTTATATATATATATATATATATATATATATATATATATATATATATATATATATATATATATAAGTTTATTTTATTCTTTAAGTGTCAACTTACAATTCATTATTGCCTACCATCCTTTTTAGTTAAATAAGACTTCTTATAAAATTTTTCAGAACAATTTCTCGAGATTAGTTATAAATATTTTTTAAATTTGTATTTTTTATTAAAAAATTACTTTTTTAAATTCTTGAAAATGCTATCGTAAATCTAATAACATATTAAAATTCTTCAGTGTAAAATGTAAAATAATTTGTAAGAAGTATTTTAAAAACTAAGTATATGTGTGTCATATTTTTTTTTTTTTTTTTTTTTTTTGATTATTGAATTGGTGATAAATTTTATAGCTTTTAAGATAAACCATACCAATTACCTTTCAAAATTATAAGAATGACAATAACAAAGTGAAAAAAAAATTCAAAATAAATTAAAAAATGGAAAAAAAAATAAAAAAGAGAAATATTATATTTACAATTATAGGAATCATATAAAGCACTGCACGCGCTTAAGGTATCCGATTACGATTGGAACCGTAATTTTAGAAATGCGCATAAGTGGATAATTTTCATGATATTTATTGTCACTTAGATTAGAATACATGTGTAAAATTGTTTTAAGGACATTATGACAAAAAAAAATTATTTAAATACAATATTTTGGCAAAAAATTAACTTGGAATAACTTTTTTCAAACCGTTCTCCTTTTATAAAAAAAATGCTTCTAAAATAATAATATTTTGCTTATATAAAGACTTCTCCAGAGAGTCTGAACTAGGATTTTTGTAAAATTCACATTATTTCCAGAGTTACCACCAATTAAAATAATTATCGGTGTGGTTTTTTTTTTTAATTTATCCCCTCTGTTGCAGTAAAATATGGATAAATCCACTTGTAAGTAATGTATTTCAAAAATTCTAGTTCAGCCTCTGTACAGAGGTCTGAGGAAAAATATTACTATAATAGAAGCATTTTTCATAAAAGGAGACTTTTGAAATGGGTCCTTCTATGTTCATTTTTTGTCAAAATATTGTACCTAAATAATTTTTTATTGTAATAATATTCTTAGAACAATTTTATATACGTTTTATAATCTAAGTAACACTAAATACTATAAATATTATCCATTTATACGCTTTTGCAAAATACCGGTTCCAAACGTAGTCGGATACCTTAATTAACGCACTCGCGACTGAGAGAATTAATAACAACTAATATAAGAACTATAAGTTCGTTTACTTTTCTTTTCTCTCTTTTTTTTCTCTTATTCGAAATAACCGAACATAAATTAATTCATGAAATATGAAGTATTTTAAGCAAATTTTGTTTTTATGTGAATGTAGGCAATTATGGATGAATATTGTTGATGTGAAAATAATATTAATCCAAATATAATTTATATATATTTATAACTCCATTCATATATATTAATTTTTAAAGTTAAAAATTACTAGCTTTATAGCTTATACGAAAACATTTATCAGAATTTATTATCAAATATATATATACATGAATACATCTCCATGTGGAGAACATTTAAAAATATTTAAATAAATTTTCAAAAGCCGTATTTACTGAATATATGCCGTTTTTCATGGATAAAAAAGAATTAATAAAATATTTTTTTAAACAAAGTAAAAATATAAAGATGGAATAAAATACACATTTTTTTAATCTCTGCATCCTAAAATAGCCACCGTGTGTATGCTAAAGACATAAAATAAAAGACATAAAATAAAAGACATAAGAAGACATAAATGAAATAACTTAAAATACTTGATAAGCAAGAGGCTTCTTCAATAAATTGTTCAGGTTAAAATTATGAAAGGAAGTAAAATTAAGGTATTATAAAGTAAATTATTAAGTAAGAGTGCATTGTTTACGTAACTGAATATAATGATACAAATTTTTCTATTTACTATAATTCAACAGAAATACGACAAAAAGGGAGGTATAGATATTCTTCCACTAATAAATATCTAGAAAAATTTGCCAAGTCATCAAAATTTTAATAATAAACATTCTAATTGAGTAATATTTATAAGAGATTTTAGTTTCATTTTTGTAATTTACCTATTAATTCTTTCTCAAAAAAATAATAGATACATATTTAAGATAGTTTAAGACACATTCGGATAACATGAATGATTCAATACAGATGTACAAATGTCTTAATTCCATTATATTATATGAATACACAAGTGATAGTGTTTCAAAGCAAAGAGTACAATGAAGAAATATTGCCAGAGGCGATTTTCTTTTTGTGCAATAGATGGCGCCATGAGACTGAAAGGAAAGCAAAACTCATGGTTATTTTTGGTAATTATTTTAGCATAAAATGAAAAAAAAAATCAGGGGAAATTTTTTTTAAAAGTAAATCGAAATGTAGCGGCGAATTTAAAGGAGCTATTTTTCAAACTTTCTGAAAATAAATCTTTGAATACCAAATTTATTGAAACCATTTCAATTTTTTCATTTCTTTTAGTTAAATTCGTGGAATAAAAGATTTCTTTTAAAAAAAAACTAAAGATGCGATTCACTTTAGTCAGACATATATAGATAACTAACTCAACATGAAATATAAAATAACATCTGAAACACAAATCACAGAAAAAGTAATCAATACTATAATTATATAACGTGATCGACGTACTTAATGTTTTCAAAACAAACACAAAACATAATTGAGTGGTATTACTTTTGCTCTCGTATTTTCACTTCTATTCTACCAGTATCTTCTAATTTTTTATACATATTCTTTCATTAACGCATTAAATTTTATTAAAAAAGTCATTTGCGAATTTCTGCTGAATTTTTGTCTTGAAATGCATTGCTCCACAGAGTAAAAGTTAACACGCTAAAAAATTGCGAAGCATTAAGAAAAGAATTACAATATTGAAACTATTTAAAATATTTTCATCTTTTTGTTTTAGTTTTTACATTACTCCTCCCTAAGGGTCAAAATAAATTGCTTTCTTGTCACTAACGAAAGCTATAGGCTTCACTGATTCACTATTATTATTTTAAATTATTTCTTGAAAAATTCAACAGATAGAATCTTTTGAAGATTACCTTTAATACGCCATCGCTTTTACAAATTTAAAATGGTGAGAAAATTTGAATTTTTAATGAACTGAAATCATTGGAAATTTTAATGGGTTAAGTTCATGACGGTCACGTGATAAATTCAATCACGTGTTCTCCATTGAAATCAAAATTGACGTTAGACTTGTGCTTGTTATTCTACTAGTAAAATTTAAATAAAATTTCAAATTGGATAACTCGATAAAAAGGTTCAGATATTAAGATTCTTCAAACACAAAAAGAGTTTTTTCAAATTTAAAAAAAATACATTTAATATGAGTGAATTTTTCAATCAAGGGCATTTTATTCCTAAGTACATTATTATCTTTACAAATATATACTTTTTAAAAACAACCTACAGAAAGCAAAGGTTGACAACAGCGTAGCGCACGAACTGATTGGCTGGAAACATGTGATTGCATTTATCATGTGACTATGACGTCATGAACTGATTGGCTGGAAACATGTGATTGCATCTAGCATGTGACTATGACGTCACATAAATTTATGAACTGATTTGCCTGGAAAAACGTGTTTGTAGTTATCATGTGACTATGACGTCCCATGAGTTTAGCCCATCGATACAGATATTGATTTACCTTAGTAAATTAAACAGCTATATAAAGAGACTGATGTACGTTAAATTTGTCTTGATTTAAAACCCCCGTGTTGGAATGAACGGGAAATTTGTAGTGTAGGGTGCCAGCTCAGATGTCGTCTTCGTCATTTAACCGCGGTTCACAATTACGAGGCCTATCGTTAAAAGCCCTCGAGTTGCTGCAAAGTGTGACATTAACAAACAATCAAATAATAATTCTGCTTACAAAAAAAATTCACTCTTCAATGGTGGAGCTCTAAAGTGTCCTTCCACCTGCTACAGGGGGCAGTTAGATTCCCCCTTGGGATTGGAGTTCGAAGTCTTCATGGTCTTCAGAAGAAAGTCAAGGTTCGAAGTCTTCAGAAGAAAGCCAGCTGAAAAAGGGCACGGAGATTCCCCTTCCCCCTTGGGGTTTAAAAAGAATTCATTCTATGCCTGGGTGCGAAGGAAAGCAGTTCTGTCCGAGTGTTGTTTTTTCTTTAAAATAAACTTTAATATTTAAATTTTAGACCCCATGTCTTTAGTTTGTTTCCGTGCCCATTCATAGGATCAAATTTTAGTAATGGTCACTTTCAGTGGCACACACAAGAGGGGGGGAGGTACTGGGGGTCCGGACCCCCCAAAGCCCTTGAATTTTTTCTCCGATTGATTATAATTCTAAGTATACAGTACGTAAAATTTAATTACTATTTGTTATTAATGATTAATTTTATTAATTAATGCTAATTATTTATTCAATAATTAGTTTTTTACCGTGTTTTGTTCCCGAAAATCGACAAAATCAAAAGGAGCATGGTACAAGAATGGTGAACTATCGACCCCGGACCCCCTTGAAAAATTCCTGTGTGCGCTACTGGTCACTTTTATTAAATTTCGTATACGAAATGTTACTTTTATGACTATTGCTATTATTATTACCTAAATCATAGTAATAATAATAATAACAAAATTATATATTGTTACTATCCGAATAATAAAAATAACAGCTTCTTCACACTGCTTTGATGAACTTACTAAAATAAATATTGCAAGTCCATAAGATAAAGACTAAGACATTTTTATATCTTTAACATTAACTAAACTGGAACGCTTGGGAACACAAAAAATAGGGGTCAAAACTGAATATTTTGATAGATAACTTGTAAGTGCATACTTGATAATAAAATTCTGAAAATGCCTAAATAGGGTGTCTGAAAACCTTAGAACCCATTTCAAATAACTTCCATTTTTAGGTATGCAAAAAGTCTCTCTTTATTAAGTCCTTTTAATACTAACCACACTTATTTAAGTTGCTGTTGATCTTGCATAATTGTATTTTGGCACGTTCACCTGAACTCAATGTGCTTTATCGCCACAGTTATGTTGAATTTTTAAATAGATAGAATTTTTATTTTATCTGATCAGTATTGTGCTGTAAAAATTCTTTTAAGAATTGAGAGGATATCTGTTTGAAATCAACCCTGTTTGATTGATTGATTGAATATTAACGTCGCACTGTTCAGCTACACGAGGGCTTTTGGCGACGGACCACGTAATTTTGAACCATGGTCAAGTGACGTGGACGACACCTGAGCTGGCACCCCCTCTCCTAACTACCACACCACACCAACGGGAGGACGTTTCAGCTCTCGACAGATTTAACGTGCATCGCTGCCCTACACGGCGGGTCTTTAGTGGTACTGGGCTCGAACCCGTGACAAAGCAAGCCACGGTCCGATACCTATACCACTCGGCTACCGCGGCCACGAAATCAACCCTGAAGAAGTAATCTACGTAAAGCTATATGATAAAATATATTCTTTACAGATAATACTATCCCTATTTATGCAATATGAGAAGATGATTAAGAAATTTTAGATGAAACCATCCTAATTCATTTGTGAAATAATTTAAGTGCACATCAACCTTTTATGGAATTCATTGGGATTTTTTAACCAAGCCAGTATGCCATTAATTTTAGAATTAAAAAAAAAAAATGTTATTAGGGTATCCGACTACCCTAAAATCATGGTTTGTTTAAAAAAATTAACTCATTTTTTTATGATTTTATTTTATAAGTCATCTTATAGCTTTATAAAAATACCAAGTTTTTTGTTTTCCATTCAACAGAACAAAAACTACAAGTGTTTCAGTAAAAGCACAGATGCCATAACTTTACATAAGATGTCAAACTTTAAAATGCGTTTTACTCGAAATGTGTCGTTTTCGAAAAACTCAAACGGGGACAGCGATTGCTGAAAAAGTTTTTGAACAAATTTGCTAAAAAATTTTTGTGCATGTTTTGTATAATAGTAGAAGTGTTTTAACCTTCGGATTTATCAATCACTGTTTAAAAAATTTACAGTCCCTTATGTGAATATAATCACTGGTTTTTTAATCAATTTGATGTAATCACTAAGATAAAGTGCTCTAATTTTTGTAAAAATTAAAATATCTCTTGTCCTGAAGGTCCAAAAAGGAATAGCAAAGTAATTAATCAAAATTGAAAAATTAAGAATTTATTCACTTACTATTTGTACAGAGCGGGCCCCGTTTATGTAATTTTTTTTTTCAATTTTTACCCGTTTTAGTAGTACTAATTTATTTTTCTCTTCTTAATTTTAACATTTTTCTCTTAAATAAATTTTTAAAAAACCACAAAAAAATTTCCAAATCTCTTTTTTTTTTTAAAAAAAAGTTGTAAATAGTAGGATACCTTAAGGTATTTTCTAATCGTTGCTATATATCGTAACATTAAAAGTTTTATTTGCCTACTTCATTCAAATAATAATTAATTCAATAAAAAAACACTATGCTGTAAATTATAAAACAGAATTTAAAAAATGAACAGAGTCAATCAAATGCTACATAGAAAACATTACTTATATCACTATATATATATATATATATATATATATATATATATATATATATATATATATATATATATATATATATATATATATATATATATATATATATATATATATATATATATAGAAAAAAATAGTTATTCATCATTTTATTAATCCTAAGCATTCGATGCTTATTAATTCTTGTCACTAGGCCACGAAAGTCAAATGATGATGGTTGCCAATTCGGTGCTGATGTTATTCTCTCAGTTCATAGGTTTTAAGTCATGAAGCTATTTACCCATTCACTGCCAGACAAATTTAGACCATCTTGCCCTGGGGGTCTCAATTTTATTTTAAAGAAAACATGAAATTTTAAAAAATATAATAATACTAGCTGGACGGCCCGGCGTAGCACGGCTTTCTTTACGTGTACAGCTTATGCCTTGGGAGATTCCCCTTACCTTTCAGTGTCAGCACTTCTGTGAGAATTCTACATTAATGTCATTAAAATATTCTTTTTCGAAGTTTCTTCCCCAACTTTGTCCTGTCGGACGGATCTGGTTTCTCACCACTTAGCTCGGCGTTGCAAGGGCTTTTTCCGTGTGTACAGTTTTATCCCCATGGAAATTTTCTCTTTCTCTCTGGATACCAATATTTCTGTGTGTACGTGTGTTCATGAGCGATGCGAGTGATTTCTATATTTATGTCATTTAAATCAACCTTTTCAGAAATTTCTTCCATTTCTTTTCTTTCTCCCACAGACAGATTTCTTTTCGCTCCGTTCAGCCCAGCGTTGTATGGATTTTTCAAGTATAAAACCCCCTTTTTTCACCGAGAGATAAAATCTTTTTTTTTTTCAAATTTCTATTTTCGATTAAAAATTTACAAAGTTAATCCAGTTTTGTTCTCAAGAAAACAGACAATGTACGAATTTATTATTAAATAAATAATGTAGTAATAAATAATAAAACGCAATATAAGTTTAGTTCTTAAAAAAAATTATTAATTTATATCAATTTTCATTAAATAAGGAATCAAAAAATGTCTACCGTTAGCCGGTCTACGGTTACTTTCTAATGAAATATCTTAATGACATGTACAGTAATTTTTATTAAAAAAAACACTACGAGATAACTCATAGCTGACGTCACTGAATAAGATTCCTGCGCTGAGTGCCACTGATAGTTATCTCTCGTAGTAGCTTCTTTTTAATAAAAATCTTCATATACAGATTTTTTCTTCTTTTTCATTTTATTTGATTTTACAAACTTGTCACCTAATTTCATTTTGTGACAGTCAGATGTGTACTGTTATGTCCAATTTTCATACAGGCGTGTAATAATCCTTACTAGGAAAAACCCATAAGCCTGTAGTAGTTACAAAGTAATAAAATTGGAAAGGTAAGTAATTATTCGCAGAGAGAGAGACCACAGGAAAAACATCCATTGATACAAAAAAATCGCTCTACTCTACTTCGAAATCTTCCTGCAGAATCCATACATGTTCTATAACCAAAGAAATCAAGGGAATAAAAAAATTAGAATGTGTCAATTTGGGGAAATCAGTTACTATGCATTTATTTGATGACGATTGCAGCAATGCAGGAGAAAGGAGCAGTGGCGCACACAAGGGGGGAGGTCCTGGGGGTCCGGACCCCCCCCAAAGCCCTTGATTTTTTTCCGATTGATTATAATTCTAAGTATATAGTACGTAAAATTTAATTAAGTATTTGTTATTAATGATTAATTTTATTAATTAATGCTAATTATTTATTAAATAATTAGATTTTTACTGTATTTTGTTCCCGAAAATCGACAAAATCAAAAGGAGCATGATACAAGAATGGTGAACTTTTGACCCCGGATCCCCCCCTTGAAAAATTCCTGTGTGCGCTACTGGAAAGGAGCAACTATAAAAACAAATAGAACTGATTTTCATTATTTAGAATATCTTTCTTCTATGTAAAAAAAAAAAGGATTCTTACAAAGCCATGGCAAATGTGTACAAAGCAAGTTTAAAAATGTAAAAAAAATTATGTATTTTTGTCCAGTGAGTGCGAACAACCCAGCATTTTGCGTTGGTCCTTGCATTAAAGCTCAGCATACACGTAGTAGCGCACAGAAGGAGTGGACCCCCAGGTCCGGACCCCCATAGCCCTTGTTGGTTTGTCTTACGATTGATTATAGCTCTATGAATGTAGTACGTAAAATTTAATTAAATATTTGTTTTAATGATTAATTTTATTAATTAATTCTAATTATTTACTCAATAATTAATTTTTAACTGTTTTTTATTCCTAAAAATCGACAAAACGAAAAGAATACATTGGGCGGCGTATCGGAGCATGATACGACTTTTGACCCTGGAGCCCCCACCCCTTGAAAAATTCCTGCGTGCGACACTGTTGATGTACATCAAATATTGACTGCTGTTCAAAATTACGAGGTTTGTCGCCAATAGTCCTCATGCTGTTTCTTAAACTTTTGATAAGATTAAAACCATTTAAAAATTAAAAATTTTTAAAAAATATGTTAAGAGATAGTATAAATTTAATATTTGTAAGATACACAACTGATCATATATATGTATATATATACATATTCTGCTATATAATTTTTTTATATATTGCTAATCTTTACATTATGTTATATTTTTCCAGATGATTAATTCATAATTTCTACTGTCTGACACGATGAACAAATATTTTCTAAATGGTTAACTAAGAAAACATTTTAGGAATGTAAACAAAAACTGCAGTATGCAAATTATAGTAAAGATTTTGTTTTTCTTTGTGTATACAATAGGGCTTTCATATATAAGGAAAAAATTATGAAAGCTTTTCATATTTTCCTAGTGTCACTTCTTCATTTGAACAAGTTCAAAATTAAATGGTCATACTGTGTTGTAATAGTCATTATCAAAACTGATGGATGTATATTTAGCTTGTAAATTTACAGAATATTTTCAACTCTTAATTGAAAGAATTTTGGGAAAAGATAAAAGTGTACGTGAATCAATTAGAAATTTGACTGATCTGATATTCTTTAACTGTATAGTTCCAAATGTGTAAAACATCAAACTCAAACGGTTGCGGGGTAGTTGCGGACGTGGTATTTGCGGACACTCCGAAACGCATCGAGGTATTTGCGGACACATCCCCCCCCATCTTAGAACAGATAAAGGGTGCAGATAAATAAGGAAATAAATACATTTAAAAATCACAAAAATTTAAGACAGTATTTTAAGTAGCAAACCTCTTTCACCTGGGATAACGTTTTTCTTCTTTTTTCTTTTTTACCAAAGTTTTCTGTTTTTACACTCGATTATAGAATTACATGGATAAATACATTTTTGGCAATCAAATTTAATTATTTATATTGAATTAAGATATTATACAGTGAAGGCATTTTCAACATAGCAAAATGTAATAAAAATAAACACTTTCAGGGAAATATTTAAATTTAACAGGAAGAAACAGAATAATGAAAAGTATGAACAAATTTCAGGAATTTTGTGGAAAATTGTATTTTAGAGTAAAATATAAATATTAGAAGAGGTGCAATTGCCATATGATTTTTAAAAGTATTTATTTCCTTATTTATCTGTATCCTTTAGCTGTTCTAAGATGGGGGGGATGTGTCCGCAAATACCACGATGCGTTTCGGAGTGTCCGCAAATACCACGTCCGCAACTACCTCACCACCACTCAAACATATACAAAGAGAGAGAGAGAGAATGAAAGAGAGAGAAAGAAAAAGAGGATGAAAGCTCATTTTAATGAAATGAATAATTTTGTTTCAAAAATTAGATTATAAAATATAAATAATTTTATTTAATTATTAGATAATTTTATCTAAGTGTGGATGAAAAGATCTGACTTATATAAAATTTATTTAAATTGTTTTAACTTTGCACAGCGACAAAGAATCCTCGTTATGTACTTCCGCTGCTACCTATTTTACAACCAATTGCAAGAAATGAACGTGAGATTTCACTAAAAGAAATATAAACTACAGAACAAAATCAAATCATATTAAATGAAAGAAATGAAAAATGATAAAAGAGAAAACTCTTATAACCTCAATCAGTATATTTTGCTAACTTTTATATAAATATATTAATTTTTAGAATTGGCAATAGCCGAAAATTGCAGTTTCTTTTGTCTATTCCTTCACCCTGGTTTTTAAAAGTAAGTGTGTACATAACATCGCGTATTAAATATTACATTTTTTTCTAACATATTATTGTTGTAGTCAAAATCTAAAATATTATAATATAATACTTACCATTCTGAAAAAGTCAAACTATACATACTAGCATTATTTTTAGCTTCATTTTACCCTCTCTTTCTATATATGTATGTATTCATTTTCTTAATAAAAAAAAAGTCTATTAGTTTCATTTTATAGCATATTTTAAAATTCTCATTGTAAGAACAAATAATTTTCAGGGATTACTTTAAAAGATCTGTCCCTTTCTTAAATATATTTTCATTGAAACATCGATTTTCTTAAGCCATTATTTTTGTAACTTTCAAACTCTTCTTCATACTATGCCTTAACTTTGCTAAATTTTTGTGGTGTTTTAACAAAAGTCTGACATTTTATTTTTAACCTTTCTTTTTTAGAAAAAAACGTTAAAAAAATACAGATCCATTCGGTAAAAAAAAAAAAAACACCTTGATTTTTAATTTTAAACTCTCATTAACTAAGTGTTTGTCATCATAGAATTGTTCATTAATATTAAAAACAAGATTTTAAAAAATCGAAATTTGCTTTGTGATCCGAATTTGAATATTAAAGGAAGTTTTTTGTACAAAGGGTTTTTTCTCGGAATCTTGTTGACTTCTAAACTTTTTCCTCGCATTTTCATTATACCACAAAACTGAAAAGATAATATTGAACAACATATTTTTTATAATTAATATGCATACAAAAAATAAAAGATGCCATTAGCTTTGCAAGGAAAACATTCAATTAATTTAAAATGATTTTTATACCATTTATATGGGTATTTAAAATGGTATTTCAATCAAACTGAAATCCCCTAGCAACTGATTGATTGATTGAATATTAACGTCGCACTGTTCAGCTACACGAGGGCTTTTGGCGACGGACCACGTAATTTTGAACCATGGTCAAGTGACCTGAGCTGGCACCCCCCTCTCCTAACAACTATACCACACCAACGGGAGGACGTTTCAGCTCTCGACAGATATAACGTGCATCGCTGCCCTACACGGCGGGTCTTTAGTGGTACAGGGTTTGAACCCGTGACAAAGCAAGCCACTGTCCGATACCTATACCACTCGGCTACCGCGGCCACATCCCCTAGCTACTAGTTTTTGAGCATAAATACAGCCATTCTACAGTAACACATTCGAATATATAAGCTTCTCTTTACAAGCAGACGGATTAAATCAAAGAAAGATACAGGTGGTTAAAATAAGCTTCAAAATGATACTAAAATTGAGAGTATAAAAGTTATATATTGGGTTATCTGGGGACTTTTAAATTTGTAAAATAACCAATTAAAAATATTTTCTGGATCGTAAAACTCATTTTTCTAAATAAAAAAAAAATTTGAACATTTTTTTTTCTCCATTAAATGTGTAACATTTCAAAATAAACTTGAGTTAAGTGCATATAAAATTTGAAATGCATGCTCTTTTTGTATATGAAAAATAAATTTCTATTTAAAAAACTTTTTAAAGACTTCGTATTTTTAAAAATAATGTTTCCGAACTTGAAAGCTGAAAGGGGAAAAAAATGACAGTTATGTTTTTAAGAACTCTTTTATATTTCGATTTTTTCTTATTCAAGTATTTTATTTTAATACAAAAATGAAAACAGAGCTTTTAAAAGTTTTTTTACCTTTAAAAATGCCTTAAGGACATCTTTTCACTTATAATTTCTTGATTTACACACATGTGCTATATAGCAGACAATATACATTCACCAGTGACGCACACAGGAATTTTTCAAGCAGGAGTCCAGAGTCGAAAGTCCGCCATTCTCGTATCATGCTCCAATACGCCGCCAAATATAGTGTTTTGATTTCGTCGATTTACAAGAACAAAAAACGGTAAAAAATTAATTATTGAATAAATAATTGAGATTAATTAATAAAATTAATTATTAATACATTAAATACTTAATTAAACTTAACATACTATATACATAGAATTATAATCAATCGATAAAAAAATCAAAGGCTTAGGGGGGTCCAAACCCTAGTAATCCCCCACTTGTGTGCGTCTCTGACATTCATACATATTAAAGAGTTGCTCTACATCAGTGATTCCTAAAGGGGTCTATATCGACCCCTGGGCTCTATGACGACCTGCAAGGAGTCCAAGTCAGCGAAACAATAATTTGAGTGTCCATGAGGTTTTATATATAATATTGACTGTCATTAAACCAGATCGTGACTTTAATTTTAAAAGAAAATTTAATCAAGTGGAAACCGGATTTTAAGTATTTAAGGGATTTATTTACTAAATTTAAGAAAATTAGGGGGGGCGTAGCTATTGAAGTGCCTAGGAGGCCGAGGAGGTTAAAAACGCGCTGTCTCCATGGCGAGTTTTGATCAGTTACTGAACCTATGTAAGTTCTGTACTCAAGGTTTGAGCCTCGATTCTAACATTGTTCGTAGATAAGGACATAGTATTATGAGGTTTACCTTTAGTTGGTTATTTATTAAAATTGAACTTGGAAGCAACATGAGTGTTACGCATGTTTTCGTAAATTTGAGCCATCTGGTGAAATACAAGAGCGACACATGAGCTGGCACATCACTCTCCAAACTTCCATTACACATCAATGTGAGGATATTTAACCTCGTCAAATGTCTTGAGCATCAGCCACTCTTCATAACATGTCTTTAGTGGTATCAGGACTCGAATTGACGACTTTCTTGTCACAAGCACGCGACTATGACCACTCGATTACCACGGCCTCGAATTGCACGAAGTGTAAGTTCCGGAAAATGCGATAGTATCCAAAGTGTCATCTTCGTCACATGATTCAAAATAGACATTTATTTTTCTGAACTGACTGTTATGCTTTTTTTGCAGCCATATAAATTCTTATATCAAAACTCATAACTGTTATATTTTAAATAAAATTCCTTTATTTATTTACGCTTGATTATTGATGTTGCTCACTGAAGCAACATGATGACTATTGGTCTCATAATTTCGAACTCAGGTCAAATGACGAGGTCTACACGTGAGTTGCACCTCATTTTTTTAACGCTCTTATAAGCCAGCATGAGAATTTTGAGCCTCGACAGATAAAACATTTAGCCTAGTTACACGAAGGTTTTTTTAATGCCGTCAGAATACGAATTCACAAATCGACAGGAACAGCGTTGGTCATGAAATCATGACTAGGACTACTCGCCTATCATGACCACAGTTTATTTGAAAAGTTCATGATAAATAATTGCCTAGGTCGTTATCGAATAATGTTTCTATAAATTTCACACTAAAACAACCCGAACGCTATTAGGAACAAAATTGAAAATTCGAGCCACAGTCAAAGTGATGAGAATGATACTGTACTGATTCCACACTCACGTAACTTCTACGCCTTATAAAAATTCTGAGGTTCAAGATTCCTTAAACGTACATTGCGACATGTGTACTTCACAAAATGAGTTTTTAATGGAATTAGAATTCTACACTCTTGAAGCTCAATATTCAAATATCTAGTGAAGAAGCTCGTGACTTTGATTCTGAAATATTACTAGCAAGAATTCCATAAATTTCAACGACAAAGAGGTAACGAGACAGAATTCCATGTACTATTAAATGAAAATAAATTCATTATGATTAGGTTCGAAACATATACATTATTTTTTCAGTCCTTTTAGTGTATGGGAAAACTTGTGCTTTAATAGTTCGGGTTGATAATTTTAACTGTACAGAGATCTAACACTTGAACATTCAAAACTCCTCTGCAACCTGAAAATATCTTGACTACCCTTCGAATTTAATGAATGAAAACGTTCCAACACTGAGTGAAGAGGGAGGAAGGGCACATACACGAGAATAGACTACTTCGTGATGAAACAGAAAAGAATAAAATTAAAAAGAACCAGAAGAAAAATAATTACCCCACCATGATACCTCACCAAAAGCGGATGCAGCCCGGGACCCATCGATCAAAAGGTGTATTTTGTTGGGGGCCCCCTCTTCCGCGGGGGCCCCACCCTTCAAGGACGGCTCCGAGGAGACTGGACGAAGAGCCAGGTCAACAAACCATTCGTTTACGAGGAAAGTTTAAGGAAAGGGGCGGAGACTTGCAAGGGAAACGCCTATTCGTCGTGTGTGTCGAGGTGTTTTGGGAAAGTAAATCGGACGGGCGTGTGCGGTTAGCACGCAATACTTGCGACACACCCTCGATTTTTGCCATGTGTTGGATCATCACTCCGGCAAAACTTAGCTATCCCCCCATCTTTCAGCGTAAATGTTAAGTATCAGGTCTTGTTCGTGATAGGGTATTCATCTATAGGGTAATATTTAAGTACATATATACGATCTTACATAACATTGTTCGTAAATTTTAATGTTCAGTCGAGTTCTACGATGGTGTTCCGTTTAATGGTCATACGTGAGGATGAAACGTGTGGGGAGGAGGGCCAGGAATTCTAATACGGTGGAAGGTGGATTGCAAGGTTTCGCTCAGTTTTCGTCACCTATGATATATTTTCCATGCCTTTCTGTGCCTTTACAGTGATTTAAAGATTTCACAGACCAATTTAATAGAGTTTGGTTTTAATGCTAAGAATATTTAATGGTAATTAGTAAGAATCTGATATTCAGTTTATAAATTTAAATCTGATATTAAAAATAATAAAAAGCTCTTCAGAAGTTGCGTGAATGTAAATTAATTATTAAAAGTTAATGTATTGTTGTATTTGCTTCCTCGAGTAGAAATTAAAAAATATTTTTTTTACTCTGATTCTGTCAATTTCTCTAAATGTAAGAATGGTATTACACTAAACAAACCATAATACTATTCATAATGTCCTCTTTTTAGTGTGCCTCTCAAACTTCATGTTCAAACTAAAATGCTTTTAACGATGGGACGTATGACTTCAATAGGGAGAATGAAGCCTAAATTGGTCCCTTCAAATATTCACATCTTACCTTCTGAGCAAACAGAAGCTACATTCTGCCTTGATGAAATCTTTGGTAAAATCGGGCATATAAGTCTCTGATTTTAAAGTCACTACTTTTCCCAAATAACATATGATCATGACTTCATTTTGACAATCGAACACTATATAATAGATCTTATTATAGATTGGAATGATGTATTTAATTTCGTGGTAAATTTATTTGATAAATAGTTTCCATTTCTTAAACTTCGAGTAATTTATTTTTAAGGTGACTTTTTATCCTAATGAAAAGTGACAAGACTCAACTCTGAACTGAAATATTTCTTCAAAATTAAGGTGTGAGTGTTTATTAAACTTCGCTGTATAAGGTAACACAAGGGGTATTGATGATACACTTCGTAATTTAAACCTCGATCAAGTTACGATGACGACACCTGAGCCGGCAGCAATCTCTCCAAGATACCACACCACGCAAATGGGGTGACTTTGAGCCCTGACAGATTTAACGAGCATCAGCCCCTCTACACGGCGGGTCTCCAGTAGCACTAGGACTCGAGCTCAAGACATGCCGACCACGAGCTCATAACCATTACCACTGGACCAGTGCTCCCCAACCTCCTATCCACCGCGGATCGGACAACATTCGATTATTTTACCGTGGCTCTGTTGGGGGGGGGGACTTTGATTATTTATATTTTAGATAGTTTTGATTTAATAACTTTAGTTCAATTGTTCTTAAATATGCCTTCGGTATAGTTAAGAATAGTTACACCAAAAATGAATATAAAGTGTGCGTGTGATTTTCGTGAAAAGTCACTCAAACCCATTAGAAGTACACCACAGTAAATAAAATAGAAATAATTTAATATTGCTTGAGTGGCATGTACCGTTTAATCCACGGACCGGTACTGGTCGAGGGCTCGAGGATTGGGGACCACTGCACGAGACAATCACGGTTATCTTAGATTAAGGGGAAAATCGTTTCTTAACATATATAACATCGTTTAATTGCAATACATTATCTGTTTATATACAGGGTCCTAAAATCCAGATATATTTCATAAATAAGGAGCTTGACACTTAACATTAAAACTGAATATATTTCCTTTATCAGGGAATAAGAAAAGAAAGATAAAATATATATTTCATCATGTGCAGAAAATGCTGATTCCATTAAATAAAACATGAGTTATACAATAAACAGTGCATGTGTTAATGAAGTTAGAGAAAGATGGGGGGAGTTTTCTTCTATCTAAAAAAAATGCCTCACATTTGATAATATAAATACCAAGCGAGGAATAGAACCCGATTACAATTAGAGTTATAAATATAATTTATTGTAACTGAAGACTCCTGCAGACTTTCCTCTCGTACAGTGTTCAGAATTTCCCCTCGTTCTCATTTTATGATTCCAGAATTTTCTATTGAGGACATTCCCTGCTCTTTAGTAAAACTACTCTACATTAAATATAATATAGTATGATAGACTTCAAGAGGCCTGATGTGGACATTTGAATAGTAAGGGCAAATCAATTACATTGTCCTCTTCATATGAAATGGATTTTAAATCACACGTAAAATCCAATACCTGGGAAATCACCGCAGAGTGAGCACAAAAGACAAACACGTCCGCTATTGAGGAAGGGTCTCACAATTTTAAACCATTGTCGAATGACTTCTGAGTTAGCACCCCACCCCCTCCTCTCAGAACTTCCCTACCACACCACGGGAGGACTTTGAGTCTCTACAGATTTAACGTGCATCAGCCTCTCAACGTGGGAGGTCTTCATTGGCTGTAGATTCGTACTCATAACACGTCGATTATGATCCTACTCCCCCCTCTCAGTGGCGCACACAAGGGGGGTCCGGACCCCCCCAAAGCCCTTGATATTTTTCCGATTGATTATAATTCTATGTATATAAATTAGTACGTAAAATTTAATTAAGTATTTGTTATTAATAATTAATTTTATTAATTAATGTTAGTTATTTATTCAATAATTAGTTTTTTTTTGTGTGCCGAAAATCGAAAAATTCAAAAGGAGCATGATACACAAGAATGGTGAACTTTCAACCCCGGACCCCCTGAAAATTCCTGTGTGCGCTACTGTCCCCTTCTAATTGACGGTAGATCTAAACATACTGTTTCAGCCTTAGATAAACATTAATTTAAACTAAACCATCTCCAAAAAATTTTTCCAATAGCCCAAATGCCATAAACAATGTCTTTATGGTGGCGTGACGTAGCCACCATCCGAAAATCATTCTATCAACCATGATTCAAAATTACGAGGTGCAACTCTAATAGCCCTTCACTTGTTTTGAAGTGTGGTATAAATCCTCAATCATGTGGCATTAAACAAAACAAAGCAATGATATTTTGGGGATCTACATTTAAAATATTTTTTTTTCTTCTTTACATTCTGATTTAGAAGTTTAATTCCCCCCCCCCCCACCACTTCTCATTTTATAATTCCGAACTAATCTTAATTTAGCCTTCTCTCCACGTAAACCATATCTAAAATTCCCTATAGAATTATTATGAAGCATCGCAAAGTCGTGAGTCGCCTAGTGGTTAGAGCATTGGACTCCAGATCGGAAGGCCTTGGTTCGATGCCCGATACCACCAAATACCCTCCGAGTACACACGGAGTACGCGCTCGTTAAATCAGTGGGTCTGAAAGTCTTGTGGGCGATCGCAGCTGAAACCGCGAGTGCGGGAGGCTGGAAAATATTTCCCTCCCTTCCAGTTCCATGCCTAAATTGTGGAGGTGGAGATCAGTGGTGACGCCATCTGTCGTAAAGAAGTCCAAGCTGTCTCACAGGCTCTGGAAACATTCATTCCTTCTCTTCGTGAATTTCACGGTGCTAAATCATAATGTCACCTGTATGGTGCGCAAGGCTGAGGCCAACGACAGGCTTACATCTAGCCCCTTGCAACGATGAATTTCGTGGGCCTCGATCTGACTACGTCAGACAGGTGGCATTAGAAACAAACAAACAACATGAAAGATTCCTGGCATTACCGACGGGACAAGGTCCTTGGATAAATGTATCATTTCCATACATGGAATCAAACATAACTCGGAGGGCAACCACATAATCACTTTTCAAAATATATAATCTCCTATAAAATGAGCATTCTCAGCATATTAAATATAAATACATAAACAAAATATTTGTTAATAGAGCTAGAATTATATTAATTATACATTTTAAAACATTTTATTTGATAAATCTCAAGATAATTTAATAAGACATGTCTAGGTACAAATATAAAATTGTTTATCTGAAATAAAAGATTAAACTGAGATAACATCTTGATGACTTTTACTGAGATAACGTTACTTGGTACTTAGGTATATATCAAGTAAAAAAAGGCCCTCTAATTAGTTGTCTTTGAAATTTAATGATTTTTATGCGTGTCACCTTACAGATTCTTTTAACACATAGATAAAAATGACTGACCTAAACATTTTGGCCCAATGCATTAGGAAATTTTAATTGATTATCAAATCAATTTATACAAAGATCATCGAGTAAAAACACCAAGATACAACCACATGTTTTAAGAATTGCTGTTTTAGTAATAAGATATGCGTGTGACAGGAATCAAATGAGCAGCGGTTTTGAAAATTTTGGAGAAACGATTACAGTTTTTTCTACTTTTGTGATTTTCCACAATTTATGACCATTTTCCATATTCGAATAAAATATTCCCTAGAGAGTTTCAAGTAAAACTTTTGTACTCAAAATGAACTCATGCATATAATATTCTTATTCAAAATTCATTCGTTTCTCTCATCATACATGAAAATGATCATGTCATTGCTAAATCGGGCATGTGACGTTTTAACAGAGGCTATTAATTTTTGAATAAATTTCATTGCTTAATATACCCATGGAGTTGTCTCAGTGGAAATTAGCACCAGACAAGTTATTTTATTTTACTTCATAACTAATACTTCCATCATGTTTCTTTTACATAACAGATTTGCATTATTAATTAATTGGATTATAACTCATTCATCAATACATTTGGAAGAATAATTTTATTCAAACTAGCTAATACAAGCATTAGTCAGCCTGCTGCGTGTTTTTACAATTATTTTGATGGCCTCAGACATTTTACTATTTAAGCTTCGAATCTTTTTTTTTTCGTTTTGTTATAACAAAATATGAATAATGTCTAAATAAATTTAAATAATGCGATCAAATATATACATACTGAACTGAACTCAGTGGCGCAGCTGCCCATGAGGACCAAGGCTTTCTGTGCCTATCTCAGTTTAAGTGACTTTAGGAGCTGGGGTGCATGTGTAGATGTTTCGGTCAAGTGGTCTATCTGACGTGAAACCTCCACTGTTCAGTTCCCAAGAAAGCTTAGTACTCATTAATCAACACACTGAAGGGATGAAAGGTTGAATCGACCTTTCCGATTTGAACCCTGGACCTGTGGGCAGGAGGAGCAAATACACTACCACTCAGCCACTGGGCTTCATATATATCCATAGCTGTAAAAAATAACGGCAAGATTAAAATACATGTATATATATATTTTTTAAATGTTTATTGTTTATAATATGCTTATATTTGAACCAATGAAAGCTAATGTTTGTATCCTAGTGCTGTATTACTCGAGCCATAAACCTCAATAAAGTAACATCATTGAATTTTAAGGTCTCGAATACACATGTATCGGCATACGTATAGTGAAAGAGAAATAAAGAGGAAGGTTGATAACTTAGAATTACACATAAACACGTTTACTCTGCAATCATATTCGTAAATCTAAGAGTTTATTAATATGCGTTACTGTAGTGAAGTGTTCTTAAATCTTTTTCGACTCACGGAACTTTTAAAACCATTAGGTGTTTTCGGGGAACCCCCTTCCACACACACACGTAGAAGAATATAGAATAACATTTAAAGTAGATCGACATATTGTAGATATTTACAGACAATTAAAAAGGTATATTTGTTATTTAAAAAATTAATATAATTTCAAAACTCTCTCTCTATTTACGCATTCATAACATTAATTTATGATCCGAGTTTCACATATCCAAGCATCGCATTTAGTAGCTGGGATATGTGTTTGCATTTTTTTTTTTTTTTTTACATAAACCATCGAAGTCTAGATCTATTGAAATTATAGAGTTAAATTTCATATCTTACATTTAATTTTCTTTTATATTTTGTTTTTGAGCCACTCACTTTGAGAAATATGTTTCACTTAAATACATTGCTCTGAATGGCATTAAAATGTTTCTAGATGTGTGAGAAATTCTGTGTTTTCTTCTGCATGAATTCACAACGAAAAATTAAGTTCTCGCTTAAATTTAGATTTTTACTTAGAATCTGTTGATTTGTTTTCTCGAATTCATACTAAAGGCTTTTTTTACACAAATGAAAAAGGTGCATTTTCCAATAGAAAACTATTTATTTTTGAAAAACGTTGTACTGACGAGTGTAAAATTATTTCGTGGAACCGAGAATAGTAAACGATAGAATATTTACAATTTGGTAGGTAGTACATATAAAAAAAGAAACGTTTTAATATTCTTTCATTATATTATAATTAAAGTTTAAAAAGTAGGGAATATATAAAGTTTTTATGTGTTAATAAAATCTTAAGCTTTTAAATGATTGGGATAAGCTTTAAATACTTGCAGTTATACAAACATCATAGAGAAAGTAAATCCCTTTTGCATATACTTTTATAATTTTCTTTTCGGTTTTTTGTTGTTACTTGTGAAACCCCTGGATGTATCTCACAGAACCCCAGGGTTCCATGGAACACAGTTTGAAGACGACTGCTATAATATTACTGTAGTTATTCCAGAAGATCTCCCGTACTGCTATATGATCGTGGTAGCCTAGTGGTTATAGTCACAAAATAGCAAAATATGGTCACTCGCGGCTATAGTCCTGATGATACTGAAGACTCTTTCTGTAGAGGGGCTGTTGCATGGTAAATCTGTCAAGGCTCAAATTCCTCACGTGGCGTGGTGTGGAAGTTAAGACAGTGGGGGCCAGCTGTGGTGTCATCCTCATCACTTGACCGTGGTTCAGAATTACGAGGTCCATCGTCAGTAGCTCTCGTATTGCTTTAGAGTGCAACGTCAATAAACATTCAACCATTTCAGAACTACTTGTTATTTTCTGACCCACTCATTAGCAGTTAAGTTAGACGAATAGCAGTTTAATATATTACTAATCATATATATATATATATATATATATATATATATATATATATATATATATATATATATATATATATGCATATATCTATTTTCATTCAAAAGTATTTCATGCATTATAAACTAGAATGTGTGTGTGTTTCTTATTTCATTTAAAATTGTTACTCTTTTATTCTATTATGCTTTATTTTGTTTTTATTACTGACTGGATTTTTTTTGGAAAAATATTTTTCTACTTAGTAATCCTGAGCAAGAAAAGGAAAGATTGTTTCCTAAAGATATGTTTAATCTTGCTGTTGAATCCTAAGCCTGGAAAATGTAATTAAACACTGTATTCCATTTGGAATGTGGATTCTGTTTCGTAAATAGAGAGATACTTACAGATGAAAAACTGCACGTTATTGAAAAAAAGAATCATGGTCGTTTTTATCGAGCAATTATGAATTCATGTGTCATTATACTTATCACATATTATGTTGCAAAACGAATCCATTAGACTTCATAATTATAACCTTATCTCAGAATTAAAAATTTTGATTTCCAACTTAGGTTGTTTCATGGTAATATAATCATAGGGGGAAATTATAAGAGGTTCGCAGTCAATATTAGCTGTATATTTACAGTATAACGGCTCCTAATTTTCTTTGCTCATGATTTTTTCCCAGTAAAATGAAGGTAACATACCTCTTTGCAGATAGACTCCTCATTATAAATTATTTTTTTCTCCACAAAACTCTTGTATAATGTACATACATACAAGTACATGTAATAATTCACTTTAATTTTCTCTTTAGAGCTTTTTAATCCAAAATCACTTCGCGTAATAATAAATTTCTAGTTTACCCACCTAATGGAATATAACCGCAACCTTATATCTTCAAACTAAAAGTTCAGCGTTTTTAAATTAAGACATTGCTTCTCAAACTTTCTCAATGTTTACGACTCAATATATATTCACTCATAATTTTCATCGCGCCCCCTCCATACAATAACAATGTATTAATTTCAATGATACTATACTTTGACGCAAAACCTACAATACGACTTGAATCTATTAAGTGCCACCGGCGTATATATACGTCTCGTTCACCCAAAGTTAGATTGCCAGGACGTATATATACGTATTTTTGAAGTACGATATTTTCTGTGCATTGTTATCAATAAAGTTATTCCAAAGGCTTTGGATTGCAATAAAAGGACTTTGACAGTATATTTGCGAAGGATTTACTTATTTATTCCTTTTCTTCCCCCCCCTCAATACATGATATACGCGTGTCTACGTGGAAAACGGTGGGTGACATTGGGGAGCAAATCGAATAACTTTTTATCGGCAGTTAAAGGAATAATTATAAACCGTACAAATCATCAAGATAAATGTTAATTTTTGTATATAATTTTGGATATGACAAACTTGTTTTTATTGTATTTTTAAATTAATTATAAAATACATTGTGCAGTATTGATACATTTATAAGTTTATTACATCAGTGTAAATGTGTATTTTATTTTTTATTATGTCAGAATGTGTTTTGTTTGTTTACTTTCAGTAAATTAATAATTTTTTTAAAAATAATCTTTTGCTTACGACTTTTCAATGTGCTCGCGCCCCCCTCGTAGAGTTATCAAGCCTCCCAAGGGTGGCACGCCCCACAGTTTGAGAAACGCTTAATTAAGAATTATTTAATCTAACATCATTCGAGTATCTGGACCAATCAGCAGAGCCCTTACCGGAAATCATATGATTTTAATAGCTTCCGATTGTGTCCATCGGTGTCAACAGACGGAGATTTCTGGATTAAAAAAAGCCTGATGTTTATGATTGTCATGTAAACCAGGGTTTTATTGTTTTGCTTTGTGTTTTATGTATGTGTTTTTTTCTACGTATTACAATAAAATGGAAGATTTAAAAATACCAAGCCCCTTCAATCCTTTCAACGAAATTCATGAAGTCATCTTATTCCATTTAAAAATGCCGTGGTTCCAACCCAATCCTTTTATACATTTATAAAATATTTTGAAGAAGAAATCATTAGTTATATGAAAAAATTAATATGATGCAAAAATGTGTTTGAGCCCAACACATTCAACAATATATGTATAAATACTATTCTTAATGTGTGATAATTGTCAAAACAAATGCATCCAGTGGCGCACACAAGGGGGGGAGGGGTCCTGGGGTCCGGATCCCCTCCAAAGCCCTTGATTTTTTCCGATTGATTATAGTTCTAAGTATATAGTACGTAAAATTTAATTAATTACTTGTTATTAATGATTAATTTTATTAATTAATGCTAATTATTTATTCTAAAATTAGTTTTTTACTGTGTTTTATTCCCGAAAATTGACAAAACCAAAAGGAGCATGATACAAGAATGGTAAACTTTCGACCCCGGACCCCCCCCCCTTGAAAAATTCCTGTGTGCGCTACTGAGTGCATCTAATGTAAAGAACAGATTTAGAAAATTTTTATGACGTCAGAGAGTGCAATATAATTACTCTTATTTAAATCTTAAATATATTAAAGTATATTATAGCATTTATGAGATGGCACACAGGTACACAACAACTTATTGCATTAAGAAACCATATTAAGAAAAGTATAACTAATTATTTGTCCGTTATGAAGACAGAGTAAAATTTTCTTTTTCTGGCAAAAGTTCAAGTATCTTCGTGAACCTTTGTTCAAAAAAATTAATGTAACGTTAGTTGAATTAATTTTTTAAAAAATAGAAAAATAATTATACATAAATGAACTTGTCAAAAACAATTCAAAATTAGCAAAACCATCACTATTTCAAAATAAAATCAAAATAAGGAATAAATTCTGTTCTACGCTTTTGATGTAGATGTTTTATTTTGATTTCTTGATTACTTACGCATACGTACACGAATATAGCTTCCCAATGTATGTCCTTAGGGAGCAGGAAGCTTAACATCTGTCTATTACACCGTGACAGAAAGTTCCATCATATTTTAATGGATAGAAAACGAACGAAGATAATTTAAGATCCATTACAAATACCCTAGCAATCGATAAGCGTTTGATGGATTAGAAATAAATTGGCTCAATTCATTTTCAATAGAATTATTTTGTTTGTCTGCATGAATTGTAGAAAAATAAATGCTTGAATGCAGTAAACATCGATAATTGGAAAAAAATGATAATTATAATGTGATTAGTCTCCTTTTGTTTCCTTTATCTTTTAAATAAACAAATCCATCTGCTTTCATTCAAAGTCACTAAATTGCATAACCTTTTTAAAAGAAACGACAGAAGCTCAATGTTAAAACAAGACACCTTCAACGATTGAAATGTTTGAGAAGAGATCATTGAAGTGTTACTGATCCGAAAATATTTTATAAAAGAAATACACACACACAACTGACACATTAATCTGCAATTAGTTTACTATCTTTAATTCACAATATATGACTTAATATAAAAGAAATATGAAAGGAAAAAAGCTTTTTACAGTGCATGGAATAGTAGACACACAAACACACACAAAAAAACACATTAATAATTTTATAAATTGTTTTAATTTCTCTTTTTTAAAGTTTCTCATTACATCAACAGCAGTATGATTAAATTTTAAATATTAAAACAATCAATTTTTAATACCTTTTTAATATATATATATATATTGATTGAATATTAACGTCGCACTGTTCAGCTACACGAGGGCTTTTGGCGACGGACCACGTAATTTTGAAACATGGTGAAGTGACGTGACGACACTTGAGCTGGAACCCCTCTCTCCTAACTACCACACCACACCAACGGGAGGACGTTTCAGCTCTCGACAGATTTAACGTGCATCGCTGACCTACACGGCGGGTCTTTAGTGATACTGGGCTCGAACTCGTGACAAGGCAAGCCACGGTCCGATACCTATACCACTCGGCTACCGCGGCCACTATATATATATATATATATGAAAGAAATATGTATTATATATCAAAAACAAGAAATAATAGATAATGAACATAACAAGAAATATCGTAATAAAAATATAAAAGCTGAACATGTGAAGAACAAAATTATAGAGGGGGAAAAAACTACAAAAAAGAAGAACCTAGCGAGTCAGAAAGCAATTTCGGACTTAGGACCGAATAAGTGGGGTTAAACTAGTTTGAAGGCGCCAACCTTCCCCCTTTGCAACTCGGTAGGAAAAACCAAATAAAATAAAATAAACAAAAATTCAGAGTATGTAAAAACTCAGAGAGTATGATAAAACCACTCACTACTGTTATGTAACAAACTCTTCCCAACTCTTAATGCCGAAAAATCGCAAAACAAATACGTAAGAAAAGTAGAAAAATCCTAAAACAATTACATAAGATAAGTATCTTTCAAAAAATAATTTAACAAAATTTCTTTACTCCCAGAGCTTTTACGAAGAGAATCAAGCAACTTGACATCAATGAAAATCAATTATTCACCAAGTTAAAAAATTCGAATAAACATAAACACACCTTTTGAACTAACTTTTAAAACAGCCAGCAAAGACAGATATATAAAAAAGACGACAATCAAATATGGTAGAATTTGAATTGGTTGATTGGCAAAAATGTAAATTCGCTAGGCTCTAATTTGGTTGGTTGTCAACAATGTGTAAGATGTTCAAGATGTGTGTGGGAAAAATGTAAACTGTGATATGAGTGTTATGATATAATCTTCACAGCAAGACCACTAACGTGCTGACTTTGAAATCCTATTGTTGTGTGGTGGTTTTGGAATTAGAAGTAGCAAAACGGTTAATGAATTTGTGATGAATATAAGTTCTTAAGAAATTAAAAGGGTATTCATGATCTAAACAACATTGAAAAAAATTTTTGATATTATTGTATTTATCTATTTTGTGGGTAGTTAAGTTATCATTTCTAAATAAAAAATTCAAAATGATATTTCTGTAAATTGATATATGCAAGTTACTATTCCATACAGGAATTTTAATTATATGGAACTTAAACGAATTATTTTTGTCAAAAATGTTACTGACTGCATTATTGTTAATAAGATGCAAGTCTAAATCCAAGAATTCCACCATATTAGAGTTGAAGTTAGTTTTAAGGAGTTTGAGATAATCAGGGTAGAACGTAATATTTAGTCTGTATTCACTATTTTTACCAAAAATTATTAAATCATCTATATAGCGATAAATCAAGTAAGAATCATTTACAACATGATCAATTTAAAAAAAATGTAAATATAGATTCGCCAAACAATTACTAGCTGGACCACCCTGAGGTAATTCTTTGATCTGTTTATAAAGATTCTGATCAAATGCAATGAAATTTTCTTTTTAATACGAGGTTAACAAGAATATCAAATTTTTCTTTTTCATTGAAGTATATAATTCACATATTTATCGTAAATTAACTGTAGAACCTTAATCACATATCGTCAATATCTATAAAATTAAAAAGGTCCTCGAAATCAAAGCCGTGCATGGAAAAATTGACATATTCTTAGTAACTCTAGCAATCTCTAAGCTATTTTTAATTATTGCCGAGTTTTGTAAGTTATCAATTAGATTTTGAAGAAGAGATTGTAAGATCTTCCCAGACTTCGTGATATATGTATTGTATCCATTAGTGATACTACGGAATTTTATAGGGCTTTTATGAAATTTTGGTGTTAAAAAAATACTTGGATATTTAATTTTATTTAGATGAATATTCAGTCTTTTGTTCAAAGCTAAAAGACGATTATCATCTTCTCTATTGTTGTGAATTGATTTTTGAAATGAATTATTATTTAAAATGTGGTTATTTAATATTTTACTGTAAAAGTATTTACAAATTTTGGCATAATTAGCAGAGAGACCTTATCAACATATATATATCAATATATATATATATATATATATATATATATATACAGTGGTGCACTCAAGGGGGATCCTGGTGGTCCGGACCCCCGAAAGCCCTTGATTTTTTTCCGATTGATTATAATTCCAAGTATATAGTACGTAAAATTTAATTAAGTATTTGTTATTAATGATTAATTTTAATAATTAATGCCAATTATTTATTCAATAATTAGTTTTTTACTGTGTTTTGTTCCCCAAAATCGACAAAATCAAAAGGAGCATGATACAAGAATGGTGAACTTTCAACCCCGGACCCCCGCCCCTTGAAAAATTCCTGTGTGTGCTACTGTATATATATAATCTTTGCATCACTCAATATTGGGAATTTCGATCTAAGGTATTGGAAAGCCTCTTTCTTTTTATTCATGAATTTTACAAAGTTCTTCATTAATCCCAGCTTAATGTGCAGGGGTGGAAGCAGAATGTCATTTGGGTTTTTTGGGGGATCCTTTAAAATTTTTCTTTTTGAATTTCAGAATTTTGCACGGCCTTTGCCTTGTACGTAGTGCAATTTTCAATCTTTACTGATCCCACCAACACAGAAAACATCAGTACTTGGTATAGCCTAATTGCATTTCCATGAGTAATGCAACGACTTTCAAGTCACCACAAATCTGCCATTTATGATCCTCATCAGGGTCGTAGCTACCGCCGTATCAATGATACGGGGCCCCCTATCTACAGGGGCCCCAACATGTGTAACTACAGTCCCATTAACAAGGCTCCCACACCTAAAAAAGGGCCCTGAAGGAATTTTGATACAGGGCCCCCTCAGATCTAGCTATGCCAGTGATCCTCATATTTTATTAACACTAGAAATAATTTCACATTTGCATAAGTTTCCATCACATCAACGGAATGCCTGATGGGAATGAAAGGAAGAAGGTTGCGGTTGTGTAGTAATACTGCTTTCAAACTAAGCTTGGAAGAGTCTATAAACAACCTCCAGTTATTCGGATCATAACTGATGTTCATGAAATTCATTGTTGATGTCAATCTCAAAGAAACGAAGACGAGTCCTGTACTCTGTAACCTTGATGACTGGTAGAAGTACATTTCATTGCTACACTCTGGATGTCAGAAGCTCTTGCCTTCTGCTTTGGCAAGTCAAGATCTCTTATGAGGTCACTCAATTCTGCTTGATTTAGTCTGTGGGGTTCGTTCAAATCTTCTGCCTCGAAATCTGGGTCATGGGATGTCCCAGAGACTAACTATTCCAGTTAAGTGTTCATTTATTTATGAAAAAGGTAAAGGAAAAATATACTTAGTATAATTGAATTGATTTACCTCTGATATCTAGTTAATCCTTTCAAGACTAAGAAAAACCGTTTCCCTCATTTTAAAAGTGTTGATTGCCGTATTTGATTAAAACCTTTTCAGTATTTTTTAAACAAAATGTCAAAATAGAAAGTTCGTAGAAAATTAACTAAATGAGAATGTTTAAGAAGAAAAAAAACCTGTCGAATCAATTGATACCAATGATAAAACATTCCTGGACTGTATTCTTATTTTTCAATTCCAACTATTAGTTCACACACTCTCCCTATATTTATTTATTTATTTATATATCATGTTCAAATTTTCAATCGTTAATAAAATACTTTCTATTCATCCATTCAAGTTAAAATAATTTCTTTAAACTTGTAGTGGATGGCACTTGATGTTAATGCAGTTTTTTCAAATATTAATTATTTAATTTAATTAAAAATGAATAGATAGCAATAAACAAAAATAATAGTCGAACAGCATATATAGAAAGGAAAGTGTTCGTTGTGTTCCTGTAGCGTAATGGACAGGGCATTGGACTTATAATCCAAAGGTCGTGGTTTCGAATATCGCCTAAAATGGCCTAATTTCTGAGAGTGTGATTTCTTTTTTACTGTACTATTTTATTCGAATAATTAAATTTAATGAATGTGAATAATAGTAACAAAAAAAATAGTCCAACACCCTTTATAGAAAGGAAAATGGAAAATTACAAGGAAAATCGCTTTCTATTTTGTTACTTAATATTGTTATTCTGTCCTATGTGCATACATATTTATATTAATTTTTAACTATTTAATAAAAAGTAACTAAAATAAAATTTTTCTTTGTTGACCTAAGTAGGAATTGACTAAAAGAAATTTTTTTTTATATTACTTGTTACAGTTAATTTTAGTTAATTGTGTGTCATGCAATAATATATAATTTTGTTTTTGCACATGTTTTATGTTATACGGCATAATTTTGTGCGATAATAAATTATATTTGAACAAATGAAAACAAAAGTTGGATAAAGCGACATTTTGATCCTAATTGAATTGATACATCTATCCAAGAAAACAACACATTATTTGTATTTTTCTCATTTAATTTATTTTGCATTTAAACAAACTAAAATAATCATTTACATACCAATACAATCGGACCCCGTTTTGACGAATTCCTTGGGGCCGAACATTTAGTTTATTAAATAGGGGCTAGTCGTTATATCGGGGCCCAAATAAAATACACATCTCTAACACTCCCTTTCGGAAATTATTTTCGAAAACTATCCATAGTTAAAAATTAATACTTTTTATTCAGCTACTAAAAATATTTTTTACACACCAGTTCATAAAAAATGTTAAAATAATAAGCACTTGATATTTAACAGGTCTCCTGCTTGCTGGAGTGGTATAAGATAAGAGAAGAATTTTCTGTCCTATTCAAAACTCACACGATAGGTTACACTCATGATACATCTGCTCCTGTAAAGTCTAATAATGATCTATACCCTTTCTCGTCAAAACTTTCTCCTCACAAGAAAAGTCTTGTTCTCTTCCGTACAAAAAGATATGTCATTTGAAAAAAAAAATCCAATTTTTTCTAATGCAAATTTATAATAAAAAAACAAACATCTAACTGTTGAAAACATCGTTTTGGGTTTATTATTCATTAAAGAGAGGGGGATCTTCATTTTATTCGGGAAAAGAAGAAAAAAATCGTTAAATCACAACATTCGTTAAACTGGTGTTCATTAAATCGGGGTACGACCGTATTTACTCTTATCAATCTTACAGTCTTACAAGGGTTAACTTTTGATAAAATTAATTTGGTTACATTTAAGTACGTCTATATTTTCTGCTTTACCACATATATAAACAAGAAGCATTATCATTTAAAAAACACTCTAGGAATGCATAATGCTTTATTATCATTATCATTATTTGCTTTATTATCAATTGTTGTCACTATCAACGCATCTTTCTCTTGACATGGGTAGAGGTATGCAAAGGTTTCGGAATCTCCTCAAACTTCCCAAGATATCTAATAATCGGAAAACAAAAATTTTGATTACATATAATTATATGAGCTGGACACCCTCAAAGAGTGATTTTATAGCAATACATTAAAGGAACAAATTTTTGCAGAGGGAAACGAATGTAATAATGCGTTACACTTTTCCCATGATAATAGTATAACTTTGCTGTCCTTTATAATTTGATACACCCCTTCTCTCTCCTAGAGTATAACTTGGTTTATTACGTATGTTATTTATATAGATATAATTCCTCGGATTCAACTACAGGTTTGGTAAAACTGATTGCAACCCTATTGCTACAAATGTAGTGTCCCCTCCTCCTCAGCTATGGAGCAGGGATAAAAAATGATGGTAGCAAAGATGCATGTTCCCGATCCGCCCAATTCAGTCTCATGCAATTCAAATGGATGGCAGGGAGAAGAATTCTCGTGTTGGGCATCAGGGAACCACTGAACATCACCACCATACCAAGGGAGGATATGGTGTAGTTTTTTTCCTATTCTTTTTTATATTTGCCTTATAGCGAAAGAACTTGGGTGGTTGTATGGGGTCTGTAAATAATGACTTGAACTGCTTGGGATGGAGAGAGTAATTAATATTTCAATTTTGTCAGTCTGGTAATTATAAATGGAAAAGTTTTGAAATTAGTTTATGTTTTTTTTTGGATTGGAAGTTTAATAGTGGTATAATATCTCGATTAGTCAAACTTTGCTTAAATTGAAAAAATTGGTTTTCTTTGTGTGTGATAATATTTTTGGTATTCCTTTTCAATAAATTTCATTTTCCTTTCCCTTTTTAAAAATGATTTAGAGATGAAATTATTTTTATTTCGAGAGGAAATCATTTCGAAATAAGTGATTTCCTTTCCGATTTCGAGTTAATGTTATGAGAAAGAAGGAAATCTGGTGAATGTGTGTGTGTTAAAAATTGTTCAGAAATGAAAAGCAAAATATATATTTTTCTTTTTAAAAAAGTTATGTTAAATTTTTTTTATGCACGTCTTTAAAAAAATAAGGAAATTAGTTTAAAATATTACTGTCGTATTAATAAAAATTGGCCACACATTTTGGAAAGTCTATTTGAAATACAATCGTAGGAGTTACACAATCTTTAAAAATGATTAACTTTTCAAAGATTTATCTTTTCTACAAAAAAAAATGCATTTATATTGTCTTAATAATTTAAATTTGCTACCGATTGATCATTATAAATAAATTTTAATTGCTTGTAACTGCTTATTTTATTTCTAATTTACAATAGTTTAAAATCAAAATATTTTTTTAAAAATTAATTACTAATATAATACGAAAATATTAATAATCTAAAACAGAAAAATGTATTCAATACCTCTTGAAATTAAGGAATACACACTTTTTTTTTTACTTGAAACATTAAAAAAAATGATATCAGGAAATATTGTTAATGATTAAAAACAGAGCATTGAAAAATCGATAGCATAAGAGCAAATAAGTTACATCTAATATTTTTTTAACGAAATATAAAAATATCTACATATTAGCTCAATGTTAACATTCATTTAAGTAATTGTAGCAAATATGAGTATATATTGTATCTTTGTGCCTCTGAAACACATTATGTATACTGTTTCAGATATATCATGTATGTGAATCACAACAAAATTACGAGAAAGTTGTTGTTGATATCAGTATGAAAATTAACTTCAATGCCTTCTCAACAAATAAAAATTTGTCAACTATAGAAACTAAACTCTCACACATTTCATCCAACCTCCCAAATTTTATCCTCGTACTCTCATACTTTTGCTTTCATACATGCTTTTTTTTAATAAATGTATGTGCTGAATCCCCAGCCCTTTGTGTCAGTTGGGGTAAACTTCCTACCAGGACAAGTGGCCGCTGTAGCCGAGTGATATAGGTATCGGACCGTGGCTTGCCTTGTCACGAGTTCGAGCTCAGTACCACTAAAGACCCGCCGTGTAGGGCAGCGATGCACGTTATATCTGTCGAGAGCTGAAACGTCCTCCCGTTGGTGTGGTATAGTTGTTAGGAGAGGGGGGTGCCAGCTCAGGTCACTTGACCATGGTTCAAAATTACGTGGTCCGTCGCCAAAAGCCCTCGTGTAGCTGAACAGTGCGACGTTAATATTAAATCAATCAATCAATCAACCTACCAGGACAACTCAACCCACCTCCCGCATAAGTACTTTGACTTCTACTTCGGCAGATTTACAAAATACACGTGAACGAACGACTAACTCGCTGTTGAACGACGTTGAAATCGGACTTGTCTCTGCCATGGCTTGGAGTACGGACTGTTTTGCTGAACATTGGACTAAAATATGATATGATAAACGACTGCACTTTACATTTCTTCTGTCAATCCTTAAGAATTACTACAATACTTGATATGTATTTATAATACATTACTCTAATATTAATTCTATCTGACTTTAAAAAAATACCATATCTCTATTTTATAATATTGTTCACGATAAGCAACGATATTCTTTATATTGACGTTTTTATTTGAATTTCCTTTTGCACCAAAAATATTAATAATGAGCGGTCAACGAGGTCTATCATCTCTAACTAGAGCACCAAATTGGCACTTTGAGCTAGAGCAACGCCTCAACGCAAAAGAGCATTATTACTGAATAATATGTAAACAGTTTGCGAAATAGATGATATAAGTGAGAAATAGAGAATATTTTAAATAATTGTGACGATATTGCCACATTGATTAGTGCCATAGATGCATTGTAATATTTTTAGGTATTCAAGAATGCGGAGCTTTTTTGGATTGTCAAGACCAAGGGGTTGCATCTCATTCAGACAAGAACAAATCGATTCTTATCCTTTAGCTCGTCTTGTGTCTGCGCATCCCGTGATCATCTCTAATGTTTAACTAAATAAAAGTAAACTGTTTATATCTCTTGATTGTCATAATTTCGAATTTGATTCACTTGCTTCCCCACCCCCCATGCTGCGTTCAGATGCTACCAGGAGTTTCAGTGATGAGCGAAATCTCCACCTCAACCAGCATGAGGAGGAGGTGACACATATTTAAGCATCCTTATTAGTTAGTGTATTTATATCATTTAAATAAATTAATAAAATTATTTAATGTGCTCAGAAAACAACATTAATTCAACTTAACTACTCTAATTTTTTTCAACCATATAGTTAGTAGTTTTTCATCTAAAGTTTATACCTTATAATGTATATATATTTCACATTGGTATTGGTAGCAGCCCACGAATGGAGAAACCTGTCTGAGAAAAAAAAATCTATAACCCTCATTTCACTGACGAAAGAGCTTATACGTAAAAAAATATTTAAAAAATTAGAATCTCTGAGCTATAAATGCTTCAAAATTTCTAAAGAGCTAATTTCTCTCAATAAAATGAATTCTCTCAATTTGAAACCATTGTTAGTATTATTTCATACATGTAAATTGAAGACTACGTAGGTAGAACAGATTTCTCAAAAAAAAAAAAAAAATCCTACATAATTACATGAAAGATTCCCATAAAGCAGAAAACATAACAAAAAAAATACATAAAACCGCTAATCGTGATCTAAATACTTACCTTCCAAAAAAAAAAAAAAAAAAGATCATTCTCTTTCATAAAGACCACACAAAGGGTTATCCTACTTTAGGGTAATCGCGTCTTCCACTGCATATAGGACATATTCTAAAAAAGGGACTAATTTAAATTGATGAGAAAGAAGAATTGATGTAGACAATTCAGTAGAGTGATTAAGACATATTAAAGGAGATTAATATGCCTATTTGATTGATGTTGATTAATTTATATTCTACAAGTAAGAGATGGGATTTGGTACATATTTGCACTTCCTTGTGAATTAAAGAGGTTTTTTTAACAAACATCATTATAAGGAAAGATAAGGCCTATTATGTCTTATGTGAATATACATATATTCTTATATAAATAATCTTATGAATATTTATATTATTTTGAATATAAATGAATATGATATCTAAATTTGTCTTTAGATGAAAATAATTCCAATGGATAAGTGAGATTTTGAGCATTTCAGACTAAAAAATCCTCTAGAAAGTCGGATAAAAATAGGAATCTCAAAATATTTTTCTTAAAAAAAAGTTTGAGTGGGTGAGAGGACATTGCAATGTTACTGGTTGCAACATAAATCATGATTATATATCTTATAAAAATGTTTAAAAGCATAGTTATAACTAGTGATTTTGATAGCTATTTAAATTTAGAAGTTTTTACAAATGTTATAAGCATCAGCTTCCAGTTTTTCAGCTGTAATTACTAAATTTACAATGGCATTTTTCACAAAGTTTTACTTTCTATTTTTGGCAACAGAAGAAAAATAGTCCACTTCACACAGTTTTCTTTTAAGATATTTTATTACCGATTTTTTACATTTATTTTTGTATCTGATATATATTTTATGTAATTTAAACCTGAATAAATATTTATTTATTCCATTTTCTAAAGTGGTTTTTCCTGTTTTCTCTTTTGCTTACTATCCTCACATCAAATGAAAGTAAAAAATTAATGTAAATTACAAAAAAAAGTACCGTAAAATCCGGTGTATAGCACGCACCTATACTTTCAAGCTGCAATTTTTAATTTTTAGGTATATTCGCCGAATAACGTGCATCTCCTTTTTTACGACGAAACATGAAATGTACGTGCGCAATGCTTTTCTATTTAGAAGTCATTTATTCGAGGTATTATTCCAAGCATTAGAAAAAAATAGTATTCTTTCAGAACTGCAGCTCTTTATATTCATAAGAGGAATGTAATTTCTTTACACAATACTTTAATATATGTAAAAACTTAATTCAGTGGCGCGACAGCCCATTAGGGCCAAAGCCTACTGTGCCCAACTCAGTACACGCGACCTTGGGCCCTGAGGTGAATGAGCAGATGTTCCTGTCAGGTGGTCAGCCTGACGCGAAACCCCCAGTGTTAAGTTCCCAAGCAAGCTTAGTACTCATTTTATCGACCCACTGAAGGAATGAAAGGCTGAGTCAAACTTGCCCAGCCCGGGGTTTGAACCATGGACCTGTGGTGTGAAATCGCGGTGCACCAACCATTCAGTCACTGGGCTTTACTTCAATATCTGTAGACATCTTAATTTTTTTGCTATGCTCATCTCTTTTTCTTTTTTATTTTTAAAACTCTCATTTTCATACCAAGCGTATAACGCGCCCTTAAATTTTGGTCTTATTTTATGTTCGCCGGATTTTACGGTAATTTTAATAACAGCATGTCATAAAAGTGTGTGTGTGTTTCAAAATATTTTTGAAAAACATTTTTTTTTATTATTAAATGTTTTTTGTTTATCATTTTTAACATAATATAGTATTGTGCAATATTTTCTTAAAATTTTTGAAATTTTGACCCTTTGATACTCATGTTACTTAAATGCTTAACTCCTTACTTGTAAAAGATTCTTAAAAATTGTTGAGCACATTCAAAACTATTAAAACAACTTACTTTTGAAAACAGAATAATTATTCTTCAATGGGAGAGCGAGAGAAATTATTTGGAAGCAAAACTCTTCCTAAAAAACTTTTTTCTAAAAAAAAAAATTTCTAAATAATAATGATACAGTCAATATATTTTAAGATAAATAATTATTTTTAATTGGAACATTAATCAATAGTGAAATTATACCTTTGAAGGACCAATATTAATAAATTTTGAACTGGTTTTATATTTAGAAACTAGATCAAATATACTTTAATATAATTATAGATTCATTTTAATAGAATACCTGAACTTATATTTTGTTTAAAGAAAATGAAGAATACCTACGATCTAATATAGAAAATTCAGTTCAATCTTAGATAAGAATCATAAATTACGAAAAGCCTAGTGAAAAAAGTATTAATGTTGTTCCCAAGTATATGACGTTAATTAACAATAAATCGATAGATGAGATTCATTAGTGCGTGCAAGACATCATAGCGTCCTTAAACTTTATTTTAATAATACTTTTCCAAGAAGCCACATAGGGATTGAAAGAATATGAATAACCTTATTTTAATATCGCTAATGACAATTAAAACCACAAATTGATCTCTTAGCAGGTCGGATACTTATATAAATAGCGCATACAAAAAAAATGGTACATCAAACGCTCAAGCTTATCTGATTTACAATGGTGTAATAAACAAACTTTTAAGGTCTCTACTTGGATTCTCACCAATAATCATCAAAATATGCATAAATGAGTCCACCTGAGAAATGTGCACAACCCACAATTGGGTTACGCAATATAAATTTACCGGAGTATAAACCTACTTCCCATGTGAATATTTTTGTAGTATATTGAATGCAGAGCATCCGAGTTTAATAAACACATCCTATAAACACTAGGAAGTGGTTTTCTAAGAACTTAAGCCAATTTATATATGAATAGACGTTTAATTATGAAGTCATAATAAGTGATTCAAGATTGATAGATTGTTTGTTCATCGGCACCCATTTAGACTTGTCGCTTTTGGAATCTCATTAGTATCAGTCTTTTACAAGGAATTTAAATGACAGAGATGATAATATGTATAATAATGAAGTGCTTAGATGTGTGTGGTCTAATCAGATTGTTATGCAGGAAGAATATACATATAGGGTGATTGAGTTTCGCTTCTGCAATACACGGAACACATTGGCCAGTCCAGAGAATTCTACGTTGAATGGTCTTTAATTTGCTTTGCCCTGATTATCATACAAATAGGTGCTGTATTTGCAAAATATAAAAACTAATTTTTTTTTAAAAAAAAGACAAATGAGATCAAATAAAATAAAGAATTAATGATGCAGAAGATGTCTATTGATTCCTTTGACTACAATTAATCACCATCTTTGTTAATTAATACAAGAATAATATAAATTATGATATAAATATTCTCGAAGGTTGATTAATTAACAATCTATTTGCTAATTATTCGTTTCAGTAATTTTAAGTACTTTATTTGTGTAACAATATGATCACGAGGCTACAGTTCAATGACCTAATATTAATCGTAATAAAAAATAGGCTGGAATATTCAAACAAAATACTCCCAAGATCTGATAATGCATTATTCTTAGAATGAAGACGATTAAAACGAAGTGCCGTAAAACAAGTTAGTAATAGGTACATCATGTTTTGAATTTCCGATATATATGTATAGTTTTATTTATTTATTTTTTAATTACGTATGTCAGATCTAAAAATTAATTGTAATAATAATTATCTGCTTGAAAGACCTTGGGAGTATGTTGTTTAAGAGATAATTAATAAAAAAGAAAGCTTAAGTATGTTTGGGACGTCAATGATATGTTGAAAAGAAAACATGTTTACTTCTGAAGAAAGTGTTAAAAGAATGTGTTTATTCTATGTGTCAGGAATTTGAATAAGGACTGAAAAACTGAAAACAATTTGTTTCTTTGATTAAGGGAAATTTCAAGAAATTTTTATCAGTGTTTCTGTTGCTACCAAATAGCTTTTGCTTGATAATTTTTACGCTTGTTAAAAAAAAAAAATCTGTTTTATGTTTAATATTGATTTTAAATTCCAATTTTTTGCTTCTCTTAACCTATGTTTAGCCATCGTTTGGATATGTAGTCGATATTCGGTAGCGAAGAAATTAAATTTTGAGCTTTCGTGGGAAAACTGAAAAGTTTTTACTATTTTAATAGGCATAATTTTTCGACTTGAATTGCAGCGCGTTTAACCTATGTTAACCAACTACTTGTTTGGTTTAAACATGTAGGGAAAACATCTCATTATTCGTATCTCATCTTCATACGCATTGATTGACTAAATTAAATCTTGCTGCAAAAGGGAATTTGCATTAAGAAATGGGGTTTCTTTTTTTAAAGAGCAAAATTTAAAAGTAGGAGGTAAAATTATAAATATTCTAACACAGACATGTGTTATCGATAATCGATATCAATAAGTATCATTAGAAACAGTTACAAAATTGCTATATGAATGATATGTTGAATATACAGGGTGGTCCCGAATTCATGGTACAAACTTTAAAGGTAATTAGATACAGGGAATTGTAACTAACATTTATTGCGTAGAAATGTATGGGTGCAAGTGACGTGGTGAGATGCAAACTGGGGAAATAATAAAAGAGAGAAATTGAGATATCGGTTGGTTGCGTTGCCAGTAGGGGGCAGTAAAAATCTTGCCGCCGTTCAACATGATGCATCTCAATAGGGGAAAGCGCCATTCACAATTGTGCTGACGTCTACAATGGGAGACAACATAAACCAAACGAGCAGACATGCATTACATGTACAGCCGTACAAATGATAACCGGGGATTGATGACGTCAAATGATTGACGAATGCCGGGTTACAAAAGTTTTCAGCGGTTACATTGTCAACTTCATGAAACACGTTCGTTCACGTCACCATACATGATGCAGGTCGACGGAGAGTTGCACGCAGTCCAAGCCTGGTAGAAAGCATCTTGAACGTCGTCGCTGATAGACCAGAGTCCAGTACGAGAACTGTTGCTCATCCCGTAAATGTGAGTCATTAGACTGTTTGTAGAGTGTTAAACGAAAATCGCTTACACCTCTTCTATTTTTAGCGAGTACAAGCTTTGAATCCTGCAGACTATCTTCTCCGACTGCCAGTGAGAGGTACAGCAATGTGTGCTGCAGCTTGACTTCATAGTACATGGATAAAAAATTTGTCTTTCCTTTCGTCTCTTATTTTTTGTGTTTGTGCCTTACGCTTCACTTGCCCCCATACATTTCTATCCAATAAATGATTGTTACAATGTTCTGTACTTTCCCTTAAAGTTTGTACCATGAATTCGGGACCACCCTGTATAACTTTCATTAAACTATGCCATTCAGTCTTTCCTCTCTTATTAGCAACATCTGTATTCCCGAGTCGTTTTAACTCGTTTGATTATACATTGGTTTTTCTCTGTAATTCATTTTATATGGGTAATCTTCAATCCTAGGATGTAATTATACTAGTAATAAAAGTTGATGATAATTATTGTAATACATAATTATAGTTGATCATTAAGTTGTGTGAGTTATTTATAGCTTATCTATCAAACTCTTTATTTACAATTTATTTACAAATATCGAATGGCTATTTTTTTTTTACTACGGGATTTCAATTTATTTTTAAATATTTTTTGGGATATTTACTGTGGGACATGTTTTTGTAGAAATAAACCCGATAAGACAGATAAATAGTAATGGTAGTAATTTATTATTACATTTTCTCGTGTATATTAAAAAAAAATTATGTAAAAGGAACGTATGATCATAAAAGTTTTGCACCTAAAACAAATAATCAATAAAAAATTAATTATTATATCATTATTAACAGCAATTTATTACAGCATTTTCTCGTGTATATTAAAAAATTTGTTTTTATATGTAAGAAAAGTATACTTAAAATTTCGCCCTTAAAACAAATAATGAATAAAAAGAATAAACATTTAATTCATTTTAATACAATTTTAAATTACTTATGCGACTACCACTTTTATCTTTATGACTGAAACAATTGCTTTTTAAACTGGAAAACATTCGAACATATTTCAGATAAACACAAACATAATACTTTCATTACAGACATTTCATTATATTTTCTTAGCATTTTTGAAAGTTATTATTTTCATTTTGATGTGAAATATTTTCCTGGTAATACATTTTTAGAAAGATCAAAGAATTACAACTTTCCCATCAAAATCAAATTTTTCTAAATAGAGAAACTTAAATAATAATTTATTTAATTCATAGGATAAAATTCCAGTGCCTATTTATATATAAATACATGCTGGCCACCGTGAATGCAACACCCTGAAGGAAGCATGCAAATAACATGAAATTTACAACATGCATTAGCGGAGGCGAGATATGCAAATGATTAGAATTTCAGCGCAGACACACATCGCACGCGCCTGTGGCGCCACCTCATAGCGTTATTTAAGGCTTGAAGATTTTGACGATTTCAAGTTAGGTAATGGAGTAACTTCATGGACAGACTGGCGCCAGTCAGTAATCACGTGATTCCGAAGTCAATGAACAGCTCGTGTGATTTCATAGCATTGGTTTTCCTATACGTTTGTTGACGTCGTTCTTTTGTCTTAATTTTATCTAATTAAAACATATATCATTGTATTTTTTGCATTATTCTAGTATATATATTTGTTAGGAAATATTTTTAACAACTCTTTTACATAATTTTTGTTTTATTCTACTTTATTTATTTAATTAAGTATTCGTCTGCTTCGTTAGTGTTAGCTGGGATATTTATTTATATTTCTTGATTCACTTAGATACAGCTCTTAGTTATTTTAGTTATTAATTAATTTTGTAGTTCTTTATTTCATATTTTTTCACAAGAATGGCTCATTGCATAGGTTCGAAACCGCTTCTTTTGAAAAATTTCAATTTGCTCGAAATATTAAATTACAGTGCGAAGTTTTCCAGTGCCACTGGAAATCGAAGTGTTGCTGCAAATATATCGAAAGGATTAAAATTATTCGACGATAAATTCGTAAGCAAGATATCATTTACTGAGCCTAATTTCTTAATGAATGATGATTTTTTATACAAGGCTTTGTTAAAGCCGAAATGAACAAGAAAGTGACGTACAAGCCATCTGTTCAAATCAGAACCACTTGTCAGGTAAGTTAAAAATTATTTTGTTTTAATTTAGGAACTTTTTTTAAAACGATTATGATTGCATTACTATTTACTCTTTTATGCATTAATATAAATCATTGTTTTAAAATACAAAATAGGATTCTATGTATTAATATTGATAGTTATTTAATTAAAAGTTGATTCCCCAAAAGATAAAAAGAAATGTGAATGGGCTAATTTATATTTTTTTAATAGCTACATTATTAGTGATAAGTTAATAATTTGATTCTTATTTTTTAGAGTAGCATTGAATATCAATTTCATTGTTTTCTATTTTAATGAATATGCATTATTAAGCTTTAGTAATTCTGTAATTATTGCTATTTATGAGTAAATTCTAATTTGATTCCAACACATTAAAAGTAAACCCAATAAATGCCAAACCATTTTGAAAAAGAAATGTAAATTTTTCATTTAAAACTTCAATTCAATAAGGAGTAATATTGTGTAAACATTAAGGTTCTCCCAAATTGTTTGTAATTTTTCTTATAAGGCATTGTATTTTTAATTCAAATACTTTATGACGTGTTTTTATAAACTGTTAATTTTTATTTATTTGAAATTTTCATTTACATGATTTATTTATTTAAATTTTAAATTATGGTCTTTATTTAAAATAATTGAATTTAAACTGAGCTGTAAATTAACTTAAGCATAAATTTTTTAAAATGTTTTAGTCAGTAGATTGATATGTAAATACCGAAAACTTATATGAATTTGCAATCTAATTTTAAAATTTATTACTTTAATATTTAAAATTTATTTAACTTTAGGTTATAAGTGCAACATGTACTTGTCCTGCTGGAGGCACTCCAGCATTTTGTAAACATGTTTTTGCTTTATTGCATGCAATCAATGATTACATAGCAAAAAAACTGTATGAAGCTCTGAATTTCTTCCGTTCCAATTTCTTCATTTGAAACAGGTGGTTCACATCTATTTTTTAAAATAAAACATTTACATTAATATTATATTTTTTAAATGATTTGTAAATTTTGCATATAAGTACTTTTAATGCATTTACTTTTATGTATGAATATTTTAATCATGTTCGAGTTATAATTTTGTAAGTAAACACTGACTGACTTCTGTTATAAAATACTTTGTAGATGGTGATAAAAAAAACACTAATAGAGCTAAAATTAAATTATTCCATCAATTCAGAAACAGATTATTATCACAAGTATTTTATTATTTTTTTTAATGAGAAAGCAAAATAACAGTACACAATACATTGGATAATCTTCTGTGAACTTTGTATACACATACTTGTCTTAATATAATATGTATGGTTAGTTAAAAGTATACTCTATATAGTGCTAGTTTTATATAAAGTACAGAATTACTTCCGTTACTTTATTTTGAAGATTTATAACATAAGTAAAACTTAAGTTTATTAAGATATTTAACCATTGAAGTATATTTTCTAAGTAACTTATTTAAAAACTTGACTTAAACTTAGCAAAAATTTTGAAGTACTTACATTTCAGTAGAAGTAGAGGGCTTGCATCTTTCCAGAATTCTTCGGAAAGATGGACTTTTTGTAAACACAAAATTTGTTGGCACTGATCCAGGTTTTAAGTGCCTGCGATTAGTAAAATTTTGGTATACGAAACATTCCTCTTCGAAATTATCCGAACATAGTACAGAAGCACAAGAAGGTACGAATTTTTCCCGCCTAATCTTTGCTATCCATGTTTTTAATAAATTTGGATTTTTTAAAGGAAATTGGAAGAAAGTTTTGTTTCTGCAATTGTCTTTCTTTTTGGAGTTATTGCATCCATATGCTGCACAGTATGTCATTTCTGAACGTCAAAAAAGAATAATTAACTAAAGTTTAAGAGCAAGATAGTAATGTAAACAAATGGCGCCGCATGTACGTGCGCAAGAGCTGAAATGGAATCACGTGATCATGACGTCACATGAATTTAGTCCATTGTGTTTTTCTTGTGGTTTTTTCAAAAACGACCAGTTATGTCTCGTAAAAAACAGCGATCAGCTTTCGATCAAGTATCCGAGTTCGACAGAGGAAGGATAGTGGTCTACCGAAATTGTGGATTATCTTTCAGGGAAATCGGTAGTCATGTTGGACGAAACCAAACAACTGTAATGCGAATATGTGACTGTTGGATGCAGGAGAGTACGGCAGACCTACGTGGTCGATCGCATTCACCTCAGTGCACCACTTCACGTAAGGACAGGCAAATTGTGCGTATGGTAGTGACGGATCGCTCACTCACATCACGAACCATAGCATAGCACATTGAGTCGATAACGCATCATTCAGTGTCTGCGCGTACCATTGAACGCCGTTTACAGCAGAGTGGTCTCTCCGCAAGACGTCCATTGCTTGGTCTACCCTTGACGCAGAACCACAGAGTCTCCACCACCAATGGTGCGATGAAAGAAGGATGTGGGCGGCAGAATGGAATTAAGTTGTCTTTACTGACGAGTCACACATCTATCTGCAACACCACGATGGTCGGATTCGAGTCTGGAGACACCGTGGAGAGAGGATGCTAAACAGCTGCGTTATGCACCGCCACACTGGTCCTGCACCGGGTATTATGGTATGAGGCGGTATTGGATATCACTCTCGCACTCCTCTAATACGCATTGCCGGTACTTTAAACAGCCAGCGCTACATCTCCGAGGTGTTGGAGCCAGTTGTCCTTCCTTTCTTTCAGGGCTTGGCCACAGCCATATTTCAACAGGATAATGCATGACCACACGTGGCACGCATTGTCCAAAGGTTATTCGTCAATCACCAGATTGAATTGCTTCCCTGGCCAGCGAGCTCTCTGGATCTTTCACCGATAGAAAACATGTGGTTCATGGTTGCTCAACAATTGACACAGATTACACCCCCAGTAGCCACACCAGATCAACTTTGGCAACGCGTGGAAGCTGCTTGATCTGCTGTACCCCAAGAACACATCCAAAGTCTCTTAGAATCTATGCCGAGGTGTGTGGCAGCAGTGATCTCCAACAATCTCCAAGTGGCGGGGACTCTGGCTACTGACTCTGGCAAGAACCACACTTCACAGAAGTCTATAAATTTAATCATTTGATACTTGGTCAACATGTTATCTGCAAAATAAATTTTGTTGTGCTATCTCTTGTCTTTCTTGGTGTTGCATTTACGGTGGCCAGCAGTGTATAAGGTAGAAATTTTGCTTAAAAATGTTGCATAAATTTAATTCTGGAGCCCAGCAAATAAGCCAGAATTGTTGATTTTACAACATCAGAAGTTAATTAGTTATGATTTTATTGGTATTAGCCAGCTTTCTAAGATTTTATACTTTACTAGTTGGTATACCCGTTCTTCGCACGGGTGAATTGAAAAATTAAACAATACAGATTGAAGGATAAAAAAGTTTTTAATGAACAAATTTCACGTGAATTGCAAATTAAACAAAAAAAGAAAGATTTTTGCATTTTTCAACTGAACAAAAAAACAATACTTCTTAAATTTTAGGTCTGCAGATCTAATAGAGGAAAAAAGGGGGATTTTTTAATTATTTATAACACTCCGTAGCTCTCTTGTGTGTCGATTTTTCAAAATACCTTTCTAAGCTGATCTCTGCTCAGCAAAAGAAACACATTGTTACAAATTTTATTTAACTGATGCTTAAAATAGTGTAAATAATTTATATCTGGATGTGTAATACGTTAATATTACTTTCTATTGTATTTATTTTATGTTAAAATTGTAATATTCGCGAGCAACGCCGTTCCTTATATTATAATGGCGATTCGATGGCAATAGAGCCAAGTTGGCCTCATTTTTGTGTCCTTGTTGGCAACTTGGCGATTGATTTAACTGTGCAGAAGTTGATATACTTAAGCGCCACCTGGTGGGGAGCTGCAACAAAGAGGATAGCACAAAACTCTTCTACATAAAAGAATACATATACATGCCAATTTTCATAGTGATCGGTAGACGGTGTTGGAGTGAAGCGAGGTCATATATACAAACATCCATTTAGATCCACGTTAGATTTTATGCGACATATATATATTAGCAAGAATTGCATGGAGCTCACTGACCCATAGGCTGCTAATGCGGCTTCAAATAAAATCGACAGAAATTTTTTTATCGTTTAACACTTGAAAAAAATTTTAGGAACAATTCGGAGAATTCGTTGATAAAGCAAGGTGAATGTGAAAAGTAATAAATCTTTGTTTTATTCAAGCTATTATCTGTTTTAAATCATATAGTCACATCTTTATTACATTGTTTAACAAAGAAACAAGCCTTCAGCCTAGTTATGCCTTATGAATAACACGATTCAGCTTTCAAAAGAATGTTAAATTTTAATAAAAAAAACAAAGCAGCTCAAAAAGTAAAGCAGATTTTGTAAAATTCTGATGTTGTTTCAAAATGTTGAAATACCAAGCCAATGTAGATTTTATAATTGTTTACTATATGTATATATAGTCTTTGAACAATACGAGTTACATAAGTGACTGAAATTATTGGGCACATTATGCACTGATTTTGTTTCTTTGAAAAAAATTCCAATATGTTAAGCTCCCTTTTAAATGCGCCAGTTATTCTAAAAATATCTTTTTCTTAAGTTGAAATCACTTATAGTGTACAGCAGAGGTCAGCAAACTTTTAGCTTTGGCGTGCCAAACCAATCTACCCATATGATTCAGCGTACCAAACCAATCTACCCATATGATTCAGCGTGCCAAACCAATCTACCCATATAATTCAGCGTGCCAAACCAATCTGCCCATATGAATCAGCGTGCCAAACGAATCTACCCATATGATTCAGCGTACCAAACAAATCTACCCATATGATTCAGCGTGCCAAACCAATCTACCCATATGATTCAGCGTGCCAAACCAATCTACCCATATGATTCAGCGTACCAAACTAATCTACCCGTATGATTCAGCGTGCCACATAGTAGGACATCTTTGAAACAATTCGACTCCTGTGATAATGCATGCAGAATTAAAAAAGAGAGGTCAATAATATAGATTTACAGTCTTATTATATATTAATTTTGAATCATTTAAAGCTATTTCTTAACATAAACAGCATAAAATATAAATGTTCCTTCAACAAAAATAAAATAAAATTGTACATATATTACGTATTTTTATACATATTTATATATATACTAAAATAAGAAATTTACAACGTAAAATACAAGTATTTCATTACTTTATTAATTATTTTTTACAGTTAAATAAAAAGATAAATAAAAAAATTTAATGCGAATCTAGTCCTTGGATCGCTCGATTTTCATATCGCAAAATCAGGAGTATAATGTGTGACTTTCAATTTGATACCATTCCGAGCATTCAGTTGTTAAACAATTTCTTTGCAGACTTCAGAGATTTTGCATTGGAGGAAAGATGTTTGACTTTTTAATATGTAGAACAAAAAGCGGAAAGCAGAGTGCATGCAATTTTCTTTCTTCAAACAATTAAATCTCTCCAGCGATGGCATTCAACAATTTATAAAATAGCTATAAACTTATTTTTAGAGTTATGTTTCAGGTTTTTTCGTAGTTCCGTAAAAACCCATCATTCTGAAAGTTTTTTTTAAAAATGAGGTCCATTACAAATTTATCAACTTCTATCTACTCAACAATTGACAAGTTTGTAGGTTAGTACAGAGTGCCAATGCAAATGGAACCACCACGAATATTGTGCACACACACATTATCTAGATATTTTCCAAGATTAATTTTTTATTTTTTAAAATTACATAATTTCGCTATTCCTATAACAGCAATGACCTCCAAAGTGAAGTGACAAAGCTCTTAAAATTGTTGTAGGAGCAACGATAGGGGTAGTCAGCAGCTGGGGCTTCCACCGTATCAATGATACGGGGCCCCACAGCTACAGGGGCCCCAACATGTGTAACAACAGTCCCACTAACAGGGTTCCCGTACCAAAAAAGAGCCCCGAAGGAGTTTTGATACATGGCCCCCTCAGAGCTAGCTACGCCAGTGGTCAACAATCTCCGGAACGAAATTACATTTTTATAATAAGTTGGCAATTCAAATGCTGAAATGTGTTTTCACAACTTTCTTTTTCTCTACAAATTCAATTAGCTTAAAATTTATTTAAAAAAAACACACCGATTTATCATTTGGGGGAGGATATTTTCATAAAATTCAAGAGCTTTTGAGATGAAAAGCATAAGTTTGATATTGGGATAGGTTTTTTTTCTCTTAAAATTCTATAAATTTTAACTGAAGATGCTAATTTAACTTTACTTACCAATTTCAAACGATTAAACTTTAAGAAATAATGGAATTTTCAGTTTTTAAAAACTTCTTTTCTTTTGTATATTTAAAAAAGAAAACAAAAATTATATCTAATTTAATTTACATGTGTATCTAATATGATTAATTTCCGTTTTGAATCCTATGCATAAAGAACTGAATCAAACTAACCATTAAGAAAAATAAGATTAATTGAATCTGTTGACTCAATTCCAGAGTTCCAATCTACGAAATAATTTTAAACTATCTTTAAAAGCTTAAATAAAATTTTTAAACTATCTTTGATAAGCATCATTAAATTCGTCTTCTATAGATACTAAAGAAAGTTATTCTAAACGCAAAAACTTTCTTTAGCAGAAAAATGCTTCAATTTTTCTATAAGTTCATTTTCTGTTATATATACCCACGATCATAATAATGAATCCTTAAAATAAATAAACATTTAATAAATTAAATTAAATAGCAATTTTTCACCTTTAAGAAAAATGGATTTTTAAATGTACATATTAAGGGGGCAGGCGCACAAGATTGTAAATACTAAACTATTCAATTTTGCTAAATTTTCATGAAATTCAGTAGGAATAACCTTACATGTGCTGATACGGAAATTTTCTTAAAAGAAATATGTAAAGTTTTCTTTCAGTTGTTAAATTGCTTCGATTTAAATTTTACAATATTTTTTTTTTTTTTTTGAAAATGTGTAACAATTTAGTTTGGGAATTTAATTTATGTATATTTTATAATGTTTTCCTTTTTAAACATATAAGGCATAGAAATATCATGAGTCTTGAAATTCCCAGAATAATAAAAAGAAAATAAATGTAAACCTCTATTACACGTGAACGTAAGCCTCACGTTTTTCTCCCCAACCAATTCAATTATTCTTCACATGCAAAGTTATTTAAATAAATTTTCAAAATAAACGAAAACCTATGCTTATAATTAATAATATTATTGAATCACTTAGGAGTCTTTTGAAAAAAAATCCATTTCGGAGAAAAGAAATGAATCGAACCAAAACGGTGAGCTAAAAATTATAAAGTTGCTTAATGCAAAAGTGACATTAGATTATTAAAAGTACTCCGCTTTTGAATAACTTTTGCTGCTAGAAGCAGATAATGATTTTAGAGCTTATAGAACTTTTTTTCTGTTAATTTGGCTGTTTTACATATAATGTCTCCTTAAAGTATTAAAAACAAAACATGAAACATATTGTATTCGCAGAAAATTGCATCGTGTTCTGTAAGTGCACGCAAAAGCAACCCTAAAACGGAATTTTCATGGTAAAAACAAATCGGATAGCATCTCAATTCTCATTCTAACGATCCATTCCCTCTAAATTAACTCACAGAATTTCACATGAGTAAGAACAAGTAGATCCTTTATTACGAACTAACGATTCATTGAAAGAATGAATTCTCTACGACCGGCTCAGTCGCCAGAACGGCGCCTCGATCTGATCCTTTCCAACCCCGACCCCCGCAGGGGAGCTGTCTCCGACGTCAGTTCAAAGGTCGCCAAGATCGCCAGGAGGCTGCCAATTAACATTGTGGGGCTTAATTAGAAGTAGACAGGAGGAAAAATAATAAAGGCGATGTGTCTCTGTGGTTGTTGTAAATTGTGAATGATATCCAGAAACTCGTGCGTATACGTTTTTCGAGTTTTATGAATGGCAGCGACGGGGGGAGAGAAGGAGGATGTGGAAAAAGCTGTTTAGCTTCTTCATTAATACTTCCATGAGAGATGAGCTTCTCTTAGGAAATGTATCTAAACGGTGGTTGTTGAGAAAGAGATACGAGTGAAAGCAGCCCCACCTACTGATATCATTTAGGTCTGGAGTGGAGTTGTCGTTTCGCTTGAAGCGCTGTCTGATATATAAAGAAATAATAAGTAAATTTTTTAAAAAAATGTTTTAAAAAGGTAAGATAATTTGGAGTGGATATTCGGATAATTTTAACTTTCATAATGTTAGACAAGGGCCAAATGGGCCTAGGCCCAGGGCCTCGGTCGCATTGGGAACCTCGTCTCGCTGTCAACTCAACCTTAATGAGATCATAATTCGAATAATTTCAAAGATTAAATGTTATTTCCGGTTGTATTCTTCAAAAAACTGGGAATTTTGAAGGATAGGTCAATTGGCTACGTGTGATGACCGTCGTCCCTGTACAGGCTTGGGTCTACCACTCTACACTATCATTACTCAATAGGTCAAAAGGCAGCAGTCGGTCGAGCTGGTTTGTGCTATTGTAAGTCATGCACATTTATTTGTTTCGAATTATTTTTTGCACTAGTTGACGACGTATGCTTTCTCTACTTTTAAGGGTCATAGGGGAGGCTTACATTTGTGTGTAGGAGCCCAGGGCCTCAAAAATTCTGAAGACGTCCAGGATGTTAGAATATTTGAAGACCGATGTGAAAGTATAACACAAACAATTTATTGTGTTTTAGAATTTTGATTTAATTTTGTTCAATTATTGCTAGAATGACAACTTATAGATGGGCTCTTTTTTTAATTTGTATCAATGATGGAGTTTTTAAATAGTGCAACTAATTTTTTAGTGCATAACTGAAAGAGAAAACATTTTATAGTGAGATCTTCAAGATATCTCATTGTTCATCTCTCCATTATCTCTCGCTCATTATCTTGTTGAATATTCATTGTTCCATCTCTCCATTATCTCTCCATTTCTTAGCTTAGAAGCAGATTATTGTATGTATCTAAGCCCCAATCACACTTTCTTCATGATAAATTAAAATATATAAGCTACATAATAGAGGATTTGGGAAGAAATGTTGGAATATTATGAATGTTTTTAAAGTCAACCCCCCATCGTTGCTGGCAACAGATATCAGTATTTACTATTTCAGAAGTTTGAACAGAAAGGCATGAAGCAATTGAAAAGAAATTTTAATCTAAAAATTAACTGTTCTTTTTTCATAAGATTGACAAGGATACGCCAGTCGACGAGTCGATTGTGTTAGGTGAAATAACTTTGCGGTATTTTATGCTGCTATTTATAAACGATAGATGGCAGCACGAACCCACTTTTTAAATGGAATAGATATGTGTTTTCTCTCTCGCGCGCACACGTTTCTAATTTTTCATTTTCAAAAACTCATTCTTGAATATTGCATGATTAATAATAATAAAACTCTTTTTTTAAAAAAAAAGGAAAATTTTCTATTTTGATCAAACATTTATCCAACGCTATAAATAATTTTAGTTTATTTTTTTTTTTTTCAGGCTAAACTGACAATAACTTTAATAAAAAATAGTTACATTTCTTTGATCATTCTTTAATATTATTCGTTGGGGAATTGTATTCTAAGGATTAAAATTTCTGTATACATTGCATTTAAGGAATTAAATTATTACTTGAATCCATATGAATGTCATCGTATACACAAGAGCAGTTAAAACTAAATTCTCCAATGCCTTAAGATTCCCATTAAAAGCTTATTTAGAGAAAACTGTGTGAAATTTAAATTTCTCCTAGCTTTCAAACCCTAAATAATTTTTACTGTCATAACATTATCAAATGCAATGAAATCTAAAATTATTATATCTCATCATACTAAAAGATAAGTCAAGGATTTTATTATTTCTCCATGGTGATTATGCTTTCAGTTTGCTTCTATGTAATATGTAAATCCGTTGGAACAGAAAAAGTGACTGAAAAAATATATATTGAACTTACGGTAACAAATAATTGAAAATAGCCCGTGCCCATTTTTCTTTTCCTTCCTTTCTTTTTTTTTCCGAGCGCTTGATGGGATTTCCTGTTTCACTTACGTTCGTCCTCCCCTCAACAAATTACCTTTGGACTAAACTTACCAAACAATCTAAAACAGGGGTGTCAAACTCATATGAAATTACGAAACGCATGGTCAATTTTATTATAAGTTGGAGGCCGCATGTTTTCAAAAAGTCAATAACATACGATTTTTATAATGTATAATGCATTTATTAGACTCAATGTAAAGCTCAATGTTGTTTTTTTTTTCATTATACGTACGTAGTCGTCTTATATTTCATGTTACTTTTCAAATTTAAAATATACTTATTTTATATTTTTAATAAAAAAAAGACATTGTTTTAAGAATTTTACTTTAACATTACACTTTTTAGAAGATATTTGACATCAATTCTTTCACAAAGCAAGTCATCAATATTTGATTAAAGCTGAAGTAATGAGAGAATATTGATGTAATTTTTAAAATAGAATATTAATGTTGATTGGGGTTAATATTATTTTTCTGAATTCTCGCTATTTTTCATGAAAGAAAATAAGTACTCGCATAAAGAAGTGCTTCCGAACATAGTCATTATTCGCATAACAAACGGTAGGGAAAAGATACGAGTATGTATAAAAATCTAGAAATCCAACTTCTATAGATTTTTGCTTTAACAAAGAATCACATTGGATTTCAATTAATTTATTTGTAAGCTTTCATCAACAATTTCCCATATCGATAGATAGAGATAACGTAAAAGTGCGAAATTACCTAAAAAGATGTGGAAAAAAATTGAAAGAATTTTTGGAGTAAAAATTGAACACTTTTTTAAAAGTACGGGGTTTGAGGAGTATTTAATTTTAGTATTAAATGGAAGTCAGTCTCACAATCAAACAGATGAGATTAGTTTCCGCACTATTTTACTAAATACTAATTTGTCCAAGTAAAAAAAGGTGAAGAATTAAATATACCTTTAAATATACACTTGATTTTTTATTTGTCCAAGGGATGTGAAATGTGTTCTCAATTGAGGGTGTATCTTAGGGTAAGCATTTCCTTCGTGGCCTATAGTTAAAAGGCACATCATCGTGGTAACGAAATATCTAACATCAATATAGTTTCTTCTCTTACAAGTATTCGTTCCGCGCAAACTGTTTGCTTCTCGGCCAGGTTGACATTAATCACTTTACTTCAGTGGCGCACACAAGGGGGGTCCTGGGGTCCGCCCCCCAAAGTCCTTGATTTTTTTCCCGATTGATTATAATTCTAAGTATATAGTACGTAAAATTTAATTAATTACTTGCTATTAATGATTAATTTTATTAATTAATGCTAATAATTTATTCAAACACTAGTTTTTTACTGTGTTTTGTTCCCGAAAATCGACAAAATCAAACGGAGCATGATACAAGAATGGTGAACTTGCGATCCCGGACCCTCCCCCTTGAAAAATTCCTGTGTGCGCCACTGCTTTACTTGATTGGTGTTATAAAGAACTAAAATATGAAGACAGACATTTGATTTCCAATTCGTCCAGGAGATGCGTTCTCATTTGAGTGTTTACCTTAGGGTTAGTATTTTCCTTGTGGCTTCTAGTTAAAAGGCACACCATTGAGATAACGAAGTACACTGCTCAAAACAATTAAAGGATATTTTAAATTTTATATAAAATAAAGATATAAGCGAAATTTTTTTTCCCGAAAATGGAAGAAGAGAATCACAAATGCAAATTTTTGTGATTTTCAAACTATGGAGTATGCTAATTTTGAGTTCGACGTCAAAAACGTCGCTTCAGCGGCAGCGAATGAAATTTGACTTTCAACTGAAATGAAGACAAGGATGATAGGCATTCAGTGACTGCTTTGTTTCGATGAGTACGATGTCTCAGTGAAGTCATTTGACCGATTCAGAAGCTTGGAGAGTTGTTTGTAGGTTAGAAGGGGGCCAAACTCAAGCCGAAGTAGCTCAAACCATTGGAGTGTCACAAAGTGTGATTTCCAGGATCTGGAACCGTTTTTGGAGACTGGAAGTCCAGGCCAAAGACCAGGACAAGGTCGTAGACGGGCAACAACGCCCAAAGAAGATCTTTATTTAGTGTTAACGGCTCGGAGACACCGAAATATGAACGCTACTCTTCTCCAACAACATCTTCGCTCGGCTACTGGCACCACGGTTTCAACTCAGACTGTCCGAAACCGGCTCCGTGGTGTAGGTCTGTATGCTCACCGACGGATGGTATGTGTTAGACTAACATCAAGGCATCGTCGCGACCGCAGGGAGTGGGCAACAGAGCATGTGAACTGGAGGAGAAATGAATGGAGCAATGTTCTTTTTTCTGACGAATCCCGTTTTTCTGTTCATCCGGATAATAGGCGTATTTTCATCTGGAGGGACCGTGGCAGTAGGAATAATCCTGCGTTCGTGCACGAAAGTGTCAGAATTGGAGATGGGGGAGTGTTGGTGTATGGCGGCATCTCCATTGACGGGCGCACAGACCTCTACATCATTCGAGATGGACCTCTGACTGCTGATCGATATAGGGATGAGATCTTCAGACCTGTTGTAGTCCCTTACGCTGCAGCAATTGGAGATGACTTCATTTTAATGGACAATAACTGCAGGCCACATCGTGCTAACCTGGTGGAGGATTTCCTTTTCGAGGGAGGAATCTTACGAATGGAATGGCCTGCGTGTTCTCCAGATATGAATCCAATAGAGCACGTTTGGGACGCTCTAGGAAGACGAGTTGCTGGCCGCCAACCACCCCACAAACTCTCCAAGAACTGGAAAGAGCTCTTCTGGAAGAGTGGGACAGAATAACCCACCTCGTGATTAATAGCCTCATTGACTCCATGCCACAAAGGTGCTCAACGTTGCTGGCCGTCCGTGGAAACAATACCCCCTACTGAAAATGATTTCCTTTGAAGGAAACGCCTTTTCTTATTCTTTTTTTCTCATATGCACAAATTGTGTTTTTTTCCCTTTTGTACACAAATGCGCAATAAAATGCAGTTTTCCTGCCAAACATGTGTAATTTATTCTCATATAACCTACTACGTCTGTCGACCATGTATCAATCAGCTAAAGAGTTTCCCTGCCACAAGATCCACCTAAAACCGCAATATCCTTTAATTATTTTGAGCAGTGTACCTATCATCAACAATTTCTACTCTTACAAGAATTCATTCCGCGCAAACCGCTTCTCGGTCAGGTTATTATTTGTGACACCAATCACTTTATTTGATTGGTGTGGCAATGAACATAATATGAAGATAGATATTTGATTTCCAATTTGTCCAGAAAATTTTAAGTGTGTCCTCAATTGGGGGTTCTTCCTCGTCCAGGTATATTTGAGAGTGAGCATTATCTTTGTGGTTATTTGTCAACAAGCGCAAGATCGAAGTAGCGGAGGACCAATCATTAACAAGTTCTACCATTATAAGAATTCGTGCAGTGCAAGTTGTTTGCTTCTTAGCTAGATTATTAGTTAAGACAAGCGATCACACTTTATTTGATTGCTGCAGAATCAGATCAGATAAAACCGGTGCAGGACCTTAAGACTTTCCAACAAAATTTTTCAGAACTTTTATTAGAATAATTGATATTTTATGTGTTATTTAATTTTCTTAATTATTTAATCAAATCATTAACACTTAAAATTTCATATATTTTTAAATATTAGTATACTTAATTATTCTCAAAAGTTAAACATGAATCTATTTACTTTTTAAATTGGTTATACTTTTTTTCGAATGGGGCTACATGTTAGGATACAAGCCTTAACAGACACGGCATCCCCCCAAGATTGAGAGTCATTTCAGTAATGACTGAATGCTGAATTGCTGTTGCACTTTGAAACTACACGAGTGTTACCTGCGACAAACTTCGTAATTTTGAAACCCGATTAAGTGACTAGAGAATGACATCTGAGCTGACACCCCTCTCCAAACTTCTACACTACACCATTGGGAGGACATTGGGCCTGGACATAATGTGTATCAGCCCCCCTCTACAACCCAGGTCTTTGGTCGCAACAAGTCTCTAATGAATGTCTCGAAACCTTTTTCTGAGAATCATTTTAAAGAAAACAATTTTTAATTTTTAAGTATCTCTCCCGGGATAAAAAGAAAAATCAGAAATTGTGTTTTACTTTAATTTTGATCTACTTTACGTATTGTTTAATGTTCCCAAATTATAACACAGTTCATAGTTTTGCTCTTTTTTTTATTGCTATACGAGAAAAATAGAAATCTGACCTGTGCAAAATTCCGAAGTCAATCATACCAAATCGGCAACCGATCATAATTTTAGCTCCCAGAAAAATAAGCATAAGGCACATAAACAATTCTTGATGATTGAATGTTTTAGGTGTATATTTCTATGTTTGAACAAATAGCAAATGGACTTTCCTCATGCATAGAGTGACAGGAATTTCAGCTCTGGTGTTTGCCTATAAGGCACTTTTAAAAGACTATATCGATATATATATATATGTTTAATATTCTCTACTATAGAGACATCTACCATTATAACACTATAGCAGAAGCATACAAGTATATATATAAAAACATATAAAAAAACAAAACTCAGTGGCGCAAAAACCCATGAGAGTCAAGGCCAACTAAGCTCATCTCAGTATGCTTCACCTTGGGCGCTAAGTGCATGAGCAGACATTCCGATCAGGTGATGATCTAACGCGAACCTCCAGTGTTTACTTATCTAGCAAGCTTGGTACTTATTTATAGACCCACTGTATATACATATATTTTGTGTGTGTGTTCGTGTGTGCGCATGTGTATGTATATATTTATGTATATATATAAAATACATATATATATACGTATATATGTAAAGAGTTTTTTTTTCCAGGTATAGAAGTTTAAGTTGGCATTACTTTCCAAGATGGCGACCGATTTAACAGCTGTCAAGTGATTTATTCTCAGTTTGGTTTGGCAATTCATCAAAATGATCATCAAGCAAGGCGTAGATTCGTCGAATGGGCCCAAAACGAGATTGCCGTTATTCCCGATTTTCATAAGCGAATTTTGTTTAGCGATGAAGCGCACTTCTGGTTGAATGGCTACATCAACAAACAAAACTGCTGCATTTGGAGTGAAGCTAATCCACAAGTTTATGTCGAAACACAGTTACATCCAGAAAAACTGACTGTTTGGTGCGCTATATGGGCTGGTGGAATCCTTCTTCAAAAACGATGAAGGCCACAACGTTACAGTCAATGGTGATCGGTATAGAGCCATGATTACTAACTTTTTCATTCCTGAATTGAACAATCATGATGTCCAGGAGCTGTGGTTCCAACAAGACGGCGCAACATGTCACACAGCTCGTGCCACAATCGATTTATTGAAAGACACGTTTGGTGACCGCCTAATTTCACGTTTTGGACCTGTGAATTGGCCTCCAAGATCTTGTGATTTAACACCGCTAGACTATTTTCTGTGGGGCTATGTAAAGTCATTGGTCTTTGCGGATAAGCCACAAACGCTTGACCATTTGGAAGACAACATTCGCCGTGTTATTGCCGATATACGGCCACAAATGTTGGAAAAAGTCATCGAAAATTGGACGTCCAGATTGGACTACATCCGAGCCAGCCGTGGCAGTCATTTGCCAGAAATCATATTTAAAATGTAATGCCACAAGATTATCTTTCGAATAAAAAAAAATTATGTCAATCGAATAATACATCGTTCTTTTATTGCAATTTGACTTCTAAAAAACCTCTTATACCTCTATTATACCTCTAAAAAAACGCCCTTTATATGTCAGTGCCACACACAGGAATTTTTCAAGGGGTGAGGGTCCAGGGTCGGAAATCTACCATTCTCATATGCTCTCACCACCCAGCATATTCTTTTGATTTTTTCAATTTTGGGGAACAAAAAACTGTAAAAATATAATTATTAAATAAATAATAAGCATTAATTAATAAAATTAATGATTAATAAAATTAATTTTATTAATAAAATTAATTAATACCAAACACTTTATTAAATTTTATGTACTATATACATAGGATTATAATGAATCGAAAAAAAATCAGGGGCTATGAGGGGTCCGGAACCGTGGAGCCCCTCCCCTCCTTGTGTGTGCCACTGGTATACGAATATATGCACATATGTAATATATAGTTTGTATATATTATTATTATTAAAATATTATATGTAAATTATTGATATCTAAGTCCTAGTATTAAGCGTTCGATTGTGTTGAAAAACGTTCTTATAACAGGCATCACTTGATTTAAAAAGAGGATGACTTGAATTTCTTATTTGAAGTAGAATGACTTTTTACGCTACCGTAAGCCCGCCCCCCTCAAAGTGGATTTCCGCAAATCTTATTTCAACTCAAAAACTGGTTTTTTTATCAATACGCCTCAGTTACTCCTCACAAACTCCCATAGAAGTCGCTTTATGCACATCTCACTCTTAACGCATGTCTACTCAACAAAGGAAACATGCTTTCCAAATTTCAAGCCTACAGGTCTAACAGTTCAAAAACGGGCATATTTATCTAAAATACACCTTAGCCCCTCGCAACCCCCTTACGGATCAATTTCTCAAAACCCGTTCCTAGCGGATCTCTGCTGCATGAAATAAATATGCATGCCAAATTTTAAGTCTAAAGTAAATCAATAGCAAACTGCGAGGATTAGGACTAAGATTTCTGGACGGAGTTTCAAAGAACCGATCTCTTCATTTATTTACTGATACAGTAAATAAATGAATCCTTTATCTAAATCAATTGGGACTGGACACCGTTCGGATACGCGATTGTTCGGATACTCGAAACCCGAATGCGATCCATGCAGTATATGAAACCAGACACTATACAAATATTGAAAATCACAACACTTATGGGAAACGTGCTTGAAGAAAAAGCAAAATATGTGCAAAATATTGCAATTTTACCTTTATTGTGGAAAATAATCACTTATTTTTCGCTGTACCATTGCACACTTTCGTTTTTGCATTGCAAGGTCTCTGATTCTCTTGAGCAGTAGTAATTGAGTAGGAAAGCGCTCTAACTGTTGTCGTACCACTCACTCCATTGCTGTCTCTAACACAGAAAACGCGTCAGCATTTGATGGACCCTTGCTACTTTCGTTGTTGTTGCTATCCTCGTCTTCATCCATTTCATCGTCGACAGCGTCGAATTCTTCTTGCACGGAAGTCACAATCTCGCCTTCATTTAGCATTTGAACCCACAGTTTTCTGCATCGCATGCCATCCAGGTTTCTACATCTTTTTTATCGCCTTCTTGAAATCCTGGGATCAACTGGACAATCTCCTTCCTGTGGTCGCCGTAGAAGTATTTTTCGCCATCTAAATCTGGCCACAACTTATTCCATGCATTTTTCAAGCTCTGTCGTAATATTCCGCGCAGATGTTTACCAAATCACATAACTGAAATTCCCCAATTATCCCTGACCTTGGGTTTTCCCGTCACTTTTGGCCTCACACAAAACAACTGTTGAGCATTGCACTCTTCGAAAACGTATTCATATACAGTACATGTAGTTGACAAAAAAACAAAAAAACTGGTCCGGATATTTGACATTCCGGATAATAAATGTTCGGATAAACGACGTTCTACTGTAATTTTTTTTCAATAAAAAATAAAATTAATATCTAAAAACACAAGACCCAATAATACAATAGTATAAAATAATTGACTTGTACTTACTCCCCTCCATTTCATACCACGTCAATGTCAGAACTTTGAATTTCCTGTGCATCCAATTCACTAGATAATGGGACTTTGTTAGGAAGTACTTTTGTAATCATTACCTGTCAATTAGAAAACTATTATTCGAACAATCAATTCATCGTAACACTTCTTGTTGTTTAATTAACTTGTTTGTGACTTTCAATAAAAATATAAACTTGACATATATATAAAATGATAAACACCTCATGTCAAACAGCATTTTGGAACTTCGACTACAGTCTAACGTGGGGCCCTATTTAGTTCGTCTATTATCTAACATGAATTAAAATTTTCGTTTATGAGCTATTCGACCTGCACATTTGAAATTTGGCAAGCAGGATTATTTTGTTTAGTGGAGATCTGTTAAAAATGACTTCTTTTTTTTTTTTGAAGAAATCTATTCTTGGAATGGTGCTATGGGGAAGCATAAAAAAATAATTGTTTCCCCATTTTAGAAATCCAAATTCTGTTCTTTTTAAATCAAAGAGTGAGGGCAATAAAGTTTTTCAATGCTTAATATAAATTACTGATGCTAGGATTTAGATCCAAATAACTAACAAAACAATGTATACTCATACAAAATCATACAACATCACCCAGTGAAGCAACTGCTAGTGTATGTATTTATTTATCTTACAATTACATTAACTCATACTGATTAAATATTTCAAATTTCGATTTCTCTAGTAAATGGAGATAAGTCTTAAATTAAGAGATTCGATGGATCTTTCTCCTGTCTATCACCCATTCCTTCCTTCCTTATTTTTATAAACAGTCGGACAAACCTCTCATCAAGGACATCCGCCATCCGAATGGCATTTATTGCCAAGGTCTCAACAGCTCCGAGTGAGATTTTTCTCAAAAAAAAGGAACCCCGAAAACAGGAAATAACATTCCATTCTCCCCTCTTTCGTTACCAAGGGAGACACGACGCCGGCTCCGCTCCAGCTCCCTTCCCTCGTGGCCTTACGAGTGATAGCACTTTCATATATATATTTGTATGATCCGGTTAGTGGCAATGTCGCATGCAGTGCTGTGTAATCACTGTGCATTCATTCATTCTTTCAAAAACCGGGGTAACCCCCCTCCCTAAGTGGCTCACTTGGTGTACTCCTCTCCTGTGCCCAATGAGGCATGGGCCTTTTTTGAAAAGACCAATAAAGGCTATATTCTGATTTCTCACGCTTGGTCTGCTTCTGGTTCCCCGCTATATAGAGAGAGCCCCCTTTTCCGTTTGGATTTCCGATATGTATATGCGAGAACTTCTTTTTCCCCGAGATGGAGCATAGAGGGGACGGAGAATAATAAGAAATCAGTTTGTTTTAGGTCTGATTCTTGAATAGTGATTCGTTATAACAGAGAAAGACCCCGAGCCCAATTCTAATCTATGGCCCTTTCCCAGGGACGTCTTAAGACTTTTTGAGGTCTCGGTCCCAGCGAAATTTTAAGACATGCTGAGGCCTTGGACTCCTATGCAAAAGTAGGCTCTACCCGACAAATACTCGTACAAACAGTAATTGGAAACAAATAAATGTACACGACTCGCAAACCTAGGCACAAACCGGCTCGACCGATGCTCGCATTCCGACTAAATGAGTTATGATTGTTTATAGTATTAGGCTTAGGCTACATGGACAGAGGTCATCGCATATAATAATGCAGTCTTACCACTTTTTCCAATTGACATGCAGTTTGAAATTCACATTTTGGGGGGGGGGGAGAATATGTACGGGAATAATATTTGACCACATTAAAATTATCCGGATCATAATCTTAATGAAACTTAATCGAAAACTACATGGGGCCCAGTTGCCCCATGCTTTAAGACGTCACAGCCCTTTCACAGTGTCAATGTAAAATATTTTGTCAGAAAAAGATTAGTTGGAAGTTTCTCATTGTTTGATTTTGTCCATCCACAAGCAGGATCCTACCAGAAATCCAATGTGTAATGTGTCTTTGTTTCTCTTTAAGATTGAGCTTGATTGTTTAGAGATTAAGCAATTGCGTTCTTTGGATTGTACATTGGAGTACCCAGTGACATTTTAAGACTTTTTAAGGCCTTTGGCCCATATACAAAAATATATCCCATCTGCGACTCCTTTAAAGTAGACACTAAACACACACACACACTGCATACGTTACCGAATACTCTTACAAATAGTAACTCGTAACAAATAAATATGCGTAACTCACAGTCTCACTCGATCAACTGCCAGCTTTCGACTAAATGAGTATTGAAGATATATGGTGGTAGTCCTAGGCCTAGATAAGGAAGATGTACATGACATTAAACGGCTGTCTTGCCACTGATGCCAGTTGGCATACAGCTGCAAATTCCCGTTTTTCGGGTAATATGTACGGGAATAACGTTTGACGATTAAAATTATTCGCATGATAACTTTATTGAGGCCTACTCAAGAACAAGACAAAGCCTTTTCCAAGGCCGAGTCCCTGGGCACAATTGCCCCAATTATCTTAAAACGCTCCAGCGAGTATCCCTTCCATCGAAAAAAAAATATATGGAGTAATACTAATATTGCTGTGCCATTAAAATCCAATTAATCATCATAAAATTAGCAGAGGTGGAAATTCGAAAAGTGTACAATGGTCAGGTGTTATCCAAATCACTTTATAAAGCTGAAAACACGGTCCACATTCAATACCAGTTGTGTATAGCTATTGAGCGTATAGTTAATTTTTGTAAAAAAATTCGAATTCTTATAATTTGGTTTTATTAATCTTGAATTTTTCAAATGTAAAACACGTGTGTTTGTGTGAGAGAGAGTTTCGGGTTCCACAGAAATTCTCTGCGTAAAAGAAATTGAGAAGAAGGAAAGTAATTGTGCTAGATTCATATGCACATTTTACACAGATTGCATACATAAATGTAGTACCAAAATTTAATGTTTTAAATGTAGCATAATTAATTTTCAAAAAATTTTAAACTTTCACTTTAATTTTGCCAAAAATGTAAAAGTAACACTATTTAGGAGAGACAATAGAGATAAAAAAAAACAATTTAACAATAGAAATGCAAAAAAAAAAGAATCAAAATAAAGAAAAAAATTCATTTTGATACAAATATAATAAAAATAAAGTATATTCAATGAATTAAGATGTCTTTATTCCTAAGAGGTTACGAACAGTTGCTTTTGCTTTCTATGTCTGCTTTTTTAAACAGTCCAGACAACCACCACAGGATTCTTTACAAATAAAGAGTCTTTTTTTCCAGGTATAGAAGTTTAAGTTGGCATTACTTTCCAAGATGGCGACCGATTTAACAGCTGTCAAGTGATTTATTCTCAGTTTGGTTTGGCAATTCATCAAAACGATCATCAAGCAAGCCGTAGGCCACAACGTTACAGTCAATGGTGATTGGTATAGAGCCATGATTACTAACTTTTTCATTCCTGAATTGAACAATCATGATGTCCAGGAGCTGTGGTTCCAACAAGACGGCGCAACATGTCACACAGCTCGTGCCACAATCGATTTATTGATAGACACGTTTGGTGACCGCCTAATTTCACGTTTTGGACCTGTGAATTGGCCTCCAAGATCTGGTGATTTAACACCGCTAGACTATTTTCTGTGGGGCTATGTAAAGTCATTGGTCTTTGCGGATAAGCCACAAACGCTTGACCATTTGGAAGAAAACATTCGCCGGGTTATTGCCGATATACGGCCACAAATGTTGGAAAAAGTCATCGAAAATTGGACGTCCAGATTGGACTACATCCGAGCCAGCCGTGGCAGTCATTTGCCAGAAATCATATTTAAAATGTAATGCCACAAGATTATCTTTCGAATAAAAAAAAATTCATGTCAATCGAATAATACATCGTTGTTTTATTGCAATTTAAAGTTCTATACCTCTAAAAAACACCCTTTACCTTATGTTTCTGATAGAACTGACAGCATATATAATGTCATTATCCAAAAATAGATACATTTGATCAATAATTTACATTAGAACAGCCGTATACGAAGAAAAGAAAATTTACAATTGGAGACAATACAATAGAAAATTAAAACTAATTATAAGTGAAACGTTCAAGAATATTTAAGAAATCTCAAATTATTGTAAATAACGCTTTAATTACAACTGGATTGAGACAACCATGACCAATATATTAGTTGTGAAAAACAGCGTCATAAGAGCAAGTATTCCCATCATAATAAATTTTGGATCAAACTGTTTTTCCAGTTATTGCATAAAACAGTCCTTTTATGAAGTAATATTTGGGCTTTTTTAAAAAAAATTGTTTGGTTCTAAAAACAATTATGTTCCAGGCACTTAAATTCAGTTGCTAATATCGTAAATTAACATTTATTCAATTTAGTTCATTTTAGAGTGCATAAGTTCCGTATCCGTATACCATAACATGACCAATATAAATCTTACTAGTAATAAATTACCAAAGGTTCTCTTGAATAAAAGTCTTTTAAGATCAGTATTAGCTTATACATGTGAAACTTGGTCCATGTCTCGGACAAATAAGAACATGATAAGTATCTACGAAAGGAAGATTTTAAAATTTATTTTTCAGGAAATGGAACGTGGCAAAAAAGTTCAAATTTCGAGCTCTATCAATCATATAAAGAATCTGACACTGTTAACTTCATCAAAATACAACGAATTAAATTGGTAGATCATGTTGCCAGAATAGACACAGACCGCACCATTAAAAAAGTCTTCAATGCTCTACCAATTGGCCCACGAAGAAAGGGCAGGCCAAATCTTAGATGGATTGATGGCCAAGAAAAAGATCTCCTAGTTTTGAGAACTAAGCATTGGAGAACACTATCAGGAAGAAGACTGGCCTGGAAAAGGCTTCTTGAGAAGGCCAAAGCTCACCCTGGGCTGTCGAGTCACTGAGGAAGGAAATTATAAATTGCATTATAAAATCACATTTCTTAGACCTTAAATATATCTTATAAACATTCTTACCCAAGTCAAGTATTTTGTGTATGTTATATGTAATATAATCAAAGCAACTAAAATACAATTTAATGTTATTCACTGTATGCGTGTTTCAGACTCATAAACCAATATGTATTGAGCTCTGTGTGTCATATTTGCTAACCAATGTACAGTCGGACCTCTATATAACGAAGTCACTAAATCTCGGGAAAAAAGTTCATTATATAGAGATTCATCTTTCAATTTTCTTTATAAATCACATAAAACAAATTTTAAATTCATAAACATTATAAATTAAAAAAATAAGTATTCGTACCTTTTTGTAAATTAGTATATATTCATTTTATGCATCTTACCTACAAAAAAAAAACTGCAAGGAAAGTTTCTTGACGATTTTATCCACTTCCCGAAGAATTAAATGTGTTTCTTTGTTGTCCAAGCTCTTGCGTTTTAACATTATTGAGCTACAAGAAACGAAGCTAGCAGTATGACTGATCAACACTACAAAGGAAGGGGGCCAGATCAAGGACACGGGCACAGGAGACAACCAGTGAAAGGGGATATCGAAGATGTTTCAGTGAACTCGAAAATGAGGGTTTGAGATTGCACTTCTTGGATGAAACTCCCAGAATTCTATTGCTCTCAACGAGTCAGGCATCGAACAAAACCAGTTCAAGATTTATGACCACCATAAAATGTGTTAAAAGAGAGAATAGCTTGAAATGTCCATGAATACTTTAAAAATAGGGAGGAAAAGAATTGAATCAAAAGAAAAGAAGTTCGTTATATGGAAAATGCACCTCGCTATTGGGAGGTTATTTTACGAAGAACATCGTGAAATGTTCTTGGTTCGAAGAAAAATTTGCAATATAGTGGTTCGTAATATGGAGGTTCGACTGTATATCATGCTCATCCGTCTATGTAGCAAATCCCACACTATATAGTATGTATCCCACTTATCAACTGAAGTATATTTTATACATATTACCCTATAAGTATTACATTCAACAATCTATGTATCAAGCTACGTGTACTACCTATCTGCGTGTAATACCTATTACATGTATGAATTCACAACCTACATGCTTCGTACTCACAAGCAAAGCACATGATGATTTCATGATTGAAATTGAATGAAATCATGCTTATTCATCTGATTTAAAGTTGCCTCACTTTGAACCAGATCCCTCAAAACGACTTTAATTCCAGGCACCGATGACTCGGAAAATTCCGGAAAAGCTTCCGAACCACTCGACCTTCCTTCCCCCCGTTGCTCGGCGATGACACGGCACGCACACGCCACACGGCGGTCGATCCGCCTACTTCTTTTCTATCGACCTTCCCCCGACGTGTCGAGATCGAGCCTCGGGGTTACAAATCATCACTCCGATCTCTCGCCGTCTTTTGTCATTCAAATTTCCAAAAGTGCGGTTGAGTGCGACCCGAGCCGCTTTTTAGAAAGAAAAAATAAAGGGGGATAAATTATTTAAAGGCTGGAGTCTAATTGTGCCGGTCGTGTGTTTGCTGTCGTCAGTTTTTCTTTGTTGCCCACACCCTACTGTTTAAAGACATTGATGAATGAACAAACTGCGCGTTTTCTATTTCGATCATTTTTCCCACCCGTGTTTGGTGTATGGGAAAGCACTTTTCAATTATATTAAACTTGTAAAGTGAGTGAGTTATGAAATCGTCCGGTTAATGTGCAAATTTTTAGAATATTATGAAAGGGTTCGTGGGTGGAGTACGAAACGTAAGTTAAAATTAATTGTTATTTAGAGGGAGGTGTTCAAGAGGGTTACTTGAGTTTTTGAAGATAATGGAGGGAAAATATTTATAAATTCACTTATTACTCAAAATACAGTGTTATACATATACATGTATATTTCTTTTTAAGTTGCTTAAAAATGGAATCAAAATTGTGTACATTTTATTCTTCACCTTTCGAAGAAACATATAAATTTTCATTATAATTCTCATTTTATTTTTATTTTAAAAATTCAAGGATATATAGTTTAGAGATTTACCATTAAAACTCTTCATTATGAAGCAAAGTTTGGGGGAGGGGAATCCCGATTGGGGATCTATCAATTTGAAATGTAAAAATAAAAATAAAAAGAGTCTTTTGTAACTTTTCGTTATTAATTTATATTAATAGTTCTTTTCTAGAAAAGAATTTGAGATGTGGAGTATAAAACGATAATAAGA